>JAYKKI010000020.1:3870000-4330000 GCA_039881145.1 Druceiella hillmani
ATGACTTCATTTTACTATCCTATCGTTTACGAAGTCCCAAAGCAGTTCCTTAAATGCTCTTATTTCGTAATTTTAAGCAAATCCATCTGACATCTTTACGTACTGATGCCCAATCTATCTCTGCAATCTGTCAATGAGAAAGTTTCTAAATTCAATAGCAATATCATCACCCTATACAATAAATATGCTCCTCTTAGACGCAATGTCCGTGCTTCAATGTATCTAATGTCAGAATGCAATTTTGTGCAATTCAGAATGCAATTTTGTGATAGGCCTCTTAACATTTGGGCAATTCCCCGCATCAGGCCACTAAAAGTAAAGAAATTGAATAGATGTTTTTATTAATAAAATGACTTTTTTATTACACCAACACAATATTTAAGTAAATGTATCTACGTGTGTTCTAAATGTATCTACGTAACTTATTTTTTTGAAAACTAGTTAGTATTTTTTTGATAATAATGCAATTTAGATATAGGCATGTAACAGAAACGTTGGCTTAGTGATTTTTCAGCAGGCTTCACATTTTTTAAGATGTAAGATTATTATTCACATTTGACTTATATTTTTAGTTTGAATTATGGATAAATATATAATCTATACTTGTATATCTGATTCTGCCTTTTAATGATATCAGCGAAATTAAGAAGATTATTTGAAGAATTTAAACCAGAAAAAGGTGCTGTGACAATGTAAGAACTCTAGGGCTTTTTCTAAGCTTTTGTGAGAAAATATAGAAATAAGTTAAGAGATAAAAATCAAAAGAAACTACTTTTAATGAATAAAGAAACTCACTCAAAAATGTAATAAAATTGTATTTCATTATTAGAAAGAGTTCTTGTTTAATTTAGAATAACGAGGTTGTCTATTTTATCTTAATTTTTTGAAAAAGAAAAAGAATTTTGGCATTTTAAAATTGTATGTTTCCCTATGGGTAAGTCTAAGTATTTTTCAATAGCCACCACATAAGTGTAACATAATTAAATTTAAATATAGTACCACCATATTTCAAATTAATTGTGTTAACTTCTAACACGGAACTGTTTGAAATTCGCAAAAAGTCTCAACAACCTCCTTTTTGGTGGAGCATAAGTCATGCAAAATTATTTATATTAGTTGGTTAAATATTTTTCCACCTTTTGAAGTAAGAACTTATATAAAACCTGTCAGGTATGAGTAGAACTCGCGCTACGAGGGTTCCATACACATTTAGGCACTTGTAAATATTTAATTTCTATTAAATTATTTACAAATATTACTATTTCACAACATAAATATATTGCCTACTATTTCTTTTATTGCCATAAAAATATAGTGAATATTTAAAAAATTGCAAGATATAGGATAATCACTATAGTTCAGTGAAAAATGAGGGGGTAGTGATTTATTTTTGTATATTTTTTTAAATATCTTGTTAAATATTGAATTTAAAATTATACAATTTTTTTGTATTCCTCGTAACAATTTCGAGTACATAATTTGCACCCTCAAAAATTTACAAATTAATATTTTTGGATTTTAGCAATTGAGACATATATGGATTAATACGTTTTATTACCATGCCCAATTTCAAGTTTTTATGTCAAGCGGTTTCCAAGAAAAATGGCTGTGATGGACAGATAGACATGCGAGTAGTCTTATAAGGGTTCTGTTTTTCCTTTTGAGGTGTGCAACCCAAACAATGAGAAGTATACCCAGTAAAATTTACTATTGTTTCAAAATGTAGTGTAAGACATATTTGTCAAAATTTTTTCACAAATTGTCAGCTTGTACCTTGAAATTATGATTTACGAAATAAAAATATATTGGTCATATACTGCGTTGATAACTATTCATATATATTTGCACTATTTATACAACAAAGAAAAAATGAAATGGTTGCTTTATTTTTCAACAAAACATAAAAAATAAATATATAAAGAAAAAATTGGCATTTAAGTCCAATGACAGTTCTAAACAAATAATATTTGTGGGGTGCATCTTGAAACAATGGGGATGGTCACTGCCTATTTTTCCTGCCAGGTTGCGCATCATCAACACGGCCATTATTTATGAAACGGTCGTTGTCAAACATCAACTACATAGAATTTAGTCTGTTTCGTACAGTTAGTAGTTTCTATAAAACTTCATTACAATATGCTGTCTCTAGTTGCAAAACAAAATGGGGTACATTTATTTCCTAAAACTACAAAAAAAGGTATGAAAACGTTGCAAGGATTGACAGAATTTAGATTGACAGTAGCCATGTGGATTCAGTCGCCGTCTACAATAATTCTGCGTGACCTACCCCATTAGGTTAACCAGGTTTAAGGCTTGTGAAATTCATTTAAGATGTATTTAAATTGTGGGATAAGTTTTTCAATGAGTGATTTGAAGTTATTCTTAATACAAACACTTTTTAACAGTTGTAGGTTTTAAAAAATTATGAAGAGAACTGTCAGAGACGAGAATGTGCAAAAATATTTTTAATTGAGTTTTCATTACCTTAATTGAAAAATTATGTGTTCAGTGTATTCACAGTTTTAATTACAAAAATATGCTAAATGCATATATGGTAATGTACAATACTGATGGTAAAGATAGAGTTCAATAAGTCAGTAGTAACACACCAGACATATTTATCCTTAGAATTTTTTTATAATTACTGATAGTTACTATGTTTATGTGTGATACATAATATAAACTTGTAATATATATATATATGTATATATATATATATATATATATATATACACATTTTTTCTATACGTTACATAAATCATTTCCAGGCATACGGCCGCAGCACACCGCAGGGACCATTCCGGTTGGCTGTAAGAGCTCTTGTAGCAATAAGACCACCATATGTATCAATTGTATGCATTAAAATCCATAAATAAATAAATAATAGTGATTTCCGTTCTAAAATTTATTTCAATATCCTCTCTATTTGTCCACATTTGAGTGATCTTAGGACGTAGATTTCTTGGCAGTCGACTAATTTTTTTAAAAGGCAGTAAATTGAAATAATTTTGGGAATTTATGTTACATAGTGAAAAAATCTTTCAGTAAAATGTGGTGAACGTTCCATTACTTTTATAAAAATCTTGAAATTGAAACTGATACAAAAATTTGGCTGGTGTTAAATGATATAATGCCTCAATTCGTACACTTCTTTAATTCTAAGCGATTGCTTGATTGCGGTGTTTTTCTTTAAGATTTATTGTGATATATTGGCTACCTTTATTTACAGAAGCAAGTAGATTAAAGTCATTTACCTCCATACTACTTTGACGTCCATATTGTGATCGATAACTGCTGCTTCTTGCAAAGGGCATATTGCTTCTCGACTGACTCAAGTATGATCTAATATCAATGATTTCCTTTTCAAATGATGAAGTTTGTGGCATTGGATCTACCGTCAATCTGTTGTTGCTCGTACAGATGCTGGCATTCCGAACGTCCTGAGATTCAATTACTATGGGTACCTGGTGATACCCGTTGTTACCTATTATTGGTTCTATTCCATTCGCTCCCTCCTCCTTATCAAGTTGTGCCTTAACAATTTCGTCTTTCCTGTTCGTTAGGGGTGGACCATCTGAATATTTACGAAGAAATTTTGGTACCTTCCAGTTTTTTAACTTGATGGCATATTTGCCGTAACTACCTGTTGAAAAGAAAGTCCATTTTGATTTAAATTTTGCTATAAAATAATTCACAAATTGTTTTAAATGTTTGTTAATTACAATATGAGGTGAAACAAGACATTTTGAAAGATAGCCAAAATAACCACTCACTTCTTATTCTTATAGAATAACATTAGCGATAATTTTTCGTTTCTTCACTATAGTAATAATATTTATAGGAAAATAGATAGGAAAATATTGTATTTACACTATAGGAAAATAGATTCAAAATTGGCTATTAGGAAGCTATGATAAAGAAAAAGAAAACAAGTCCTCATGGGAAATATGGATTCTTTAAAATAATTCTCTTATTTCTTTTAAGTATTCTAATAGTTTTAATAAATTTTATAAAACATTTTTTTTAACTTAGCATAATCGTTTGTATGAGATATCTCATTATGCTACGTAAAAAAGATAAAAAGATGCTCAAGTGCGAGCAGAAAAGACGAAAGTCCAAGTAGAACTCGTGACTGAATGATTCCGTTGTATCATATATATAGTGGGCCATAAAAGAAATTAATATAGGTTAGGAAGTTACTTAACAAGATTACATTTTTTAATGCATTATTTAAATTACAGTTTATTGTTTCTTTGCAGTACAAAGTTAATTTATTTTTTAAACCTTTTCAGTAAATGAAAGAAAAAAAAGAATTGATTTGTTAGTTTTTTTACAAATGAGTTTTTTACAGGAGGGCAAGTTGTAAAAACATTTCACAAGATGTGTAATAAAATATGGCAGATAGACATATGGTCGAAGGAATGACATTCATATTTACATAAAAAAGGTTCCACTAAAACTGCAGTCTTACTTCTCGTGCAAGCCAAGTCTAAATGATTGTCTACAAAGTATTTTATCTAGAGAGATCATACTTGAACAGGCAGTCTTCCTGATGGAAAAAAGGAATCGCAAAAAACTCCTAATAGATAAACCCACCTGTATTTTGGCTCCTCGACTGTTGTAAGGTATCTGACTGTAAAATAGCCGATATTTTGAGAAATGTCACTTTTATTGCAATTAGTATTTGAGATGTGGAAACTCTACTGCAGTGGCTTAAAAATTAATCGCAATAAGACAATGATGATGGTTCTTAACAGTTCTAACTACGATGAAGTTACACAACTAGTGAATTGTGATGTGTTTCAATCATATCTCTGTAAGCAGGCATTATTTTTAATAATGCTAGGTACACTGATGATCATAAATTATATAACGATTAACTAAGGTTGCTATGGGCAATTTAAGGAAGATATGGAGGAAACGCAACATTACAAAAAGAATGAAAATTCACATTTGAGCATTAGTGTTAGCATTGCAGACGTTCAGCATTTTTAGCCATATTTTAAGTGTCCTATTGGGAATACAACTGTCCGATATTTGTAATATTCATAGAGAACAATTCCGTGTATGTAAAAAGCAAGCTAGTAGCATTCGCCTGTTAATGATGAGTAAACGAAAGTGGCAAGCAAGTGTTGTGGCTAACGCTATTTTGTTCCCTTCTTGAATCTTTCTGAAATAAGCTCAATCTGCATTAAATCTTCATAAAAATTAACCATTACGTTATATAATACAGAAAAACACTATTTGAATAGAATTTAAAAAATATAATATGCCTTGTTTTCTTTTTTTCCGTAATAAATTATGAAATCCTGTATTTATTGACTTTGCTAGTGGTTCCCTTATAGGCAAAAAAAGAATCTGGCAACCCAAATTAGTGTCTCCCGTTTTCCTGTACGCCATAGAGATATGGACACTAAAGTGAAAGCGAGAGAAAAATATATATGCCCTGAAAGTGTAATGCAGGAAAAGTGTACTTAGAGTATCGTGGACTGACATCATTTGTCCAATATTGTACAAACTTGCATTATGAAA
This sequence comes from Druceiella hillmani, assembly GCA_039881145.1. Classification (NCBI taxonomy): domain Eukaryota; kingdom Metazoa; phylum Arthropoda; class Insecta; order Lepidoptera; family Hepialidae; genus Druceiella; species Druceiella hillmani. The sequence continues at coordinate 3,875,533 of JAYKKI010000020.1, forward strand.
TTCTTTGGCTATGTGTTGTGGCATAGTGATGATAGTATTGAACCTGGTGGTATAGGGCAAAGCGGAAGGGATCAAATCACATGGGCAAGCACCAATGAAATGGACAGGTAAAAGTCATAGACGTCCACCGACATAAGTGCACCTGGAGAGTGGCTGCCAGAGAGGAATTGCGACATATCGGCGGGTGACATGTCACTCAACTGCAAACACTTGACATGATGCGCATAATAAAAAAAGTTACAACTAAGAAGTAGAAAATGTTCATTTCCTACAGCTAAAGGATAATCTTACAGATAAAGTAAAAAAACTAATTTACTGTCAGTTATGCTTAGGATCATTTAAGGAAGCTAGAATAATTTTTAACAATAGAAATGTGTAAATCTTCGAAAAGTGGTATAATAAATATGTTTTCTAATAATATAGTAAATAAACAATTCTTAATTCGGTTTTGAATTTATCATGTAAATCATAAAGGTATCAAAACATTGGCACTCTTCCAACTTCATTAATATTAACAAAGTTTCATTCAGTTAGGAATTAATTGTAATAAAAGTATGCAATGTTCTGAAACAAATCTCATGTAGGCAAAACGCCGACATCAACATATGTAACAGATAGATTACAGCCAACTGACCTCTGAGGTCAATTATTCAATGTGTCATAGATGCACGTGTTGGATAACACTGCTGGGATAAACCACTGTTACAAATCTTTCCATTGTGTCAACACAAGCGGGCTATACTTTTTATAGTGTCATTTAATAGCTGGTAACTTTTCAAATATTTCCATTGTGTTGTCAGCACAAGCGGGCTATACTTTTTATAGTATCATTTAATGGCTGGTAACTTTTGTAGAAATGTCGATTTGAACTTGTCTTGATTCAATGTTTTTAAAATTTTTAATGTCATTGAGGGCACAAAGTCATATCGGCTGAGAAGATAAATTTCTTATGTACGATGGTTATCAAACAATTATTTAATTTTGTAAATTTATTGCTAATTGCAAATTTTAAACTTTCAATCATTCATTAATACTTGACATAACAGGTATTAAAATATATTGCATACTTCCCATAAAGTATATTTCCAATCTCCATCAGTAGCCTATTTCTACATTAGTTTGTTTAAAATAATGTCAGGTATTTGAATTCTAAAACCAGACAAGAGACTGTTGAGTATATGTGTATAAATCACTTACACATAAATAGGGTCAAGGTCTTGAACCCATGATCTAGTCACAAGTAAACAAACTACTTTCCAAGTTACTATATATACTGTTATCAGTACCCTTATAATGAAATACTGTAAGACTTTTATGAAATTTCAACTTAATTTTGCCTCTGATACAAAAAGGTGATATTATTTTTAGAAGGGTATGTTTTTATGAGCTTGAGTCATATTCGTGAACACAAATAAAAACTATTAAATAATACTGCATATGGTAAACTCTTATTGTTTTTCTTTTAACTTTTTCATTACTTCAATTTTTTTTACAAACAATATAAAATAAAATTTAAATTTGTAAGTCATGTATCTTAAATAAAATTCAAGAAAATATTATAGAACATACCTGTTGAGGTAGGACTTTTTGAAGACTGATCATCCATTTCAATTGTGAAGCCTCCTGGTTTATCCTCACATTCGGTATCAGAGTCCAGTATGCTTGGGAGTGAACTTGCCTTTAACCTAAAATGGAAAGGATTTGGGGACAGACGGTTTGGGTTAACTGGTGGTGTTTGGGATACATTTTTTTGGTGTTTGTGGTTTAAGTTTGGGAATAAAGTGTTAACAGGTGAAGATATAGGAATAGGAGAAACGGACTGGGGTGAAGATGCAGGAGAAATTATCAATTTTAAATCTACAGGATGGGTTGGGGCTAAATGGTAATTGTTCAATGATGGGGACAATTGACGTCCTTCGATGAAATATGTTTTTAGGCCTGTAGAGATACAATCAAATTGTGAAGAAAGAAGATTTATTTAAATTTATCAGAGCAATTGAATGAACTCTTAAACTTTATTTTAGTGTCCAAAAGTAGATACCATAGTTTTTAAGTTGCATAAATAAAATTTTTAATCACAAATTAACCTATATCTCTAGAAATAAAATTTAATATCTTACCAAATAATTCTTGACTCTCTTCTAATATATAACAACCACTTAAGAAGCGTTTGGTTTCTTCCGATATGTGTACGCGACCAGGCATTCCTGTTGACTCCATTTTGTTGGCGAGAGTTACGTCATTGCTCCATACATCGAATTTGAATCGTCGAGTACCAACAATTCCACATAGTACAGTTCCTGTATGCACTCCTACTCGCATATTTACACCTTCTCCTCTTTCCCTGTCAAACTCTTGTATTGCATCGATCATTCCTGCATGAACGGAATTAGAAGGTACAAATATTTATGTGAAGTAATACTACTCTAAAAATAATTTGGCTTTGGAAAATTTAATAACATTATATGACTGTGGAAGGTAAAACAATTAGAATTTTTAAATACACTTGAATATTATTGCATATAAATATACGGAAATAATGTGTAAACAGAATTATATATAATGACTTTAAATTTGACATATTTGGCTATAAAGTAAGTCATTTATAGAATTGTTAATACTAAGAATCAATATTTACCTAAACCCATTTCCACACAGCATTTTGCATGGTCTGGTCTTGGTTCGGGGCATCCAGAAACACAATAATAGCAATCGCCAAGTGTTGATATCTTTTCACAACCGTGTAACTGACATAATTCATCAAATCTCTCAAAGAGGTCATTTAAAATGCTGACCAGTTCTTCTGCAGTTTTGTTGCTCGACATTTTGGTGAAACCCACAATGTCGGCAAATAAAATGCTTACATTATCCATTCTATTCATGTTGAATGGCCTAAATAATGATTTCAGGTCAGATGCTCCTGGATTTGAGTTCCGAGGGTAGAGAGTATTGTGAGTCCTTAAGCTTGTTTCTGATTCGAGCCCTGTTTCTTCCATTAACCAACTGGCAAGTTTTGGCGGCATGACAGAATGTATCATCTTTTCTTTAAGTTGTTTCTCCATTTCTAGTTGCCTCCGAACTAGAAGGCTTTGACCGACTTTCATGAATGTGCCTCTCATGCGTACAAATGTCATTAAGAATATGTGAACGCCAATAACATGTACGCAAACATGTAAGAGTATTCGGATCAGCAATCCAGGGTAAGCAAACTCATCACTTGTGTGTAAAACTATATTCAAAATCTCAAATATTGTAGAATACACTACTCCTATTATAATGCAAATATACAATGGCAATGGTGTGACCGTGTAAATTATTAATAATATCTCTATACAGATCGTAAAATGACCTGATTGGCTGACATCAGCTATGTTAGCAGCCCCGCTACGTCCATAGCTAGTTTGAGTAGTAAGGGCCACCAGTGATAGGCTGAGGGTGCATAAAGCAATGGCGATGGCTAACGAAAGTTTCAAAGTGTACATTTTGTAAACGTTTGTGAACGTTATGAGTAATAGAATAGCAGTTATGAGAAAAAATCCTGCAAATGCAAAGAGAAATGGCCATTTTACAATGGTTCCATGCATCCCAAGGTATAAAAAGTAAATGAACCATGACAAGGAGAAAATTAAAATGTAGAGTAAAGCGAATCTGAAACAGAAAAATTCATTCATTCCTTATATATTTTAGTCCGAAGAAGAAAAAGAGTAAAAGTTTTTAACCAAAAGTATATTTTTCCTGTAATTTTTATATGTTTCTTTTCACTATTTTTCTGTTTCTTACAGTAAGATTTTCAACATAAATGAAAATTTGTCTCATTACCTTATTTCAAGTTTAATCTAATGCAATATATGTATATGCCATTAGGTTTTTTTAATGAAACCTGATTCAAGCTAGATAGATTAAATAATATTTCTAGAGTGTTAAAAATCAAGACTTCCATAATTATCTAATCTCCAAATCTCCTTATTTATGTCATACACAAACATCTCATAATTGAAAAAAGACAAAATAAGTACAAGATATTACAGACTTATATAGAATTTACATTCGCTTGAAAACCTGCTAATTGCGATAAGATAAGGCAGACAAACAAGATGTTGTAATATAATTAACCAAGCCGATTGGCATTTCCAAGAATATTTATGCATATTGGAATTCAAATGTAAATAAATTATCCACTTCTTTTGAGCAGTAACTTTTTACCATCATTTATTGCGTTCAGTGTTCAGAAAACAGCGTTCAGTGTTCAGAATGGCAGTCAATTCATATTCTAAGTGGCACTGTTTTCAATAGAACTTCCTTATTATATTCAAATAAGCAATATTATGTTAGTTTTTATATTTTACAGATTTTTCATGCTGTGCATGTTGTGCATTTGTGAGACCTTTTTGTCAGCCTCTTAAAATATGACAAGCATATTTAAAGTATTTATCTTTATTCTTGAGATCAATAATAAAACCACATTTATAAATACATGACATGCGTCCACATTTCTATGGCGATCAACTTCAAGAAGAACTATACATTTACTTAAAATTACTATACATTTTACAGATTTTTCACATTTCATTTTATTTATAAATGCTTAAAATTTATTAGATATGAATACAATTGCTCACAAGTCTTGCAAGAGCAAATGTATACATTGCTTTTTAAACAAATTAACTCTTTAAATGAACTTGAATGTACATTACAATGTTATCTAAGTAATCAAGGATTTAAGATAATTGTAACAGGACGGTAAGGCCAAGGTTGACATGTGGAAGAGTAGCAGGAAATGTAATATTTATGAACACATATATTTAAATTCAAAATAAAGCTAGACTCACCTGAACCTTAAACGAATATGACCAAATGAGCTATTTCTATATTGACCTTCTAAAACTTCTGAATCGAACTTAGGATTCCACCAATGACCGGGGGCGGCACGCTCGAAGGCGACAGGTAGTGCAAAACCACAGCAGTTAGTACGTGGAGACACCTGCGCCAGGTATGATTGGATGTGCGCCAAGCTGAGGTGTGCTTCAGAGCCGTCAGCCTCCACTGCTTCCATATCTTCCGTGCGTTTTTTTTCCCCATTATCACTGTTGGCTCGCTCGCTCGTTGTCGGTAAACTATTTAAGTCTAAATTCATTCTTTGAAACACTTCCTAATTCAAGCCATCGCAATTCGAGCTCTCGATTCGTTACAAGACATAGGTTTGTGCGTTTCGATGTACATCACTTTTACACATTGGGGCCGTACGAAACTATATATTTTTCGTTTTTCAGGCCATCACAGATTTATTCTAAATTATTTACTTTCCTTGAAGTTTCACACATCTGAAAAATAACACGGTGAATTACTTTCGACGATCGAACGACCGAGTAAGACTGTAGTAACTGCGTTATAAATTGTTAATGCTTGACTGGCGCGCGAAATATTCCTATGTTTAATAATTAATTTCAGTTTGACGAACACGCGGTCATATGGATGTGATTTACGATGTCATTAAACCATGTAGGAATACGTCACGAGAAATATCAAGAAAAATACAACACTCTGGCATAGCGCAGTTGAAATAGATCGCTTTTATCACTTTAGAACCTGTGTAACTATTGTTTATGTTGCCTTATGACTTAGATTGCACCGTATGCGTCATTACTAACCTCGAGGTTATAAAATTCGCTTAATATCTATGAGAATTTGAAAAAGTACATGAAAACAAGTAAAAGATGAATTATACAAGATATACACAATATTTACTTAAGATATACATATATGATCAAATGACAGCTCACTGTCATTGGAACGTTCATAAAATGTTTTTAAACTACCATGAAGTATATGTAGACTTTTCAAAATTGTGAAGAGTGTGCACAGGGTAACGTGGTCATATTTTTGCGAAGCCATTTTAGAGATTTAAATAGAAAGGTGTATTAATACTTTAATTTTTCATTAAATCTATATTTAATACTCTTTGGAAATTGAGTTCTTTATAATATAAATTAAATAGCAAAACGTTGCTATTGGCCATATTAACAAATATTTGCACATATGATAGCCATTCAACCATAAATAAGTTGTCAGTAACATAGCTATTAGTTACGCACTCGTTTAAACTGCACTAAGCAGTTGCTATACTAGACACACATGAGTCAAATAATCAGGACCTAATGTTCCTCTTGATTGTTTGTTTTGCTCATAGTTCCTTTTTGACGTGAGTGACCTATGATGCATGGTCGTGAAGTGGAACTACATTAATTTATCATTTTTATGTAAAACTACACAGAGAACATTTCAATATATATGACTATATCACCTTAATAAAAATATTGGCCGAATGTACTGTTGATGTGACCATATATTTAAATCTGAAATCATTTATCAATTTGGGATTCCTTTTGTTGTTACATTACCGGTAGATGATTACATTTAACGAAAAAAGGCAGAAAATTGGCATAATCCTGAAAACTAAGAACTCACAGCTGATTAAGTATTTAAAAAATACTTAACCAATTATGTGTTATCACATAGCATGGAAGCTGATTTAAAAGTAAAACTGTATAAGAGAGAGTAAAAAATATGAAAAACTTAAAAATGTAACACGATAGCATAAAATTCTCTTGAATTGATGTTTTTCAGAAGACAAAATTATTTTTTTTCGTAAAGACAGAGAGAGAGAGACCATTTTGCCAAATTCATTGAATAATTTAATAACGGTAAAAGGTTAATAAAGAATTCATTGTCTTAGTTTGATAATTACAGAGATAGTACATAATTTTACAGATCACATACATTATAAGCGCATATCAGTTTGAAGTAATTTAAATGAAGGGGTTGCACAGTTTATTTAAACGTTTTTTAAAATATTTGAAGAGCGTTAATCTTAAACACAAATAATGAAATGTGTTTTTAAGAATTTTCCAATTCGAAATTAAGGAAGTGAAAAGTGGTGGCTAAATTTAAACTATACATTTTTACGTGAATCTTGTATTCATGCTTTTCAACACAAATAATGAAACGAGTATTTCAGAATTTTCCGAGACTCAACCCTTAAGGAGGTGAAAAGTGGTGGTTAACTTTGCATGGAAAAAATTTTTCTATTGTAAATTTTTACACGAAACTTAGTATTAATGTTCTTCAAAACAAATAATGAAATACATATTTAATCATTTTCGGAAATTCGTGGGCGGAAAGCGGTTGCTCACTTTGTATGTGAGAAAATCTTTTTACGGTATTACACATATATATTTATACTTATAACTTGATAATAATCCTCGTCAACACAAATAATGAAACACGTTAAGGATTTTCCGAGATTCAGTTCATAAGGGGGAGAAAGTGGTAGCTAACATTGTGTAGGAAAAATATTTTCATTGTAAATTTATACGTGAAATTTGATATTAATCTTCTTCAATATAAATAATCAAACATAATACATGTTTGATTATTTTAAAGCATTTTCTGAGATTCAATCCATTTCAGAAAATGCTTTAATACATATTTGATTAGGGGGTGAAAAGAGGTGGCTAATTTTGTGAGAGAAAAATATTTCCATTGAAAATTTTTACGTGAAATATGGTATACATGCTCTTAAGTGGTTTGAAGGATGAAAAATAATATAGGTCTATTGACTCAGTTTTGGAAACAGATGAAGCAGTTCGTTATTCTGTGGAGTTACTAAATAGTGTCAACCGACCTGAAGGTCGGTGCATTTGTCATGGTATTACGTAACCTTAACGTGCTTAAGTTGTGAAATAGGACTGGACTGACTTAAACTAGACTGAGAGTAACAGTACTCCACAAAAACATGATCGAGGCCACTGTGTTCACTGACTGTGCTCGGAGGGAAACGGTTTTCATACCGGGCATACTGTTTACATCATATGATTAAGTTTTTGAATACAAGCGAGCGTATTTTGGCACCAAATAGTACAACCATCAATGTGGTATACAAAGAAATACTGTATTAAATTCTAACTTCCTGTCCGCTTCTTTATTTGCCTAACCTAGGTATAACTGTTTGCAAAGTTTGTTGATTTGTAAATAAACTATAGTCATAACAATAAATAAGTTAGTAGTAATTTAATAAAAATTAAACCAACTTCATATTTTATCTTTTAAATTACAAACTGATTTTAATATAAAATGTTCACTATTTGTTAAAATATACTTTAGCCAATAAAAATAGAAGTATTGTAATCTCATTAGCAGTTTCTGAGAAATACGTGGACGAATATATAGACAAATATACATACATTTTTGAAATGTTGTTTATTTGTTTAGAAGTCTTAAGTGACTAATTTATTTAATAATATTAGATACATTTGAGTCGAATTGATAACCTCCTCTAAAGTTTAAAAAAACGAATCGTCTACATCAGCGAAGCCGCGGGCGAAAAGCTAAAATAACATGAACCTGTACCATGCAGAGACAATATTAAAATCACATATAATGGTTTTTAACTTCTTAATACTATAATATTTATTTTTTCACTACCACACTTACCACTTCTTACTACTCTAATAAAGTAAGTATTATTCATATTTTTGATAAAATCATATTAAGTTATATCAGATCGTTCATCTTGTTATTTATTGTAAAGTGGAGAAAAATATCTAAATAAGCTTTAACCCAGAATATTTAATATCCTTTTGTTTTCAGCTTAACAAAATGAGTACAGTGATTAATACATTACCCATATTTTAACCTTCTAACCACAAACAATATCAGAACGAAGGCATTTTACAGTAGTTATCCATTTATTTTTTTTTATCTAATTTCCGATTCGAATTGAAATTTGAATTTTACAGATGCTTTTTTCGCTTGACCATTGAAAATGAAATTTTATGGGTTTCCAACCAGTAAAATTGCAATATGCTATTTCTTGAAGTATTTTTACAATATGCAATACCATAACTATCACGTCACATTTTGAAAATTTGATTTGAATGCGTAAAAAGTTTAGGTATGAGTTCAGTACAGCAAAAATGTTAATTTCAGTGATTGTTTTTAAATTAAAAAATATACATAAAAATGAAATATTTAAAAAAGTAAGACTTAGTTGTGATTATTTTATTATATAAATTTATTTAAAAAAATTACTGACAATGAATAACTTTATTTTTTATTACTGAAATAATATTAACTATTTTTACTTTAATTTATAATAATATACTATACACTCAATAACTATCTATACAGAAATGTCCATAAAAAATTAAACAAAAGAAAAATAAAAAATTATAAGCTATTGAAAAGGTAAATAATTATTACGTTTAAATATTAAGTTTATGTTATTTAACTTTTTTTAACCATAATTTAATTGATCCTCTTTACTTACTTTAAATTTCTTGTTTTTTTGGGTTAATAAACAGAGAAATATTTGCTGTTGCTAAAATGAATTTGTTCGCAATTATTAATTTATAATTAATAACAAATCATAAACTATAGATTTAATAATAAATTTGTAAGGTTAATAGAATTGGATGTTTTTGTGATTGCCATAGAAACCGTCAAACGAAGTGGAAAGGTTTTTCGAAGCTCGATTATTTCATTATTATTTTCGTGCTATTTAGTCTAATTTGTTGCAATAAGTTATTTAGTTTTTATGTTATTGTTATTTTAAATCTATTTTCATTTAATTTTTGACCGTATATACATTCCATCTTTTAATCAGTATTGTGTTCGGTAAGTTTGTTCTTTTGTTTATTTTTTGAATTATTCATTTTTGTGCTTCAGCTTTGTGAAAATGGATTTACTTATTCCTCCTAAACCTCCAGACCCATTTTAAGTCTCCTATTTCTTATAATGAATTTGCTTCTTCAACATTCCCTGCTAGTTTTGTTACTGTTACGGACTTTCAACAGAAATTAAAACGAAAAAACAAACATTGTAAAAGAACAAATTGTAAAAAAAATAAATCTAAAAATACTCCCTCTTTCCATCCGTCTGATTCTTCCTGTACCAAAACAGAGAATACAATCCTTCGCAAGGCACCTCGTACTCCTCTTTCAGAAGCAAATTCAAAATTACTTCCTTCAACCCCGACCTCATCTCCTCTCTCCCACCCTCCGAATTTCCTATATATATATATATATACATATATATATATATATATATATATATATACATATATACATATATATATATATATATATATATATATATATATATATATATATATATATGTATGTATGGCTTACTCATCGCTTCCAGTTTCAAAATATGAATTTCCTACAATACAGTGTTTCAAGTATTGTAGGTTTGAACATGTGGCTGACAAATGCCGATCTTCCAAGCTTTATTTCCTATGTGGTCAAGGTTACGTTGGGAGAAACTGCCCACTTTCTCTTGATAAAGCAAAATGTATCTTTTGCAGTGGAAATCATGATTTCACTGATAGAAATTGTTCAGAATTAGAAAGACAACAAATCAAGTTTGAAATATTTGAAAGAGATATTTCCTATGCGGAAGCGTCGAAATTGGTCCCTTCTGTTAAAAAATCATACGCCTCAGTTGCAACTCATCCCCCTCTAACTCTTCCTTCTCCAATTTCTTCCAAAAGTTTGCTTTCTCTGTCTCGTCCTACCAACTCTTCTTACAAACAAATTATTACTCTGAAACCCCGATCCCACACTTTGACTAGTTCCAAGCAGGGCTATGACCGCTCGGCTCTAGAACAAGCCTGCGCAGACTTCTGAATTCCTCAACCTGAAAATGGTTGCCGTTTTAGTCAACAACCTTCAGCTAATACTCCTTCTTCTACGAGTATTATTCAATTTCTTTTGATCACCTTGGTCAAAATTTTGAGTTCCCCCAATCAAATACCGTCCAACGTTGCCTCATATATTCTCACTTCCCTCCAATCCCTTCTTTTTAATGGCTTTGCCAATAGTGGCGAGGGTCTTGCAATGGAATAGTCGCACTATTATTTCCAACAAAGCAGATCGTCGTTACCTCCTTGTCAAGTATTCTCCATCCGTGGCCGCCATCTCGGAGACTTGGCTGAAGCCTGGATTCCATTTTAAGATCCAAAGCTATGTCTATCTCCGGGATGATAGAGCAGATGGCAAGTGCGGATCCGCCCTATTACTTGACAAATCCCTTCCCTTCTCCCAGATTTCTCTTGGCTCTCGCAGTTGTCAATTCAATATTGTTGCTGCGAGAGTTAAAGATATCACATCACTATCCTCTCTATATTCGTCCCCCTTCCAACACGTTCTGTAGCAATAGAACTACGGGATATTTTATCTTCAATTTTTGGCCCATCTATTATTCTGGGAGATTTTAATGCTCATCACCCGTCTTGGGGTTCCACCCGAAGCAACCTTCTTGTGTCTCCTTGGTGGAACTCCAGGACGATTTTGGCCTTTGTTTACTAAATGATGGTTCTCCAACAGGAGTTTCTGTCCCATTTCAGAACCAGTAGATATCTTTCTTTGCTCCTGACACTTGGCATCCTTAGTTTCCTGGAATATTCTTTCTGAGTCTTTTGGAAGCGACCATTTCCCTATTTTGATTTCTTTCTCTCATTTAAATTTACACATTGAAAAAAAATTCCCACTCTTCAAAAATTCAACCTACATAGGGTAGATTGGGTGGGATTCCGTATCTTTCTCAGTGTCGAAGTGGATTCGCCCCTTCCAGTGGACTTGGATAGCATTGACTCTTGCTATGACCAATTTGTAAGGGCTATAGACCTATCTGCTCGGAACTTTATCCCACTTAAAAGATTTAACCACCACTTCAATCCTCTCCCCCTGGTGGGATGGAGACTGTTCCGCAGCGGTTAAAACCCGCAAAGAGGCTGAAGCGATATGTGAATCTAATATGTCGGAAGCAAACTTCCTCGAAAGACCCAAGCTCAGACTAAACGAATTCTCCCCAAAAAAAGAGGGAAGGCTGGAAGAAATTCTGTCACTTCCTCTCTCCTTTTACTCCCTCTCGTTTGTCTGGTCTAATATAAAACGCTTTCGGTCTATTTTTTAGCCTGATCTTCCCAAATCTGTCCAAGGGAATTGGGTTGATCAATTTTTAAATAAACTTGCTCCCTCATCCGTCACAAATTTAGATGAACTACGTTTCAGGTATAACTTTACTAGCGCCAATTATTTTTTAGAAGAAGATTTCTCCATTAATGAATTGGATTTCACCTTACATCATCTTAAGGATTCTTCCCCTGGTATTGACGGAATGTCATATTCAATGGTAAAAAATACTTTACCATCTACCTGTTGGTATCTTCTATTCCTCATTAACTGTACGTTCAAATCAGGTTCTATTCCAAAATCTTGGAAAACTCAAATAATAATTCCCATTCTTAAATCTCATAAAGATTCCAATGTAGGTTCATCCTACAGACCCATAGCCCTTTCTCCTGTTTTAGCGAAGATTACGGAACATCTAATTAAGAATCGTTTGGAATGGTTTACTGAACACCATCCTATTTTTCCAAGTAACCAATTTGGCTTCAGAAGAGCTAAAAGTACGATGGACAACCTCAGCGTCCTAACCTCTGACATCAGACTTGCTTTCTCTCGATAAGAGTTCCTCGTTGCTGCTTTTTTAGATCTTTCTTCAGCCTACGATAACGTAAACCTTCCAGTCCTCCAAAAAATTCTTCATGATCTTTGGATTCCAATTAAGATTATAAATTTTCTCCTCAATTTTCTTTTAGAAAGATATATTATTCTTAGATCCCCTGGACACCCCCCCTTAACAAGAACTACATGGAGGGGTCTTCCACAAGGGTCTGTTTTAAGTCCATTACTTTTGAATATTTACTCCTATATGATTCACTCAACAGTAAATCCTTTCTGTCGTGTTTTGCAATACGCCGATGACCTGCTCCGCGCTCTTTCTGGAGTGTGGTGTTAATCTAGTCCCATAAATGCCTTACAAGTAGAATGTATTGATCCTCCTTTAAATCTCCGGCGAAAATACCTAGCTGCTCGTTATTTACTAAAGGTAGCTAGGTTTTCTACTCACCCTATTTTTCCAAAACTCACCCTCCTCTCTAGGTTTATTGATCATGCTCCCTTTTGGCGCTCTAAGTCCCTCTTCTTATCATTAGCTTCCAAAGATTCAAATCCCTCACTAACCCCGTTTATCAAAATTCTTCTCTCCCTCTCTATAGTTTCCCATTTGACTCGGTATTTCACAGACCAAATATAAATTTGTGTTTTGGAGTTGATAAGGAGTCCAAAAATGCTAATTCGCTGTTCAATTCTATCTTGAATTCTTTTTGGATGGATTGGATGCGAATATACATAGATACATCAAAAACCCTTAGATATGGCTATGCCGGAGCGTCATTTTACTCTCCATCCACCGCTCATTCAACTTACTTTCGCCTTCCTAAGGAGTGTTCGGTATTCTCCGGGGAATGCCGTGCTATTGTGGAAGCCTTGAATTATGCTCTACTTAAAAAAAAAATCGCAGGCTCCTTATCTTCTCTGACTCCTTAAGTTGTTTACAGTGCCTTCTCGCGAATCCACTTTCTTCAAACTGTGGTTTCCTGATTCCCCGGATCACGCAACTTACGCTTGATTTGGGGAGATCGGGATCTGATGTCGTTCTCGCATGGATCCTAGTCACTGTGGCATAGTAGGTAATGAAATAGTCGATGCAAAAGCTCGGTTTGCCGCCGTGAACGGGGATCCATGTTTCACTATTAATTTCATTGAGGATCTCCTTCCCATTACTGTTTCTGGATGACATCTGACTGGCAGAGGGCGTGGGAAAGATCATCCCAGATTACGGGTGCGGGATATTTCCAGATCCAACCTTTTACACCCACGAAAACTTGGTTCTCAACATTTACTTTCTCTCGAAAGGAATCATCTGTGGTATCTCGCATGCGTTTAGGTCATTGTTCTATTCCTACTCATTTAGTTAGACTGCGGGTCAGAGAATCTCCAATTTGCGATTGTGGGCTTGGAGAAGGCGATTTAAATCATCTTATTTTTTATGCCCAATGAATAATAGATTTCCTTCGTTTATTTCCAAATTATTAAAATGGGCAAATGAATTTTATTTAATTTGCCCATCAACATAAGATCGCTTTTATTTAGTGGCAACAAACCCATTTTAGGATTAATCATTCAGTTCATAAGAAAGAACGACATTAAAATATAGAATTTTTCATATTTATATTCATGTTTATTTCTGTTTTTATATTTGTATATACTTATTTTGTACTCTCTGTATATTATGATGTAATTTTCTTCTTTTTGTTTAATTGTAGCCAACTTCTGATTTAGTTTTTGTCTTATTGTATAGTTTATTCTTTTGTTAACAAGCAACAATGACAAATATCCGAAATATGATTTAATCAGTGTTGCATAGCCTTTTTTTCCACACTTGACATTGGCGAAGGTTCTCTCTGGAGAAGACGAACGCTATATAATCAAAGATAAAGATAAAGATAAATAATGTTTTTGTTAATATTAAATGAGACAGATGTTCAAAGGTTCTCTCTGGAGAGAACGAACGCTATATAATCAAAGAAAGAAAGAAAGAGACAGACGTCATATTTTTACAAGTTTATAAGTTTTTATTAACGATTTTATTTTATTATCGCCATTCACATTTATATGTTTGTTAAATATTTAGTACCTAATTATAAATTGAAAGTGAAAATAGGGAAAAAAACTTGTAAATTTGGACTATTGTATTATTTTTTATTCAACAAATTTTTCATAATAAAATAAACATGATTAAGTTCTATTTTTTTCTCCGGTCTCATTCTGTTGCAAATTGTTAAGGTGCGTTGTGTTGAAGTCAGATACGCATTGAAGGAGTTCCAGGTAAAACAGGTCGTCGGTTTTGATAGCTCTTCTCTATAAGTAATCAAAGCCTACTTCAATTACTTATATATATTTTCATCAATTTACTTACATTTGTAATAAATTTATCTCTAAGTTCTGAAATTAAGCCATATGTTTAGAAAATTTCTCAGGTGATTCCATATCTGATAATCTGTTCCACATCGCTGTATTTATTTGCAAATTCAATCGCAGCTGATGGATTGATTGCCAGCATGCTTTTCGTCCAAATCGTTCCAACGTCATTATTCTTATTAATTTTGAATAATCCATGATTTGACTAGGGAATTGGATCGAGGGCGGCAGGTAGACAAGAGCTGTTTTGATTTCAAAAATGCATTTGATCGAGTCGACAATGGCAAACTAAGAGTTAAATTATTGGAAGCAGGTAGGTTTTCTTTAGTAAATTTTTTCGCTCATTTGCGGCTTGTAAAGAGTACTTTATACATTTAGTTTGAAAATTTCAAATCCTTCTCTTGTATTTCTCAATCTGGAGTCAGTCATGGCAATAATTTAAGTCCATTTTTGTTTCCGAATATAATAAATGACCGCACTTCGCAATCTCGGAGTAATCCTGAATCATCTGTAATAAATTTCACAATCAATTCATCGAAATCTGTTAGAAGGCCTACAGGGAATCAGGATTTATAAAACGGAATTCCTACGATTTTTATGATATTGATTGTATCGTAACCTTGTCCAATAATTTAGTACATTGTATGCAGACATCTCGTCTTCATGTGAAGCTACTTATAGCTTCATGTCAGAGGAAGTAATAAAAAACTTCAATAGGTTTCTCTATTACAAAATTTGCGGTTACCATACTTATTAATGTCTTTGGATTTTATAATAGGCATAGTCGGATATAATTTTTTTCAATCCCGAGGTGATTGCTTTTGGTCGTCATCTTTCTCATATTAATCTTATTTATTACCCTTCGGTCTTGAGTTTAGAAGAATTTTGTACTCTTTACTGTCACACTAGGGATGGAATCATTGTTTATTTCGCTTGTCTCGAAAGTGTACGAATATCCTGCAGCGTTCATCTACCTTTCGACATACACATTGATCAACGCAGTTTTGCGAGATACGTCTAGTCTTGCCATTTTGGAGTTATGGAGGCGCTTAGTATTCTGCGGTTTATCACTGGTTAGTTGGATTTTTTAATATATTCATTATTGTTTGTACTATATTTTATAATCATGTGTTTATACGGTATGTGGAGATATCTGACTATTTGGGCAAATATGTAAGTCGGAAATGGAAGGAGGGTTACGGAATGAAAAAAACAAATAAATAAATTCGAAAAAGTGTCAGAGACAACACTCCACAATTGCATTCGCTCATCAGATGTGAAACATAACTGACTACAGAAAAAGATAAATCAATGAAAGCAAATGTATAAAAGAGAAGGTTGTAATTATGAAGTTTTGGGCTACTATAACACTACCAGCGTTGAAATTTTGTCACACTAAGCGTGTTATATTTACTTATGCCACTTTTATTTATTAAGCGTACAATTCGAAATTAATGAAAAATAAATATTTCAATATTTATTACAACAAAATAATGCAATCACAGCAGGCAAACATACGCAAGTGGCTTGTCTTTTGAGGGCCAAAGTTAAAGGGTTATGACATATTCATACATTTTCTGTCACTGCATTGCTTTATTGAACTATTTTTATTTATTTAAATTTAACTTTTAACCGTTGTCTCTGCTGTTATCATTGTGCTTCCATAGCGCTTTATGCTTGCCAGCCTTATAACTTCATAAATATTAAGGTGGTTCCATAACTTCAACACCTATATTAATGCTTTATATATAAATCGAATAAAATCAAAATGATTCTTTTTCCGTTTGTATCGCAAAAGAAAACGAATGTCCTAACAATGATATTCGACAGCTGATTATCACAAATTATCATTAAAATATAAAAATGGTGTGGTTCTTGGAATAGTTAACATTGAAAACGTCATGGACACGAGGTCTATTTTAGTCTAAAAAAGAAAAAAAAGATTTGATTTCAAAGCTCGAATCCTGTACTACAGCGCCTACGATTTACTTAGAAAAGAGATGGTGATGATGAAATGAAAATGTACTGCACATATTTTCACTGATTCAAATTCTGTATTAATTAAGAAAATTTTGTGTTAATTAGTCATCGCTGTAGTGCAGTTCAGCCCCGCTCGATGGGCGGCCGGAAATAGAACCCGGGTCAACCCAACACGGTTTTATTATAAGGCATACGAGTTTTGAGGGCGCGGTATACGCTTGGATTTCGATACCCGGCCGCTCATCGAGCAGGGCTGGATTGATACTCTGGTTGGCAGTGCTCCCGTAGCATCAAGACCGCCATATTTACCAGTTGTGTACATAGTACATTAACATACTTAAATAATTAAATAAAATACTGGTAATGTCTGAAGAGCGATAGAATTATGAGTGCATAGATAGTCCTGGATAATTATCCCCCCTTAAATATTATATTAGTTTACGCTCCATAAGCGGGCTGCTCACAGGAAGAGAAAAAGTCTTTCTGGGAGGATCTTCACGACGCCATATAGTCTATACTTATGGAAGAAAAGAGAATTATCGGTGGAGACCTGAACGGGCATGTAGGATATACTGAGTCTCATTATACATGAGCCCATGGTAAACTTGGATTTGGTACCTTAAATGCCCAAGGGAAAACTATCACAAAAATGGAAAATCAGATCGATTTAGCTATTGTGAATACTTTCTTCGAAAAGAAAAGCGAGCTTCTTATATATAGTGTGTGCGACAGAGCAGTACTTAAATGCTTTAAAGATTATAAGGTCATATCTGGGGAGGCTCTCACTACACAACACATACTAGTAGTAGCTTGCTTAAGACTACCGTCTTGGTTCTCGAAATCCCAGCTTGACTTAAAACAAAGATCACCCATACAATCGTATAACATAAACAAATCTAAAGGTGATACTTTTATCGAAGAAATGAAGAAGTTTCTCGAAAACTCAATGTCAAATTCTGATAGGCCTGACGTTAACATTCAGTGAAATGAGCTCCATTCTTTCTGTCGGAAAACAGCTAAAGCTAAGAGAAAACTAAAAACCAACAAAGATCTTTGCTTATATCCCACCAGAAGATGTTGTAATACAACGAAACCTAGGTCGTGGTAAAGAAATTAAAGATAGTAGAAATAATACTACATCACGTAGTTTCATTTAATTGTGAAGCCAGTTATTGTTTAACCTAGCTATGAACTATATCACGGAACATCTACAAAAACCTGCACCGTGGATACTGCTGTACGCTGATGTTATAATTCTTATTACCGAAACTCAAATAGAAGTACAGGAACAACTAAATGCATGGCAACAGGCACTAGAGAGGCGAGATCTTAGAGTGAACAGAGACAAGACTGAATACGTACGGTGTTATATGTCTGAAAATAATGCCAACCACAACTCATCAGTGATGATCGAAGGAACATCTCTGAAGAAGGTAAAACAGTTTAAGTATCTCGGTCCAGTCGTAGCTCCGAAAGACAGCACTGAAAAAGACATCCAGCACAGAATAACAACTGATTGGCTAAAATGAAGATCACTAACCGAAGTGTTATGTGACGCTAGAATGTCTATTAAACTCAAAGGTCAAATTTACAAGCAAGCAGTACGACCAGCGTTGATGTATGCTAGCCCGGAATGCTAGCCTATGAGAAAGGTGGATGAACAAAAGATGCACGTCACAGAAATGAAAATGCTGCGTTGGGTTGAGGGCGTTACAAGACTGGACAGAATAAAATACGAATACATTAGAGGAACGTTTAAAGTCGCAGAAATTGAGGAAAAGCTGAGAGAAAATTACTTGCGTTGGTACGGGCACGTTATGAGGCACAACGAAGACCATATGATCAAGGCAGTGTTAAAAAGAGAAGAAGGAAAAAGAGGCCGATGTCGACCCGCTGAAAAAGCACTATAGACAAAGATCTTAAAATTATGAATTTGACCTCAATAACAAAAGAAGATAGACTGCTGTGGCGAAAATGTACGAGGAGGGCTGACCACAAATGAGATATGGGACCATAGCTAGGAGAAAGAAGAAGACTGGCAATGTCTGAAATTTTTCTTAGGTATATGTAACTAATGTACTATCGGATCTCCCAGAATAGACCTACATGGTAGCGAAAGAAGCGCTAAAATGCATTCACTAGAACTCAAGGCGTTGGTGAACATTAGTCGAAACGTATATATCGTATATATATATATATATATATATATATATATATATATATATATATATATATATATATCGTATATATATATATATATATATATATATATATATATATATATATATATGATAATTACTTAATCATTTATAACTTGTGATTACGCTTATGTGATAAGTGTTAAGTGACAAAAGAAATATTGAAGTAAGTGAAAAAAACTGTTTGAAAAATGTCCTGTCCAAACAAAATTATTTGTTTTTAAATAATTTTTTTATATATATAGATAACATAAATAAAATAAAATAATCGCGTCCTGAATTGTTTTCTTCTTAAATACGTTGTTTTTAATGTATAATCTTTCATTTAATTACAGAACATTTAAATATTCATTGGTGTCGAACTGCAGATATACCACAGGAACATACGTATTTTAGGATCGTACTAAACTCCAGACACACTACAATCTTTTCCGCTTGCGATTATTTCATTACAGAAAAATGATTAGAAAAGTATTTTCCATGCAAATTGTGTTTTTGCAATAAAATGCTTGTTATGATTTGTTCGCCTTAACTACCTTGTTTTAAATCTAAATACTAAATACGCAGCAATAAGTATGAATTTATAGTTTAAAATAAAATAAACTCAAAAAACTCAAAAACTCCAAAAAACAAAAGGGATTGCGCAGAGACGTTTTAAACTTGAGACATGACAGCTGTTTTTTCATAATAAAAGTAGGTTTTAAATAGATTTTTTTATTACTGTACTGACGTGCGGAAATGTTTTCATCGAATACGTATATATATATACATATATATATATATATATATATATATATATATTCTTTAATTTTGAGAAAGAAAAAGTGAAGTTTTCACTGTTGCTAAATAGGATTTATGTCCAATTATCTCCCTATGTATTTCTTGTTCATCAGTTATAATTATTTACTATCTTTACTGATTAATCTAAAAATAATATGATTTATTCCAAACATTCATATGAAAAAAAGTACTGTAGTGTTGCTAGTAGCATAAAATAAAAAGTGATTTGATTAATACGTTTGTAGTTCTTATTTTTTAAGCAATTCCTGTGGAAGTAGTTATGAGACCTAGATTATCGTAAATAGCAAACTTTTTTCCTAATTGTGAGAAATATTATATCTCCTCAAAATTTATTACCAATTTTCATATGATGTATTACCAAAATAGAATATATAATTGATAAGGTATGATCATCGTAAATATGCTGATTTATTTTTAAATTCTGTTACAATAATTTTTGGGAGTGGGAGAGTCGTTCCTATCTAGGTAATGATTGAAGTTATAATTCTTCATGGTCCAGTTCTTTTATTATTTTATTTCTATCATTAATTTGCGTCCTAAATAAAGTTATTCTTGTATTATAACAAAGAAGTATAACTTCTAACGCGCGTACATAAGTACATATACATTTTTTTAGTGTCTGGTTTAACCCTTTAAAAGGGCATGTCTGCATTCAGCGTTAATTTGTTTATTGACTGTCAAGTCAACATATACTAAATAATTCATGAGCTTGTAAGAGTCGCCATTTAACAGTGTTTATCTAATAAGGACTTGTCTGCTTAAAAGAGGCATTTAATAGATAACTCCGATGATACTAAAATCGAAATGGATTGCGTCGTATGTGCAGATCTACCGTTTTGTGGAGGATCACAAAACAGTTCAACTTCAAAAGAGCATACGAGTTTATGGGACAGACATGAAGATGAATTGCTTAAGGCGAAATTTGGGATTCTGATCACGAGCTTTTGAATTGGAAAATGTCAGTCAGCGTCACTTTTGGGTGCTCTATAGAAACAATGTAGGGCTAAATTAGATAATGCGTTTATGGGTTTATTGAATTTCCATTTTAAAGTAACACCTTTTTTACAGGTTTCATTATCTGTATACAATTTAGAATTATTATTTAAAATTGTTATGATACTTACGGTATTTGAAATAATTCCAAGATTATTTTTCTGTTTTTCTGCATTCAAGTTTGATGTTTATAAAAATTAGTATAAATTGAATGATACGGGAACTGCAAATATTTGAGCTCGAAGAAATAATTTGTAAAATGACGGATGTGCTGACTTTTTTTCATTGCGCCCTTTTGGGAAACTAAGGAATTTCAAGAAAAAAATGCTTAAGCTTTTCCGGAGTTTTACTATCTAACAAACGCCTACTTCTAGTTTATAGAAGAGGTTGCAATATCAAGGGGCAGGTTACGTCCGTTCCGTGTGAGGGATAGGGAGGAGGGAACGAAGAGAATTTTCTAATTATTGTCCTTAAAGCAAAGAGACCACTTTATATAACAGCATGGCCCTGTTGTCGTTGCGTTCTTCCAAGTTATTTGATTTATTTATTATATACAATATCTAATAAAATATTGTAGCTAGAGTTTCGTTTTAAAATTTGCAAACTTTTAGTTGTGAGAGTAAATATATCGTTTGCAACTAAGTATATGTTATTTATTATGTTGACATAACATAGTACTCTGGTATATTATATGTAAGTTTATTTATGTATTCGAGCATTTTATAGATTTATCAGGAAAACAAACGGAATTTACAGACTCATTTCAGAAACGGGGCGCTGATTAGTTATAACGGATTCCAAAAACTCAGTTATTTGCGCGCCTTAGAGGAACGTAAATAGCTGCATTTACGAATTATATATTGAGTCTGTGATTGTACTATTTGTCTAAGAAATAAAAATTGGTCTGCCGAACAAGTCTGGCATTAGAAATGGGCCCCGATGTGTTAAGATTACGAATTTTGCCTTTTATATATAATTTTAAATATTATCACTGAAAATGTCATAAATAAAATACACAAACACTTTTCTAAATACTACTGCTACAAGTTTATTCAATCTGTAAGTAAGATGTATGTTAGAATTAAGACCAATGTAAGGTTATCTTACAACAATCTCAAGTACATAATGCAATTGATTATTTTACATTCAACTGATGATTATTCTACGACGTATCATATTCTATTCATGTATCAAGATTGAGTATTTAAATATATTTTAACTACACTAAGTATACTAGAATCTAGTTTTCTTATACCAAGTTTTATAGATAAATTATGTTTTATTAGTTCAGTCTAGACAACATTTTGGATAAGCTCGATTTCTTTTGTAAGCCTATTGAAAATAAAAAAGTAAGTAAGTAAAGTTTTTTATACTAAAAAGTAAATTATTTATTTTATATATGATTAAAAGTGACTGTGAACAGTGAAAAATTGCAACAATAATTTTATTTACGGTTTGTATGAAATGTTCGACATCGAAACCGGCAGCGATGACGACCTAGTGTCCTCTTCGCATTAAACGTTCATGTAATATGTTTTGATTGCGTAGCTTCGACTGCTCTTGGAGGCACTAGTTCTGATTTTACATTCGCTCATCATATAATCGCCACAACTTTTAGCTTCATATCTTATTTCTTATAAAACTGTCGGATGTCCTATGTTATGTAATGTAATGTTTTGATGCAGAATTATTTTAGCAGTTTGTAATAAATATGTTACATAGCAGATTGACTTTTTGATTTGTATAGTTGCGAGGGGATACGGACCTGGTTACGAACAAAACACCCACAGCTGTACTCGCGATACAACGTATTCCTTTTACGAGCCAACAGAGACGCCACTTGACAAAATTACGCATTGACGCTCGGCTGTAGCGTAATGCGTTATCCCCCGTTCCGACCTTTTTACTTTCGTCGCATATTTCCGTGACGTTACCTCACACTGCGATAGCAGATATCACTTTAAAATGTGAATTTTAAAAAAATAATATGTCGCCAGCCATAACTCTGTTTAAAAAATATAAATTTAGTAATGACTATTATATTTTAAGAAAATGTATGTATTTATAACAATATAATCAACTATATAAATATAATTTGTAATAAAATGGTTTACAAACGCAAGTGACTACAACTTAAAGATAATATAAGCCAAAATGGAGGTCATGGACCTCCATGATAGAGGTAAATAATTAACTCCCTGAAAACCGGCGACGATTTCCGGTGTATGTACGAGTACGTTCTACGTCTTTAAAGCCTCTTAAACGTCGAATTTTTAATGTATTAATATATTAACCCGTTTATATAATTGCCAAAATAAAAATAAGTGGGTACTATGGTTTGGTTTTTATAAAAATGAAATTTCTCCGCAAAATTTCGTCTGTCTATAATATTAGAAACTGTCCGTCTTTAATAAATCCAACATAAAATTTTAAACTTTTTTTTAATAATAATAATCATAATGAAGAACATATATAAAATATAGTCACCAGATGAATAAAATAAATTTTCTTTTATAAAAAGGTATTGATTAAGAAAAAATGATAATGAGTGGTGATATCGGTAACATCATATAATTTCTCATATTTTATAGACAGTTTGGTAATCTTTCCCAAATATTTGGTCTAGTAAAAAAAATAAAATGGCAAGCTATGAATTAAGTTATTGAATCTAGTCTGTAAATATGCATACCATATTGACTTGACGAATTGTTAAAATAAATGCCGAAAAGCAACTGATGCTCTATTACAATATATACTTATATATTAATACTTGGAAAAGGTTAAGTTTAGGCACAGCTCAACATAATTAAAAATTATGTCCGTCTCGTTGTAAATGTTGACAACATTACGCCGAAACAGTGAAAACATATCTATATTTTTAAGAGAATATTCTTGTAAAATGACTGCAATGTTTTTTGTCCTTCTTCATTTTAGTTTTTCTATAATTCTTTAAAAATAAGCTAATAAAATATTTTTTCAATATCTCAACAGTTTAAAAGTTGCAAAGGTTCCTACTCAAGCGCACGTCGCCGAAAATCTTGATCTTGCCCTGCAGCGAATGCTCATTATAATTTAAAATTCCATTTTCAAGGATATATTATATCACAAAGACCTTATTCATTTAAAATTAAATGTATTAGATCTCACATTGAATATTCATTTATAAGGTCTATTCATTTCTTAGAAAAGATATGTGCCACGAAAAGCCCATAAATGAACATGAAATGACCAGATGTTATAGCGTATCCACTGTCTTAGACTGAATATATTTTACTAAAGATCTAATAATATGGAATGAACAGATTTTTGTCTAAACATTTCCCAGGCAGGATGGATATATGACACAAAAAACTTCATAACTGTACCGGAAATAAATAGACGTTTCTGTCTATTTATTTCCTAGGATGTATTCAATATTTTCTTTAAACAGAACTAAAATTTTAAATTATGGTTAGCGAAAAACGAAATTAATTACATTAGACTATTTAACACAATGTTTATCGGATTATCTTTAATATGAGCATTGTAGCAGCTCTTTTGGTTCTTCTAAGATGGATAACTATTCAGTTATTATATTGGAGCAGTTAATATAACAAACATACAATTATTAATATCAACATAAGTTTAAAAAAGCATTTGACTCAATCAAAACGCAAAAGGAGCAATTGAAATTAAAGTAATGTACTGTTTTTTTTCAATAAAATAATTACTAGAAATTATTTATTGATTAGTTTAATTCCATATTCACAATTTTTATCAAAGTTAACAACTTGTTCTCAATACGTTTTGTGAACATAGTTGTTAGACATTGTATGGGTTATTTCTGGAAGTTTAGTTACTCATTAGAATTGAATAAATATGAAATACTAGTATTTTTGTCTCTGTAGAGTGAAATTTAAATGTCACGACGGCTAAATTTTTTATTATTTATTTATTATATTAATAAATAATAAGAAAAATAATTGTTTCAAATTGCATTATTGCCGGACCTGTCTACTACACAGGAGTGATATTTAAACTTCCGTATTCAAATTGAGAAAACATATTTTGAATCAATTAATGGCGGTTCGTTTATTTAACCGCATTTTGAAGTCTTCTTTTGTGAGACCAGGCAATGTAGAGCTGACATAGCGATTAAAACATGGACGTAATTCCAAAATATATTTTATCTCAATTTGTGCGTATATAATGAAATAGCCTTGGGCAAATTATATTGTTGCTGTCGTAAAATTGTGTCTACATAAAAAACGACATGACTTAAAAAAGAAAACGTTTAAAAAATAATTGATTCAAATTATTTTCTAAATATTTATACATTTCCTAATATATTATTGATTAAATTTTTTAATTTTATATCTACCACTAATAATTCCAAACACAAAATTTGTAGTTATGAGCTGTTCAAGCAATTTGCTTTTAGCAATATAATATAGTCATTGAGTTCTAGTTTACAATATAAAATCTAAATCCGTAGGTTTATTCTGGATTGAAAAATACCAATGAGGCTGCCATCTTTATTATCCACTATTTCCAAAAAATAGTCTTTGTTACTTAATTTATTCAGAAAATACGCAAAAAAATATTAGCGTGGAAAAAATTTTATTTCATGTGTATCATTGTGTATTAAACAATAATACGTAACCCTACTTTAAGTAAAGTTGAAAATGACGTTACTTATGTAATAAATTTTTAACTGAGTACACTTAAGCACATTTAAAAATATCTGTTTGATATTATCATTTATAGAACAGGCTGAAATTAAGTCAATTCATCATTATGCTTTTATATTTTTAAAAAAATAGGATATATATAATAAATTTGACATATTTAATTTCGTTTTTACAAAATCACACGAAGCTTTATTAAGAATGCCTATAAGGTTTTGAAGTATAATATGTATTGCACGAACAATTTATTTATATAAATTAATTATTCTAAAACACTGCGAGTGGTAACACTGCAAATTTTAGGAAAATGAAACCAACTAGCAAGTTTGTAATTTATTGTTTTTCAAAATAGCATCCGCGATACTCTACGCATTGTTCCTGGAACCTCTGACAGAAGCAGTCAACCCACTCTTCCTCGAATGTTTCTTTAACGGTTTTTTAGCACTTCGAATCGTATTCTTCGCAATATATCATTTATTGTTGGGGATAAATAGAAATCGCATATGGTGCGGGTCGAAGCTGTATGGCGGGTGATCCATAATTTTTACATCAAACGTAGTCAAATATTCGGTCGTTCGTCGGGCTGATAGAGCACAGGCGTTGTCGGGATGAAGGGGGATTCTACGGCAAGAGTGTTGCTCCCGAGCTATTTTCAAAACAACATCCATCAATTGCCGGTATGTAAGTCTGTGGTTATTGTTCTTTTATTTTCAAGAACAATCGTTACATAATAACCCGCCCATCTAAAGGTGACCATTTTTTTCCAGTACTTCGTCGTTTCTTCATCTTTGTAGGAAACTCTTCAGAAGGAAACATTAACAGCGCAGACTACCTCTTAGTTTTGGGCTCGTAACAATTTATCCATTTTAATCACTCGCGATGAAACCGATAAAGGCGAATGTATTGAGTTTTCATCAGTTTTCATCAAATCATGATGTATTCACCTATCACAACGCTTGCTGCTGCCTAAATAGTCATGTATAATTTTCTGTACTTAACTTATACCAATGCTTAAACTTGCCCCAATCAGCTGATAGATTACTCTCTCGTCAGTTTTTACCACGTGCCGCATAGCAATAATGTAATCTCCAGTTGTCCCTATTGAGGGACGTTCCTTATGCAGATCATCACTGAGATAGTATACTTGAACTCGTCAAGATGTTTGTAAATAATAGCGCAGCAAAACTCTACTTAGTCTTTAAGTAACAGGTTGTGTCCAAACGTACGGGCTAGGGTAGCTGCATGTATCGCTTTGTCATCGTGAAGATTAATTAAGTTTGTAATAAAAAATATAAGTTGAAATTGCTTATTGAATATATTTGGCGTTAATTTTGTAGAAATTCATTATTCACAATTAAATGAAACTACGTGATGTAGTATTATTTCTACTTTCTTTAAGTTCTTTACCACGACCTAGGTTTTGTTGTATTACAACATTTTCAGGTGGGCTATTAGCAAAGATTGGGCTATTGCTAATAGCCTACCTGAACATGTAATACAACGACACCTAGGTCGTGGAAAAAAACTTAAAGAAAGTAGAAATAATACTACATCACGTAGTTTCATTTAATTATGAAATCGGTTATCAACTACTTTAAACCATTAGAGAAATGTATGTGTTCAGATTAGGGAAATAAATATGTGCGTAATAATAATCGAGGAATGAAAATAATAAATAAAGCACGTCGCGTTCTGACGACTGTGGTAAGTTGTCGAGCTGCGGAAGACACACAGGCAGGGCGAACTGCAATTTACTCGCCGGAAAATGAAACGGGATTCTGTTTTATCTACTTTATTTAACTGGAAAATTTCTGTCTAAACGATATATAAACGAATACTTAACTCGCCAGATTCCCTTGTTAACTCGCTACATAACTAAACTATGTGTAAATTAGTGTTAAGAGATCGATTTTCGAAATATTACAAAAGGCCAGTACTAAGAACTTTCAGTACTATCAACGTATGTTCAAATACTTTAAAACTTAATCATGGTTTTAACATAGCATTCTAATGTAATATATTTATATATTTTTTTCCTAATATAACTTGTATATTTGTTTTATAATTTATTTATAATAAAATTACACACACATTCAATATATGCTAAAGTGAAACTTGATGTTCAAATTGGTTTTAATAAAACCATGGACAATTTTACCCCTGTCATTAGATCACTGAGTTCTAAAGTGTTACATTCCTAATAAAATTATTTTTTTAGTAGCATAACCCTGCTACTAAATATATATCACTACTGTTATACGTACTCTATTCCTAGATCTCATGTAAGCAACTGAATTTTGTAATAAATTAAATTTAAATAAAAAAACCGGTTTCAAAAACGAATTGTTTAGAAACATGAAATAAATAGAAAATAGTTATTATATACTCTAAGTACGGTAATAACAGTTGACATCGATTCCTTTTAAGTACGTACTAGACATATTTTTTTGAGCCAGTGCCAAGTCCAAATAAAAATTTATAATTTTTATTTGTTTTTTAAAGTTTCTTTGGCTCGTATATAAATATGTATAAGCCCATCGATTATTATTAAAATTAAATGAGATAGAAAAGAGAGAAAGAATCAATCGTTTGTACAGCCGACCGAAAGATCAACCGTTCTAAAATTACAATAGAGAAACAATATACCGGAAGATAATACACTTTTATTTATAGACGGGTATTAAAATAAATTAACTTTGACTCTACTAAGGCAAATGAGGGAGACCTCAAATATAAGATTGTTTTATTTATAGGAGCCCGAAACAAAAGTTATTATAAATGTGAATAAAGCCAATACAAAATGAATTAAAGTAATTCAAACTCACAGGGTAAAAATATTAAGCCTATGTCATAAATATTATGCCTATATTCAAACAATTAAGGGAGTTTTACGATTAACTTGTAAATTAAACATTTTCTGCAACAAAATGTTTCAAATGTTCCGTGTGTCGCTCTAGTGGCTGAGGGTGTGTATAGGGTTGTCCGACCACTGAAATTCGTGGTGGCTGGTGGCGTAGACGAGCCAGTAGAAGAGGTTGAGGAAGCCGAAGGAGGCCGGGAAGAGGACGCGCGCCGCACGATCGATGTGCGACACGCTGTTGATGTGGCCCTTGACACCCATCTTGCCGTTCCCTGTGAACAGTTATTTACTCATATGTATTACTTCATCAAAGCGAATTTAAAAAAAATTGCTTTTTAAGTATGTCCGTCTATATAAAGGTGCTGATCTGGGAAATAACTGAACTGATTCGTGATGAATCATTCTACTATGGGTACTTATCTACGTATTAAACTTACGTTCAGTTTTTAGAACGATATTAAAAATAAACTTGCAATAAGCTGAAAAAAATTGATTAAGCTGAAAGAAATCGAAACGATAATGGAATAAAGTTCTATTTCAAGGTACAATACTTTTTTATATTTTGTTACGCAGTGTATGACCTCTCTATGAAGATCTGCAAAATTTTATCCATGAAATTAGATCTGAAACTGATGCTGTGAGAGACTTACGGACATAGCATTATAAGCGTTCGCTACAGGAATTTAAAACCTATAAAATGTATTATTTCAGATTACTGAATTATGAGTTTCTGGCCGGAAGACTTTCATAATAAACGTAATATTCCATTAATTATGCTATGTAGTACAGAATATGAATGTATAGAAAGCAAGTATAATGACGGTTACAGCAAAAACATCAAATAATGTCTATTAATATATTGTGAGACTTTTTTTAGCAGATTTTTTTTGTCAATTATTGTCGACGAAAAAATATATTAGATTGTACAGGAAATAAAAGAAAATAACACAGTAGCTTTAGTTGCAATTGAATCAAGCTAATAAAGTTGAAAATTGTGTTATCCCCTGGTTATTTTTACTTTGACACATTACGACCGAGTCTACGTCAAGTCTTACGTCAAACAATGCGGCTATTGTTTGCGCTACAGGAACCATTCAAGATGTTATCAGTGCCAGCTTGCGATTAATTAATAAACTTTTGATTTCTTTGCGGTATGTTTTCGTGTGAAGACCCCATAGCGTACAGATTGTAATTAATGTCAATTATTTGTAATGCTTAAATAAGATGTAGTGTGTTATATAAAAATATTTTATTTCACTCATAGCATTGTCAGGCTTTACATCATGCTTACATCATGGTTTTCCTTAAATTAAATATGATAACGGTAAAATACTGCGCTGATATAGATAAACATGTAACCAAGAATTCTTATTTAAATAGTTTCTAAATGATTCTTTGTTTTATGCATATATCTTAAATATATTTTTTCTGTTACACATGTCACACATCGTTAGATTTATACAAAGCAACACTTCCCAGTCATTCGGCAAATAATCGTATTTTAAAAGAATAATGAAGTTCAGAGTAGTCCAAATCTTTGAATAATCTCAGATATTTCACAATAAAAATTGACAAGAAAATATCTGATACAATTAAGACGTTGTCAATGTTTCGCTCTTAAACAGCTTAATAGATTCCAATGAAATTAATTTTTCTGTGACGTATGTCTTATTTTTGATGCCCTCAATTTCCTTAAATTTTTTTCTGACTCATAATTTAAAAGTTCCTTGGCGACAAAATTTATCTAATATTTGCTCGTTTTCTCGTCAGTTTCAGGACTGCAATGTAATTTTCATATAATAGTAACTTTATAGTCATTATTTCGAAATACAAAGTTCATAATCTCATATAAATTAGGCTTTTAAGGTCTTTTATATATAACTTTACACACTTGTTAATTTCAAATTTCGTCGTTGAAACTTTATGAATTTTTATACCGGACTCTTTCGGACATTTTCGTCGTATATTTGAAAATATGACGTTTATTGCATTACAACTTTGGGTATTTTATTGTAAAATATCCATTTATATGCAGTGATCAATTTTATACAAATAAAGTAAAATCAGGCGATTACGTTATCTGTTGGTAAATAGATGAATTAAAAAGAAATATCTTTGTCCCTAGACAATACTGGTTTAAAGAAAGTGATTTAGGTAGGATGTATATTGAAGAAACACAATCTTATTTTGTGTAAAGTATAAATAGATTGATTCAGCATGTTTTATGTCTATTAGCAGCAAACGGTCAACTAAAACTTGACCTAATTATGCCTTTAATTATGCTTAATATTATAAATAGGTGTGTGCTTTGTTGCCAGTCCGTTTGTTATCTATTAACGCAGCAACTACCTGAACAATCATTTGCACATTTGTTATGGTCTAAACTACAGAGCAGTATTTGTCCAAAAAAAAATCTTAAGCAGTTTTTTAAGGAATAACCAACGAAAATATTTTCGTCTCTTTAAATGGTGCTACTATCTGCATTAGTTTATTATAAATCCTTACTTTTAAAGTCTTGTTACCCAAAAAGACTTATACAATAATCGCTGTTTTCGATTAAATAAATTGGTCTGTAATTACTCAGGTTTATATTTTTTTAATTTTTTAATCAAAATAATATTTTAAATATTATAAAAACCTTCAAAATATATATAAGAAGCCTTAATTTTTCCTATAAGAAGCCTTAATTTTTCATTCACAAGAGTAAGTAATTTGGTTTATTATTTATTTATATTTCCACGCTAGCCCAGTCGCCGGTTGCAGCTTGTGTGTAATAAGTTAAGTAAGAAATAACCATTAATTAAATTTATTCCCGGAATCAGTTGGAATATATTTTTGCAATTATCATTTAGGTCACAAAAGCCATCAGTTACTTTATTTTTCTACGACCAACTTTGTTATCTTTCAATCTTCTCATTAAATCCTGAACTTAACGAAGTACAAATATTTTCGATGGGTACATAAATGAATTACAGATCGAGGATCCGGTCCCTGATGGGATGGCGATCGGTATTAATGACAACGATAAGTTTCTTAAAAAGTAATTTAACAAAGATTGCAAAAAATGGCGTTCATTACGTAGCTTTGACGACTTGACTTGTTAGCGATCTAAAGGGAGTACTTGATTGATGTACCGATTTCTGCCTCGTGTGTTTTTGGGTTAATGAGTCTAGAAATTTGTTTGTTACAAAATGTACGTTCAAATAAAAAGAAAATATAATAAAAAGGAGAGTTTGTTTGTTTGTTTTTAGTATTTGACGCAAAAACTAATAGCGTAGAAATGCAACTTTCGCCACTTATTTATTTATTTACGTGTAGTTAAAGAAACTTTAGAGTTGTATACGTTTCGGTAACGATGACAATACAATGGTAATAAAATTATTTGTTAATTAAATATTTATAACGCTGTATAATAACGCAAATGTTCCAGATTACCATAGGCTATATAGTATGTATGTATGTTACATAATTTATTAATATGAGATGGCGAGAAAGTCGCTGGTGTGGGCGTTTTCGTGACGAACGCTGTTTAAAATTATTACAGACACACTATTTATCAAGGAATTTTGAATTTTAAAAAATCTAAAAAAGTGATAGTGATCTATTTTTGTAGATAAGCGACGGTAAAAGTTTTTAAGTTAAAAAAGTGTATGAGATAAAATGTTTAGGGATTTATTAATGTTCTTTAAAATATTAAGTGTTCGATAGATAAAAATTGTCACTTCACACTTTATAATTTGGGCTAGTAGTTTAAGAGAAATGAAAAGGTTTTGAAAGTAAATAAAAGTAGAAATGCGTAATTTAATAACGTTCCGTGAGATATATTCGCGCATGGAAGGGGATACTGAGGGGGGAAATGTGCGTAAGGGCAGTATGTCGCGCTATATTATTGAATTTTGTAAATTAAAATAAAAAGCAGGATTATGTTCATGAAACAAAAAATAAATGTAACAAATTTTAATCGAATAACTTAATTGAACCTGACCAAGGAAATCTTCGTACGCAAAAGATCTTTAGGGAAGCAGTTTAGAAAAGACACTTAACGCGATCTAGAAAGAAATACTTCAGACACTATTTTTTCTGACTCTATACTGTATACCGTTCAAGCCGGGGTCGGTCATTAATGTTTATGTGTTTTGAGGTTTCTAGTGTCTAATGTACTTTAATTTTTTCTATTCGTAAGTACAGTCCGTCTTTTTTTTAACAAAAACTTCGTATCTACGTTAACAATTTTAAGTTTTCATGGAAACTTTAATTCATTTCCTTCATTCTGCTTTTAATTAACGTTTTACAATTTATGTAGACAAAAAGACATATTTTAAATTATTGTAACATAACAAAATTTAACGTATAGGATTTATTTATTTTTAATTTGCTTTAGATTTTAAACGAAAAAAGTTAAAAATTGCATAACTACTCATATTTCACAAAGAATTGAACGCGAACTTTATATGAAGTTTTCCCAGATGATTTCTTGTCCATTTTTTGCCTTGTTTCTTATATTGTATATTTCAAGCTTTCCGTAAAACATCAATAAAATATTCTAATTGCCATGAATTTAGTGTGAACTATCATAGAAATCATAACAGCAAACATGTTAAACATTTTTCAATTAAAATTCTTCGAAGAACAAATTGTGAGCCGTTAGGGTACGCCTAGCAGATATGAAACATATACTTTTTTATATTTATATATTAAAATAGTTTTATTTCAACGAATTGAAAACAAAAAAACAAATAAAATATTTATTTTATTTTATTTTTATGAAAAATTATTTCGCGACAAAAAATTATATCACATAAATATTTTTTAACAATATATTGAAAATATATTTTTAACTTTATAATACTGTTAGCCAACAAGACGCGAAGTTGGCCAAATTAAGTCAGAAAGAGCTGATAAGACTTGAAGCTGACTGAATTAAGTCGGAAAGATGCAAAGCTGACCGAATGGCACGTCGAGACGTTACACCAGAACGTTTTAACTGCAATCTACTTTTAGATGTTTCACATCAATATTACCATTGTGAGAACCATATTTAACTTAAGAAACATTAATTTACAAGATAATGGATTTAAGAGTAAACTTGTTCAGAAGTATGAAAAGGTAGCAAGACTCAAGGGTAATATTCGTGGGGAAAGCAAAAGACGTGGAGCTCGGCTTTTTGGAAAATTACTTAACTATAGTGTTGATATTTGTAATTTTTTTGAAACCGTGCTATCCTATATAACGCATCAGGGTTTACTACCCTTGAAGAATCTCTCTCTCTCTCATATATACCTGCTTCACGCTGGCGCTGTCGTCGGTATTGGTCATCACCGGCGAGGCAGTATAGAACCTGCCGCCAGCGGGGCACCCGTCGCTCAGTCTGCGTGGTGCGTTCCATTGTCAAGCGGACAGCACCGCCCGATGTTGGGGTCGCGCTGCTGCCCTCCTGACCCTGGGAATAAGACCGAGGCATTCATAGAATATATGAATGTGGGGTTAAGGAATTTCCAGTAAATGAATGTGCTATAGATTGAAACTTTACAGTTGTAAGATATTACAGGTTCGAAGCTCGTCGGCAGTAATGCAAATGCTGTCTAGAATTTATAAAAGAAAATTAATAAATTTGAATCTCCCCACTTTTATACTAGCATGTCATTCGATGTAAAATATTTGGACACACAAACAAGTACTTACAGATAAGCTAGCGCCCTAAGTACCAGCAGACGTGTCTTATTAAAGAAGGTGATTTCGACGATTTTTTAGGAGTTACGATTTTTTTTATTATGGGTCTTTATCTCCCGTCTGCATTTTACATTCTCAGTTACTATCCACCCGTCTTAATTAATAAATCAAAAAATATATGCGATAGTTATTACCAAAATTTTAAGACTAATTAAGTACTTTAACACATTCAACTGGTATATAAACGTAAATTTCTATACCTTGTGGCATGTAAGCCTATTTTAGCGGAAGTGAATTTTTCACTGCTTTTATTTGTCTAAATAAAAAAATACTAATAAAAAACAACATTAATAAATTTAACTATTATAACGCCCACTCTCGATTAATTTTGTAAAAAATCGATTAAGGAAAAAAGCCAACTGTAATCAAATGAAAAATTTAAAACATTTTTTCACGCAGTTCTCCATTTATTATGTTTTTTCGTTTTCTTTCTATATACGATATTTAAAATGTTTTAATCTATCTAAGGTTTGATCTAAAATTGTTTAATAAAGGAAAATAGTGAGAACTTCATTTTAGACAAAATGCGTTTGTTTCTAATTTTGGTTGATTACTGTAATGAGTGTGCGATGTCAAAATACGTTTTGTGAACGAGTTGTAATCGAAAGATTCTGTTACCGCTATGGGCGAGTTGAGCATGCTGCTGCGGCGGCGCACGGCAAGCTGGCGGGCTGCGAACGCGTCACCTCCGGTCTCCTCGATTAACTCCTCCCATTCCTCGTCGTCGATTGCGATCTCGCCCGAGCCCACCTGTCCTCGGAGAGAATTAATTACTTAGAGTAGGTTTAACACAACATTTTCTTATTTCTTTTATTTCAGTGAAATGACAGCATACATATACGGCAACACATCGGATTTATATATCGAAGTGTAGTATCGCAGCAATCATAATTTGAATCAGGTCGCCCTTATTCGTTTCAGTTTCCTTAGTTCAAAAGGAAAAAAAATAATAATTTTTTCGCAATAATTTTATACCTTTTAAGCGAGTCGTTTATTCCTATTAGTGGACAGTCAAAGGTGTTAGTAAATTGTTCGACTATTTTCCATGGCGATTTTAACCCTCAAAATATGAAATATTTCAATTTAGAAATTGCGAAAAATTATTATTTTAAAAATGAAAGTCTAGAAAACAAAATAGCTTATTTTGAGCTAATTAAGTTTGCATGATTTTATTAATTTTTATTAAAAAATTGTGATAAAAATAAAAAATGTTCATAACTACTAAATGACTATATGAAAAAGAAAATTGACATAGACATTGTCTTCCCAGAATAATATACAAAATTGTATAAAATGATTTCCCCTCACATTGGTTAGGTCATTATCGATTTTTTTAAGCGACTTTTATATGGTAAACCACTCGTCTATTCTTAAAAAAATTGCCTTAGGTAACGTAATATAGGTACACTCTATATTTAAGATGAATCTTGCGTTTCTAATTCGGTCAAGTGTGAACTTTACAAAGTGATGTACTTTAGGTAAAATAGTTCCTTCGAACTTCAATAGAATAAATCATATTTTTAAAATTATTTTTCGATTCAGTAAAAATAAATATCCAAATTAGTAGCCGTTAATAACGCTGACATTTAGAACAGACATACTCTTTTATGAAAATATATATTTTTTTATAAAACTTTGATTAAACATACTATTATCATTTTATAATTAATTTCAATTAGATTACCATTTTATAACTGACATGGGATCTTAAAACAATGTATTCATCGAGATACTTTTAAAAAAATGGCAAATACAAAAAATATATGCCTAAAAAATCGTGTGAACATATATCAAGCGTGAAAGCTCTGACGCCTAAATACTCATATATACATCATGCGTACTGCTCTGAGGTTCTTGCGTAAAAGTAGAAAATAAGAGACCGTTTACAATGAAAAAAAACGTACTGATGAAGGCCCGAGTTCTTAATGTAATAGCAATAACATAATATAAACAAATCGATTCTATTTCTTCCAAAAGTGTAAGTTTAATCAAAGTGTAATAAAAACAACACATTATCATATATGTTCGTTCCAAATTTCAGTATTATTTATGGATACGTAATTTGGTTATTTGTTTTTACTGAATTTAAAAATTAGCTTAAGAATATGATTTATCATACTGAAGTTCGAAGTAACTAGTTTACCTAAAGTGCATTAATTTGATAAGTACACACCTGATCGAATTCGTAACCCAAGATTTATCTTAAAATAGGTACGTAACTTAGCGTACGTAAGGTCTGTAAGTCATTTTTGTAGAAGTAGGCGAATGGTTTACCACCGAAAAGTCACTTTTAAGTAATAGACCAACACTCAAAATTAAGTAATAGACCAACTATACCATACCAACCATACTTTTGTATGTATAATTTTATTACTTAATTATTTTACGTAAGACCTTTAGACCTTCAACAATCTGAATCCGGGGCGATTGCTGTTTGGCCTCTATAGACTTTCTTCATAATTTCGGTTTTTTATCTCTATATTATGGGCTCTCAGCAAAGTAGGTATACTTGTGAAATTTGATCGTATGCGCCAGACACCAGCTCGACACGTAGGTCCGAAAATTGTTCTTTTTTCTCCCAGATGTTAAGGAAGTGCTCGGCTTTGTGTGTTTGGATGAGTGCTTTTAGTTAGTGTCCATGTCCTACTTTCATACAGTACTATCGGTTTTGTTATAGTCCAATTCACAATTTTTTAACTTCCAGGAATAAATATTCTGCTCAAATCTTCTTCTGGAAAAAGAGGTATTAGTTTCGTGTTTACAGCCTTTTCTTAATTTTAGCCAATAGATCATTAGAATTCTCTAGTGTTAAGCCCACATATTTGAAACATTGTGCTCCATCAAAACAGTAGTTGCGGAAATTAAGACAAGAAGGTTTATCTTTCTGTGGAGCTCAGCTCATAATCGTGTACTTGGTTTTATCTTCGTTCACTGCATGGTCTTGAATATGGAAAATATTTTGCAAGAGTACATTCATATTTCATGGGCATATGCTAAGTATTGAAGTGATCGCGTGTATAAGGCGCTCTTCTCTTTTGACGTCAAAAAGAAGAAAGTCGTAATTTATAACAGATTTCGGTGCGAATTTTACGCATTCCATTTTCTGAGATCACATTAAAAACATGCATGATAAAGTACCTCTTGTTTTAAATCCTATTGAACAGAAAACTTACTTGAGTATTGCTTTTCGTTTCACTCTATACCTGATGTCAGCTGAAGTCGTGTAAACGAGTTAGAGACTCTAAATTCTTCAAGGGTTCCAAAAAAGGAACTCCTTTTGATCTTGTTTTATATTACCTTGAAGTCGATAGAAAGTTGATGAACCGGAATGTTGGGCTCATAAAGCTGCGGTATTAGGTTTCGAATAGTGGTTACATGACCGATAGTTGATTTATCTCGGCGAAAGCAATATTGAGATTTCCCATTTCTGAATCAGTGTATGGAAGAAGTCTATTTGTTAGAATCTTTCAAGAAGAATGCAGCTACATCATTTTCTTAGCTTTAGGTTTGTAGGATATTGTTATAATGAAACATTGCTATACCTATTGGCCTGGTTTTATCGTTGACCATTTCTTTCGGTACCAATTATAGTTAGTTTGTAAGGTCCATAAAGATATAATTTTGCTAGTTCTATTGAAATGAATGAATTATATAACTATTTTTCCATTAAAAAAAATTATTAACAAATCTATTGTCCTTCATTATCTATAACTTTTTGTCAATACTCTGGTAGCGATGTTATCCCGTTTTTTTCAATAGAATTGGAGTCGTGAGAGATGAAAAAAGTTTAACAACTACTGTTCCGGTGAGTTTTGGTCATTGAGAGATTTTCCAGTAATCCGAACCTGTAACGACCGAAGCAAATGGTAGTCGGAAAGAAAAAGAATGAGCGAGTACCTGGGATGTATTAAAGAGATCTAGCTTTGCTCTACAATTTTTGTGGTTTAAGCTATACGAGGACGGGCGGGCGTGAAGAAGTGTTGTTTTCTTGTTCCTTAAGTTTATTTGCCACATTATTAAGCATAATGCAATAGTGTTTGGCATTTATCTTCTGTAACTGGTAGATAAGTCCCTTCATATCCCACCAAACGCTCAACACACCTATTTTGTAGTCGTTTTTGTGCTCTTGACTACTGGTATTCCTCTTTGATGGCTACTTTGCCATTATCGTTTATGGTTACGGTTGACGTGGAGAATACATTTCTTATGCCAAATAGACTAAATTACGAAGCCAACTAAAAGTGCGGTGGGATGTTAACAACTGAGTGCAGGCTGCAACTCGAGCCATACTCTGATTTTCATTTAATTCATGCGGTACCCATTGACGGGGCCTGTACACTTTACCTAACTGTTTTAGGTGTCGATCAACCGTAA
Source organism: Druceiella hillmani (assembly GCA_039881145.1). NCBI lineage: Eukaryota > Metazoa > Arthropoda > Insecta > Lepidoptera > Hepialidae > Druceiella > Druceiella hillmani. Next base: position 3,914,021 of record JAYKKI010000020.1, read on the forward strand.
TATGGGAGCACCCAAGCTCTTCTCCAAGCTGCCGTGTTGTTCTCCTCGGATCTTCTTCTATGAGCTGTGTTAGGAGTTTGACGTCTAACTCTACCAGTTGTTTCCTTAGGGAAGCGCCTAAACCAATCCACTGCGGTGTTTTAATAGACTGTTTTTCACTGTTTTCTTTAAGGGTTAATTATCCAAACTGTATCTGCCCTCGCTTTTTTCGTAAAGCGATATTTTCATTTAATACGCTGATGTCTGGTTTGCTGTAAAATAACAATTTATGTGACCGATGTGTATGAAAAAACATGATATTGTAATTTCATCACGTTTCACAGTTATATTGGAAAAAAATTCGTTTGGCGGATCACAAAATCGTCACAAAAGCGATTTGACAGCGCATTTCAAGCTCTCGCTGTATTGTACGTTGATAATTAATGAATAAAACCTTCGTGTGTATGTTTACATTAAGCGTTATGTGACATCGAACAAGTTTATTCATTGTTATGAATTTTAATTTTTTTTATGGTTTGGCCAATTAAGAGTTGAAGCCAAAGTATAATTTCTAGGGATGATCCGAATATAATTTCTAGGACTATAAAACCAGGAGTTATTAATATAATTATTGACTAATATACGAATTTTATGAAGGGCAGGATCAAGAGCAACTCTCTCCTTAAATAAAGAGTCACTACCGAAATTAACAAAAAACCGACAGGCATAATAACCCTGTAACCATGATACCGAACATTTATGAATTTCCTCCAACACAGGTACATCAGTGTTCTCATAAGGAGACCAGATTTTATTAAACTACATCAATTTTAGGTAATAAACTTAATTACTATGCCAATCGCATATATTGCAGTGGTTTGAGGTGGCCAGTTGATTTTTATCTTTCTACTTTCTATTGTCATTTCACAAAAAGTATAATAATTTTTTGAATTGTAGTACAAATGTGTAAAAAATTCAATTTTCATCGAAATATAATTCTAAGGGCCACTCGTATCATTCTGTTACCTTCATTTTGCTGAAGAACCTGCGTTCGTAGGGCACTACTATAAAACTTTTTAGTTTAGAATTTTCTTTTTGACAAGCTAAGCTTTCGAAAAGTAATTAATATAATTTAATTTCTTACATATCTTTCTCACGAAATAATACATTTTGAAAAGTTTAAAAATCTATGTAAACATATATGAATTACTCGTACTCGTACATAATTTCCGGTAATGTTATATATATATATATATATATATATATATATATATATATATATATATATATATGTAAGACGAGTCATGAGTCACGAGTCGTATTGTTTTATTTTAATTTTTTTCCTGTTTTCGTCCAATCTTTCATTTGAGTGCTTCATATGCGTGTCATTCAAATGAAACATTGGATGTAATCAGGTAAGGAACGAAAATAAAACGACAGGTTGTCTCATAATCGAAGAAAATATCGCCCGTCATCGTATTTTTTATCAGTGGCTCATTCGCATGAATGACGATTCTATCTATCATTTGTTCGACGTATTTTATGGTCACATTAAAGCACATTTACGCAGCATGGAATATTTAATGTGAGTGACGAAATCTACTGGAGCCTTACGAATCCACTTTTAAAACGGCCGGGAAGTTTCCAGCATAGATGTAATTTAATGTACGAGCAGGAATTTTGGGTAATCAGCTCGTAATTCCATTTTTCCTACCTACCAGAATGATATCGAACAACTGTTTGTATTTTTCGCGTAATGAAGTGGAAGACTTTATTTTAAATTTGACATTAGCGTAGTCAAAGATATGTGGTGGCAGCATGACGGAGCGCCCCCTCACTTCGGTATTCGGGTACGTGAGTATTTAGACAAGCAATGTTGTCGTCACAAGATAGGACGCAGTGGACCTGTATCCTGGCCTCCGAGGTCTCCAGATTTAACACCATTCGATTTTTTTCTTTGGAGTTGCATCATATCCGATGTATACTCAACTGAACGCCCGGGCAAAAACAACAATCTTTACGAGAAAGTATTACAGATAGTCTTAATAAAATTAGGAGAAATGCTCAAATGGGGGATAATGTTATTAATTCAATTATAAGGAGAGCGCGATTGTCTTTAGAACAAGATGGAAATAATTTGGAACATCTCTTTAAAGTCTTCTTAAACAAATAAGTGAAATAATTTTTTATAAAGATTGAATTAATAAATTTGTTTGCGAAATAATTGTTACTAAAATAACTATTCTGTGTAACGCAAACGAAAAAAAAGTAATGGATTGGGTGATTTTCGCAGAACTACAGTGCGTGTGAGTACATAAATAATATTATTTATTAAGTTTTTAATAGTAATATTTCATGTTATTTAACCAACCAATTAAACGAAACACTCGCTACGTATAAATTACTTACTACAATATACAATTTCTCACGCGGCAGCTAGTTGTCTTCGCAACTGTTCGCGGGTTATTTCCCCGAGCGGTGCTTTACAATGTGCACAAGTAACGTGTGTACGAAAAAGATGACAAATAATTATGAATATTATTTTCAATTTTTTCTTAAAAGTCACTATCTTTCAGTTAACGAATACCGTCTTTCTTTGAGGCATTAGTCATTATACATTATTTAGTCTAAAAACTGATGGAAGCTAAAAAAATTTCTGTTTTACACAAAAATTGTTTAGAAAAAAATTACTGTTTTGCGATTTATTAAAGAGATTTGTAGATAGAGTTACGAAAATTGTGTTGACGTTATCCAAATAGTTGCTGAGAAATAAAGTTTTTAATAGGGGATAAAGTACGCTTTATTAATTTTCTTTACTGCCGAAGCCGATTTCTTTGATGAATTACAGACGAATTCATTTCATGATAAATTCAATTACTAACTTCGTAACGTAACGTACTTCAAAGTGACTTCATGTTTGATCTTTAAAATCGTTTGTAAAAACATAATTTCTGTAAAGACATATGTACACTATTTGTAATTTGTTTATTAACATCTGTATATTTGCATTTGTGAGTATTTAGCTTTTTGTCGGTTCACATAAATCAAATGATCGAATTAGTGGTAATTCTGTCAGTAACCTCTTCCACTTAATTACAATATACTCAGTCTTCGGAAATAAATATCAGACAAAGAAAGACGGTATTCGTTAACTGAAAGATAGTGACTTTTAAGAAAAAATTGAAAATAATATTCATAATTATTTGTCATCTTTTTCGTACACACGTTACTTGTGCACATTGTAAAGCACCGCTAGGGGAAATAACCCGCGAACAGCTGCGAAGACAACTAGCTGCCGCGTGAGAAATTGTATATTGTTGTAAGTAATTTATACGTAGCGAGTGTTTCGTTTAATTGGTTGGTTAAATAACATGAAATATTACTATTAGAAACTTAATAAATAATATTATTTATGTACTCACACGCTTTGTAGTTCTGCGAAAATCACCCAATCCATGACTTTTTTTCGTTTGCGTTACACAGAATAGTTATTTTAGTAACAATTATTTCGCAAACAAATTTATTAATTCAATGTTTATAAAAAATTATTTCACTTATTTGTTTAAGAAGACTTTAAAGAGATGTTCCAAATTATTTCCATCTTGTTCTAAAGACAATCGCGCTCTCCTTATAATTGAATTAATAACATTATCCCCCATTTGAGCATTTCTCCTAATTTTATTAAGACTATCAGTAATCCTTTCTCGAAAAGATTGTTGTTTTTGCCCGGGCTTTCAGTTGAGTATACATCGGATATGATGCTACTCCAAAGAAAAAAATCGAATGGTGTTAAATCTGGAGACCTCGGAGGCCAGGATACAGGTCCACTGCGTCCTATCTTGTGACGACAACATTGCTTGTCTAAATACTCACGTACCCGAATACCGAAGTGAGGGGGCGCTCCGTCATGCTGCCACCACATATCTTTGACTACGCTAATGTCAAATTTAAAATAAAGTCTTCCACTTCATTACGCGAAAAATACAAACAGTTGTTCGATATCATTCTGGTAGGTAGGAAAAACGGACTTACGAGCTGATCACCCAAAATTCCTGCTCGTACATTAAATTACATCTATGCTGGAAACTTCCCGGCTGTTTTAAAAGTGGATTCGTACGGCTCCAGTAGGGTTCGTCACTCACATTAAATATTCCATGCTGCGTAAATGTGCTTTAATGTGACCATAAAATACGTCGAACAAATGATAGATAGAATCGTCATTCATGCGAATGAGCCACTGATAAAAAATACGATGACGGGCGATATTTTCTTCGATTATGAGACAACCTGTCGTTTTATTTTCGTTCCTTTCCTGATTGCATCCAATGTTTCATTTGAATGACACGCATATGAAGTACTCAAATGAAAGATTGGACGAAAACAGGAAAAAAATTAAACATCTTCAGGCGGGATGTTAGCAAAGATATCTTTGCTAATATCCGACCTGAAGATGTTGTAATACAACGAATCCTAGGTCGTGGTAAAGAAATTAAAGAAAGTAGAAATAATACTACATCACATAGTTACATTTATTTGTGAATAATGAATTTCTAAAAAATTAACGCCAAATATATTCAATATTTCAATGCTTGTTTGATTTTATATTAAAAGTACACAAAATGATACATTGTAAAAAACTTTTAAAATACTACAACTTTAATATAATATTTTTTTGAATCACTTACTGGAAAATGTCGGTTTTTCAAACCACGCAGCCATGATACTTTCGATATATTTAGAGTATTCATTAAAGAAAATCTTGCTAATTAATTAAACAATATTTATTATCTCTTGTCTGGCATATGTAGATCGCTGTGTAAACTAGATATGTAGATAATGTCGTACTTCTCAAGATTACTTCTTCCCTAATAACTTAAACAATATATCATATTTAATATATTTGGCGTTAATTTTTGTAGAAATTCATTATTCATTATTAAATGAAGCTACGTGATGTAGTATTATTTCTACTTTCTTTATGTTCTTTACCACGACCTAGGTTTCGTCGTATTACAACATCTTCAGGTAGGCTATTAGCGAAGATCTTAACTTTTTTTTCAAAAATATTATCTTTAGTATAAACTTTTGGACTATTACAATACTTACTTCACTCCTTACAAAAACTGAATACAACGTAATACAACGAAACTGTAATACAACGAAACCTAGGTCGTGGTAAAGAACATAAAGAAAGTAGAAATAATACTACATCACGTAGTTTCATTTAATTCTCAATATATCATAATAAATTCTCGAAATTGTCATTTCTGATTGGCGGTCTACATCGACTTTATTTTTCTTTCAAGCGACGTTTTCGTAAGGAGTAAATAAGTATTGTAATTGTCCAAAAGTTTTTACTTGGTTTCTCAAAAATTTGAATTTCCCACATTGTTTGTAGTTCGCAGGATAAAAATATGCCACAATTCGTTTCCCGTAAAAATGTGATTAGGGTATATATGATGTGAAACTGAAGTAAATTGTATGTATTCTTTCTTTCTTTTCGGCAAAATTGCCAATTACTTTATCAAAGTACAATTTTCGGGTCAAACAATGTTCTATTGCCAGTATTATTCAATTGTTTTTATAAGTTATTTTTTAAATAGTTAAATAAGTTGTTTTTAAAAGTGTTTTTATGGTAAATATGTTTTTATTAATTATAATTATGAGAACGATCGTTCAACAATATGGTAGTGACGGTAATTGTCAAAAATAACATTAAAGCGGTACATACTTCGAGGAAGACACAAAATAGTTTTTTTTATAATGAATAAATCTGGGAATTCCTTTATGAGAAATTTTTTTGATATCACGTCTAAGAGTTGACTGAAAGCTGAGAATTTCTTTTGCAAATGTAACATATATATCTTTTCTACACAAATCGACAGACTCTATAGCCTTGTCCAATAAATCGAGTTATTTATATTATTCAAGGATGTACGATGCAAAATAATAAAATAGGAAACTATTTAATTCATACCAACGAAGTGAAATGTCAACTGATTTATGATGATGTCTAATACACGATAAAATTAGTTCACTTGAAATAAACTTTCAGGATCTTGCAGAAGACATTTATCTTCGCAAATTTCGTCAAAGTAGTGAATTACCTTTCTTTGGCAAGTTTTAGAAAACTCGGCTCCATTCCATTGATGACTTTTAAACTCTTCCAAACAGACTTGTAAAGGCTTCGATGCTTGTGATAGATATGTTGTTTTAGAATGAAGTGCTTTAGAGACTAGGTCAATTGTTTGTAAAATTTTGCAGTGGGAACCAGTAATATAATAAAATCATAGTTTTCAATCTTCTTTAGTGTAAAAGATTCATTTCGCTCATCTCCTTTGAAACTTAATTGAATATTTATTATCAGGGCTTTTTGAACTTCTACAAACCTTACTTTTAGAGCAAAAATAGCATCATATCATCGTTGCCACCGTGCTCGATTAAACTTTTTAATGTTGTAGGGGCTGAAGTTTCATGTACATCAGAAATAAAACTTGATAAAATATTCCACTTTTTAATGTTATGTTCAACAAAAAATGTAAACTTATTGACTGACTTCAAAAAACGTTTTTATCTCTAACACATCTTTTACAGCATTATTATCTACTAGATTTAAATTATGAGCAGCACAATGCACGTACACTGCATTTGGTTTAACATTTTTGATAAGTTTTTGAACTCTACGGTAAATATTTTCATGGTATTAGCACCGTCGTGTCCTTGTCCGCTATATTTACTGGGGGGAATATTTTTTATTTACAGATGTTTTAATCGTCATAGCTAAGGTAGTCTGATCCATAACCGCACGGAAACCTAAAAATGACTCTTCGATAACGAGAGATGCTACATTATCATTATTTCGATTACACAGTAGCGATATTCTTCACAAAGTTAGACTATTTTTATTTATCATAAGTTGTATCAAATATAATTGAATTAAATAATGCAATATTTCTCTTACTAAAAGAGCAATGAGCTCATTTTTGTTTTTGGACTTAAATATTTTATTTGACATTTTGATTTTTAATAACTCTTGTAAAACAAGATCATATTTCTCTAATAACTCGAAACATATTTAGCTATTTGACACTTGTCGTTACTACCTATTTTTTCGTATGTCCACAAAAAGCCAAATTACTCACTGAACGCAATATTCACTTTTGACAGGCTGCTCATTTGACATTTAATCGAAATCATTAGTATTAAAGAACACACTTATTGCAGCTTTTTAATTTTTTTCGTTAGCTTCTTTTTTTCTTACGTTATTCACCACTTCTCAGATAATTTCTCGTTTTTCACCACCTCCCAGATATTTTGTTTAATTACAAAATATTTGTACTTGACTATTTGTATTTGTAAAATATACGGAAGAAAATAATACTTTTAACAAGCTATAATAAAACCGATCTTAAATTACTCATAACATTCAATTAGTATGCGCGTGATAGATTTGACATTTTCTTGCCATATGATACGGTAAAAAAATGGAAAATCTATTACGTGCATATTAATTCGATGTTATGAGTAATTTAAAATTAGTTTTATTACCTAGCAAGAGGATTCCACGTGTCCTTTGAAACAGAAAGGGCAAAGGATGTGGAATCCCCTTGCTATTGCTACATCCTAGGCGCTAGCTGCGGATGATTCTTTATTACGAATGGCTTCATGTATTTGATAACTAGTTTAACTTTTGGTAATAGTAGATATTTTATGGCTTCTACATCACAAGTAATCAAGGACATGAATACCCGAGATGAGCTTAGAATATCTTAAAATAGTATTTGAAAATATCAAACCACGAGTTAAGGCACTCGAGGCTCTCGCGGGCCTGGGACCCCTGGTATTTTGCCAACCTTACCACCTTATTTTTACGCCACTGGCTGCAAACATGGATGTTGCTACCAGAGAGATCCAGCCAATGTACGATGTAGTTCCCGTCAGATGTTCTGCTCACTCATTGCAATTGGTAATAAAAACCAGACTTTATAATCGTAACAAGGGGAATGACATGATTAACAAAACTTTTATTGTATATTTTCTACAATTCCATAAGCAGCAGCAAGATTTTAAAAGAAATGCAAGACGGTCATAATGTTCCATATCACGTGCTTATACAAGACATATCTATGCGTCGGGACTCAACATTGAAGGTAATTAGGCGACTGCTAGAACAACGAGTAGCAGCACAAGGTTGTTTGCATGCTATAAAGTGCAAAGTAGAAGTTGCAACCGAAGAATGGATAACAATGAATGAGATGGTGAACATTTTTCTTTTGTTCGAAGAGGTTACAAAATCAGTTAGCATAGTTATTGCTTTTTTATCCGACGCTATTTCGTTAAATAACAGTCTTTAAAAAGTGCTAGAGAACATCAAAGATGCAGAAGATCAGACGATAGAAAGAATAATGTATCGCAACTTATAGCGGCTGATCTGCTATTGGCTCTCGAATGAACGATTTGTTTGTCCGGAAAATGAAGAATTGTGTTAATTAACCACAGCACCACATTCGCGTCATAAACTATAAACACTCCATTTAATTTTTACCATTTCTACGACAAAAAGACGGTTTGTAGAGTTGATTAATGCATAGTTCTGAGCTATATGGGAGGTGGAATATGGAGTGTTTGTAGAATATTATTAAGGAGTCGGAGAAAAATGAGGCCTCGTCCTCTCCGAAAGCCAATTCTGTCAAAGGAGAAGTCAAGCGATACCTGAGATCTCCTAATATAAGCAAGGGAAGTAGATTCTCTCGTTTCATGGCATAGTGAAGTTCTATATCAAAATTTAAAAGAGACTATTTTCAACAACAGATTTCATCCAAACAGACTCGAGAAATCGCCCTTTTCCGCATAATTTAAGGATGTTGTATTTTATGAATACAAATTGAATTAATGTAAATTTAAATTATTAAGTTTTTGAAAGTTGAATTCGATTAAATTTAAAAATTCCTTTTTTCATTTTTAATCTGTTAATCGTTTAGTCGAGTGAATATTATGTAAGCCACTTCGTTTATATCTTATTTAATGTTTACCTTCTTTAAATCCACTATCTGTATCGGTGTCAATATTGGTACTGCCGATACTTTCTTGTGAATATCAGTATCGGTATCGTATTAGAAACATGGTGTATCGATGCATCCCTAGTTAAAGCATCATTATAGTCACATTTAACATTATTGCAAACCCACGTGATTATATGCTTTAATATCGACTAGTGCACCAGCGTCTAATTTTGATGTCGAAGTTAAATTAACTATAAATTAAATAATAATTATATTTTATTAATAGAAATATAATTATTATCATAATTTATTATATTTAAACATAATTATTTTAAGTATAGTAACTTTTAATATTTGGAAAAAGGTTATCTCCTATAAAAGTACTATTTTTTAATTTCTTAACGTATTTATTACTATCTAAGTTTACAAACATATTTATTACAATCGAGGCTACGAAAAATAAACAAACGGATAGATGAAAAACGACATCTCGTTAAATACTTATTTTACTTCTGTGACGTTAACTACATAACATAACAAATATAGTCAAAACTCGTGTAAAGAGCAATAAACCGAAATATTAATGAAAGTTTTTAAAAGGTCGATTTATTCTCTATTTTATAGAATCCTGAAGTATTTTTTAAAAAATGTATTTCATAGTTTAGACACTTTATTTTTACTCTCACCTTTATAAGTTAGATATGAAAAAGTTATCGGCCGCTATAGCCAAAAAAATAAATTTAATTAGAGAAAATACTTTCGAACGTGTTCTAACAAGTAATTCATTTGAATCCACGTGTTTAAGTAAACTTTCCTTATTTTTAATTTAATGTTAACTAATTTACATTTACTTACTAACTTAATATTACTTAATGTTATATCGTAGATATGTTACTAATCGGTAACAATATTCTTTAGTACTTCATGCATTTGGTTTAATATATTTCTGACTTACATATACAATATATATATATATATATATATATATATATATATATATATATATATATATATATTTCTGAGAATTAAATTGTACTAATAATCAGGTTGTACGTGCAAATACATTCGACTCAAAAGTTGAATACTGTTATGTTTATAAGACTCTTACAAAAGATGCCATTCAATGTTTTACTCTAGCGCCTTATTTTTGTTGCACAATTTCCATCAAACATTTTTGTGAGGCGAGTTTCATTTGATTTTCTTGCAACCGCGAAATAAATTTCACTTCTAATATGGTTATTTACCTTATCACATATCAAACCATTGCTTTCCTTTCACTATTATATTGCCATAAGTTTAAGTAAAAATAAAAAATGCATATTCACTTTGTCATACCTTAGGGAAATATTGATATTTTTATTTTCCTTGCCTGATATCAAACCTTCGCGTTCCTCTCCTTATTATGTTGCAATAAACTTAATTAAAAATTAAAGAATTGCACATAACTTAGTCAAACCTTAGTGAAGAAATAATATTTTAATTTGCCTTATCCGGTATCGAACCTTTGTATTCCTCTCCTTATATTGTCATAAAGTTAATTAAAAATAAAAGAACTGCACATTGACTTATTTAAACCTTAGTGAAGTAATAATATTTTTATTTGCCTTACCCAATATCAAACCTGTGTGTTCCTCTCCTTATTATAATGTCTTAAGCTTAATTAAAAATGAAAGAACTGCGCATTAACATAGTCAAACCTTAGTGAAATAATGAACTCCTGCAAACTCCAAGAGAGTAGCGATGCAGTAAAAGAAGCTCATCAGTAGAAACCAGTCGAGGGCCGTGGCGTAGCGCACTTTGGGCAAGTCGGTACGCGAGTCAAGACTGATAGTGGAAAGTGTCAGCACGGTGGTGATACCGAGGCCCACTCGGTCAGATGTCGCCTCCCGATGGATCCAGAATGAGACCCACGAGAGAACAACGATCAAGATACAGGGCACGTACACTTGGATGAGGAAGTAGCCTGTGTGACGCTGGAGGTTGAAGGAGACTTGAAGAACTGAAAAATCGCCTGAAATTGAAAAACGATGTGGCTGAATCTAAAATTATGTACCAAAATTGAAAAAAAAGAAAGTTTACACAACAAATTCCGCTATCTGTCTATCTGTTACAGCTTTTTCTTTAGAAAGCTTATGATGTAAATAGCTGGTATTTAGTGCTATTACAGTTAGGAATATACTATTTACAAATGTCAAATACAAACAAACTTTAATTTTTGAGAATAGACATATAAGACCACTCATTTGTCCATTCGTCAATTCGTGTGACACAGTTAATTTTTTTCCTGAAACGCTTAGATGTATAAATGTGAACTTTGGTATAGCTTATACATTTTGTTATATATTTCAATGTTAACACTCAAAAATATGCGTATAGAATTTTTAGAAGGGGCAAATAAAATAAATTTAGAAATGCCAGAATAAAAATATTTTTTTTTCAGAAATTTATATAAAATAATTCTAGAGATATAGTGTACAAAATTTCTACAAGAAATATGTTTCCCACTTAACATCCGAAGTTGCTAAAATGAAAATTTGCTGTAGTCAAAATTATTTAAAGTTTACCGGATAACTATAGCACTGATTCTAAACCATGTAGTTTTTAAGAAATTCAGCATATTTTTACCCTTGTGAAAGGTAAACTAAGTAATATATTTACATGGTGAAAAACGTTATTAATATTTGTAAATACTTTAGTAGAAATATCATGCATCCTAAAATGGTTTATAATTGCCTAAGTATGTATGGAACCTTTATAGAGGAAGTTCTACTCGTACTTAATAAGTTTTGATACTTTATTAGTGTTTCAGAATCGATTTTTCTTTCAAAACCTCTACTTCGATTTTTTGGGTGCAAAATTGCCATTCAAATAGCTCTGTGGTCATATTTGGTCCATTATTTTCATATAGAATATACTCGTTTTGTTAGTTGTAAAAGTGGGTATAAAATTAAAAGTATTACTCTAAAAATACAAAAAAAATTAAAAATTAACACTTAAGCATATTTTCTGTTTACAGAATTTGTTAAGAGATGGCGCTTTTTGAATTCATATCAAAATAAAATTTCCATTTTTTATCAATCAGTACTTGTGACATTTGAGTTCGGTTTGCAATTTTTTATGTCCATTTTTAAGGTAGCTTTTTAATTCTTCTACATAAGGAAGTATTTTAGCTGTCCTTTTTGTCATATTAGTGTAGTCAAATATAGGTTAAACTTTGGAATGTAAAGAGCAAAGATGGGCTGAAAAATGAGGTCTGCTAATCAAGATATAAAAAAAAAGTATGCCTCACATGTCGTTAAAAGTTATACCTTATATTATTTCTTATTTATAAATATTTTTTCAAAATATTTTTTTCATCTTGTTAATGAAATTATACAATTTTTATCTTATAATTACTTTGTAAAGTATTACTATGCATGTGGTACCGCATTATACATAGCGTTATCCTATAAGATGTACGTTTGTTACAGATGTACGTTTCCTACTCTCCACGTTATGTCTCTAATTTAATCATATAAAAAATGAATGTAACCAAACTTGTAGAATTTTATGTTCCACATTTTTTGTTAAATTCTTGAGAAACCGTAAAGTATAAGAACGAGATATTTAAAAAACATTTCAGTCCATTTTCAGAACAAAGGTGTATGCAAATTTTCAGTTTCCCTCTTTTGACTTCAAGATTTAGCCTTTATTTCACCTTATTTAACTATAGTATATGTAGTTTTGTCTTATGTAGGACCCAGTTGGGTGAGTGGTTGATATCGTTTGATTTTATTTTTAAAGAGTTGAATTAAAGTAACGATTTTAATTCGATAAATAGTTCGGGAATGCAATGAATAGATCATTCTATTTTAGTTTTGAGTGAAATGTACAATACAATAAAATTTATATTGTACATTCACTCAAAATTAATACAGAATGAATATAATTAATAAACTGTAATGTATGGCATTACTCGAACGGTAGACGGGGAAGCTATTCTCCTGACCTATTTCCATTACCTCGTGTGAAGTATTTTAAAGTTCGTCATTTCCATTAAACGACATTACCAACGAGTACGTTAAAGTCCATATTTCTCCCATAGTTTCTACATACGTGGACTGTATTAATGACAGGATAGGAATTGATAAGTAACCATCGATATGCAAGTTCTTATCAGTTCTACCGGTTCATTTTACGTTAGTTTCGTTATAAAATAAATAAGTGCTTAAGATCAAGGGCGGTTTCGTCATTCGGTTTCGTGTTTCTAAATTTAGTTATATGTTAATTTATATAATGAAAGTAAGCTATTTCGCTTTTGTAATTAAACATATATACGTAGTAATATATAAATAAGTATGCATTGAATCCTACCCTCATCACGTGCCTAGTCCGGTAACGAAAGTTTGACACTTGCCGTCCGCGTTAACTCTGCTAACGAGCCGTCGTTACTTCAACTGATAGATTTATTATTATCATATTATTGTTTATGAAAGATGGATAATACGTGTATTTCGTGGAGGTACACTCACTTCACTGTACGGCCGCCATAACATGCAATGTTTTTCGTTTCTGCAGAATCAAATTTCAACGTTAGAAACTAGGTCGAAATTTATTAATAAAATGGTGAGAAAGTTTTTAATTGGTTTAATTATCTAGTGGAGAATATTTATCAGTTTAAAATCTAGTGGAAAAAATGGTGGCAACTATTTTAAATGTGAAATTTGTTTATTACCATTTAAAATAATTACACAACAACTTCTCAACTACGGACTAGAATGATTAACAGAAACCTAAACATTGAATATATTTGGCTTTAATTTTGTAGAAATTAATTATTCACAATTAAATGAAACTACGTGATGTAGTATTATTTCTACTTTCTTTAAGTTTTTTACCACTACCTGGTGGGCTATTAGTAAAGATTCTTGCTAATATCCCACCTGAAGATGTAGATGCTATTAGCGAAAAATAAAGCAAAGACATGAAAAATTTTCTATTTTTCAGATCATATCTCAAAAATTAAGATGGTTGGGCGTATTTTTAATTATTTGTTTTCGAAAATTAATTTCCATTTATATAAATTATTGAAATGTTAAAAATCTCGAGTAGTAATAAAGTATTCGACAATCGGACGTACGAGTATAGATAGATTTATTGCTACCGGACCTCGAATCTTTAATTTGCAAAGAATTAAATTGCTTAAAGAAATTTTTAGAATGTCAATAAAACTTCTTTTTTTGTTCAGTTCTTTGCGAAATTGGATTTTTTGTTTTTTAATAATATATTTTTTTGTTTAAAATTTTTCTATGAAGACATTCTATGTATAAATATTAGGTTGTAAGTATCAAGCGCTATATTCTTATGCACGCGCCACTACGCGGCTGCGCACCCACGTTTGGCTGACTGCACTCGTATCCTTCATATTGGATTCCAAGTAATGTCATATATTTAGGTAACACTGGTGTAGCCAAGACAATATATTACATTGCATTATATTATATATCAAAATTTGCGAAGTTGTGCAGCCAGCTGTACAGGGAAATAAGGGATCCCATATAGATACTCTACAACATATTAACTTCTTAAGCTAGCAGTCAACCAAAAATTCATGTAAAGGGAATTAATTTTATATAATTTCTGAGTAATAAATTTTATGCCGGTTGCTTAATAACTATTTGATTAATTAAATTTTCGAATTAACCATTGCATTTTTGAATAAAAGTACATGATCTTAAAGGCTGCTTGGTACACCGGAGCATACTTACGAGTAGTTGTGTCTGAATCTTGTAGACTACCGCTGAAATTGGAACCAAACTTTCCTTGTTACTGTTATAACTTTTCCACGCTGAAAAATATTTCGCGAAGAAAATTAATTTATCATCTTTTTCGTATTCTAAGACATATTCCTTTAATTATTTTTTTTTAAATAAATATTGCGGCGGCTGGCAAGATCTTTGGTTCAAATTACACTTATCTTCGCCCAATAGATAGACCGTAACAGAGGGATAAGATGCTACTTGACGTCTTGTTATTCATTCCGTTTTTGTCTTTTAAGGAAAGAAATATAAAAAAAAATAATAATAACGATGCAACGTTATTATATTTTTCTTACATTTGTCGACTCCAAAATCTGTTTAAATGTGTTCCAAAAAAGTATTTTATAAGTTGAAAGTTATATTCCTAAATACCAAGATTGATCAATATTATAAGTCTGATATTTTTGGAATGTCATTTTCATTATAATGTTTGTAATTTCATATCAGACGGCTTGACATACTCTAGTTGAGCCAAGGCAACAATGCATTGCTTCACTTACCGATCAACGGTTTGGCATGCGTTGTTTCTGTTACTCAGTGCATGGTTAATCGACTATTTAAAGTTAACATTTAACGTTAAAAGTTAACATTTTACGTCTTACTTCAAAATGACGATGATTTGGCTGTATAAGAAATAGAACGGGACGTAAGCTAAGAATGTGGTCATTCGTATCATTTTAATATGAAGATTGATTGCAAAGTATCAGCAGCTTATTTGGATGTATCTCATAGACAACCATACAAAATAAGTTGATTTTACAAAATCTTCGGATCTTAGTGAACCTTA
Source organism: Druceiella hillmani (assembly GCA_039881145.1). NCBI lineage: Eukaryota > Metazoa > Arthropoda > Insecta > Lepidoptera > Hepialidae > Druceiella > Druceiella hillmani. The sequence goes on from JAYKKI010000020.1 coordinate 3,929,587, forward strand.
TAATAAAGTAATTTGAAAGAAACACAAAAATATTTAAAAAAATTTCAGCAAGTAAAAATACACTGATTTATTACGTATATATAACAACCCTTAATATTTCTGTTTTTCCCTTACATTTCTTGGGGCTATGGACGAAGTATTAACTCATATGTTCCGGAAATATGGATGATGGTGATGAAGATTATTTATATATATATATATATATATATATGTATACATATATATATATATATATATATATATATATACACACATATATATATATATATACATATATATATATATATATATATATATATATATATATATATATATATATATATATATATATATATTGAAAATGACTGAGAATCTGCTCACGATGCCCTAACATTTATTTGTATTGACTGAAACAACGATCAGTTAATCAATAAGAATTGCTCGCTAACGGATTTCCAATGGTGTAAGCTGACCGCACTGGCAGCCGTCGAGGGGGTGACGTGCTGTCGCCAAACTCGTCTCCGGGTCCAATATAAACAAATATAGACCTTTAGCAGAGTTACCTACCCTTGCTTAAGTATTCTAAACCTTTCTGCATCGCGGTTCTAGGTGTCAGTGGGGTCAGTTCAAAGCATTCCACTCTCACTAATCTCACTAATTTTGTGGATTATGGGACTAGGAAATTAAATCAAGGACCACAATATACCTGCTGGGCTTGATCCCCACATGGGTATTTTGATTTTAAAGGGCATGTTTCCGAAATGACAAAGATATTCTCCTGGTAAAAATGTTAAAGGCAGATAAACCTACAATCCTGTTAACATTTTACGTTAAATAATTTCAGATTCGTAAAAATATTCGAAATTATTTTTTTTAAGTTTCGGGTATCTATATCGGATATAATTTAAAAGAACAAGTTATACGGATACGAAAACTATTTTTTTCACAACTTTAAAGAATGTCGTTTTGGAGTATTGTTGAAATATCCTCAAAAATATTATTTCCCCCTGTTTTCGAATTATGAAAAGTAAAATTAAAAATTACTAAACCAAAATTATGAAAAGAGCAAATTTGTTTTAAATTTACGGTAAAACTATAGCCATGCTTCTAAATTTAAGTTTTTATTTTTACGCCTATGAAAGATATAATAGGCGATATATTTATGTAGTGAAAAATATAAATATTTGTGAAAAGTTTAACAAAAGGTACTAAGTACTTTAAAAAAACTTTAAAGTTTATGTTTAAACTCGCAGTACGAGTTCACTTGTATTTAACAGGTTTTTTTTAAAATTATCAAATCATTTCGCTGATAACTCCTCGGACTCAAGTTTAGTAGCGCGGTATGATCCGGTATTATATGAGAGGATGAAGTCATTATTTATTTTATCTACTTGAAGCGCGCACAAATATCCAGAAGCATTGACCCGTCTTTTGTGTTAGATAATCGTGAGCTGCGCCTAGTATGGATATTTTTTCTACTCCGTTGATCACTTCAGAAATGCTATTATGAAGTTGCTTGGTAATTCACGATTCATTACTAATTAGTCTAATGCCATTTTAAATGAATATGCCTTTTCGTATTCTTCGTTTATTATTTTTATTATATATTTGTCTTGAGACAAATTGTCTTTATGATAAAAGCACATGTCTCACGGTGGCGTGGCATGGTGTTTATAGGAAATAAAAAAAGATTTCCTCAATTTTCTTGCTAAATATAGGATCTTAGGCTTAGATTAGGAAATTTTATTTTTGTAATATATTAGTCATCGGCTATAGATTGTGTTAAAGAGATAAACTATCATTTTTATCCAAAGCAGTGGTTAGGAAGCCTAGTGATAATATGACTGGCGATATGAATGAATGAAAACGGGAAATATTTGTTAGGTAATTTTTCTAGAATATATTAATTAATAATTAATTTAATGACTTAGAATAAATTGTACTTCAAAAATCTTCCAGCAGGCAAATTTGTAAAACTTTTTTGTCCAGACTCCATCGTAAGCCGATTGTTACGATACAACGGCGATATGAAATTTTCATTCCGGACATCGCTGCGATAAAGATATAAAACACACGCCTCGTAATTTATTACGAAACGCAAAACTTTTCTATCGCTGCGTCGCTTAACGTGGAGCAATACGCAGTACTTTAACCACTTCTAAAGCTAAAACGTGCCGCACGCTGAGCAAATAAAACATACCGTCAATCGGAAACATATTACGACAAACGCCCAAAAAATCCGCCCAAAATCTCACTCCAATCTCTTTTATGAAAATATACGAGTTTTACATTAACAAAAAATCCCTTTCGATATAATACAGCACAATATTCGGGAGGCGCCGCGCGCGGGTTGCGGGGTTACAGCAAGGAGCCTACCCCGAAGCCGGTCACGAAACATCAATAATGCTCCAAATTGGATGTGTCAGTTTTTAGACCCCGTTTGGTCTGAACTTGCGTATCGTACCGACGCCGAGCATTTTATGCTCATCACGTTCGGGTAAAGTAGCGGCTATTCAAGTTTTCCAGCTTAAAGAAGATCAATTTTGAAGAGGTATGTTTGAAAGTAAATTGACTCTCGTCACATAAAACTCTAGTTCATTGGATTTTGCAGCGTATAATTCGGTTACAGAAATGGTCCAATTAGATTTGATGGCTCATTATCTTTTAATATAAAAAATGTTAATTGTTGTCTTTTTTGATAAAGGGATTTCAATATTTTACTTTTTGTTATCTGATAGCAAAATATTTGGCAGAATATATGGATTTAATATGGCCGAATATCTTTTAACTATTTGGTTTGTCACGCTCTTATAACTTTGAAATTAATATCATTTAGACGTATGTAATAGACGTAATGGACAATAATTATGCATATAAATCACAAATGATAATTGTAATAGGATAACATTAAAGAACAGCCTTAGACTTTCACAGCTGTAGAAATATAGTAAAACGATTTTTCCAAATGTAATTACAATAGATAGTCGTTATCCGAATTAATTAGGATCAAATTTGGTTCGGATAATCAAACGTATGGTGTTGTCGTTCGGTTAATTGACTTTTATGTGTATAAGTGTCTGAGAGTATTTTTAAATTAATTTTTCATACATAATTATACAACTTTAAATCAGCTGAAAACTTGATGACGCATTACCGTTTACGCCGATGTGTGCGAGTAAGCAGAAAATATTCGTGGCAGTTCCGGCTTATTTGAAATTTTTATCGAATGATCTTGAACTCACTGGACGATTTCGCATTGTCTTTTCGCAGTGTGTGTTGTCACTTCGTGCGAGATTTTTTTAAGATGTTATATGATTTTTGTTGTTCAAGAAATATGTGTTAATTTTAAAAAGCGTAGACTTTGTTGTACTGAATCCTGTACGATGTCTGTCTGTAAGGAGATAAGGCGAATGTGTTATATATATATATATATATATATATATATATATATACATATATATATATATATATATATATATATATACGTTTAAAGTTACTAAATAAAAGTTCCTAAAAATTTTATGGTATATTTACAAACCATTTCGATTGTAAATCTCATCGACCTAAATCAAAACATATTTATAAGAAGCATTTATATATTTATTAAAATTTAAATCAAGTCAACGACGAACTATATCGTCGTTTTAAATACTTTATATCAGAAGGTGAATAAATAAATAATATTATCATTGCTTTAAACCTGTTTAAATTTAATTCAGTTGTGGAAGTCACAAAGAAAAAAGTTTTAGTTTATATAAAATCAGCAGATCCACTGGCTTTTGTGATGTTGACTTTGGAACTGTGATTTTAATCATTCAATGAATTGATAGTTTGATGCAGTGTGATTTTCTTAAGCGACCGAACAAAGTGAATTTGTACATAGATAGTATTAGCAATTCCAGTCAAAGGACTTTAACCATCATGAAATCCCAAGCCGAGGACTTCAAATTGAGAGATCTCATTCACATAATTATAAATCATTTAGTTGTTTCAAATAGTCAGACACACATGTACAAGGGTTTACAGAAAATACGAGATATTAGGTAGATTTTACGGATGAAACAATTGCGGAAAAATAACACTATGTTATGCTATATATTTCCCTGTCTCCAAAAAAATATCCTTCCTTGAAAAAGTTTTGCTCATAATATAATTTATTCATTATTACGCTGCACTTAATTGTAGTCTTGGAGTAAACGTTCTTTTTGCTAGTTTGTATAAAAAATAGGGATTTAAAATAATTCAAAACGATAAAGAGTGTAATCTATCTTTCCAATTGGGCGTTGCCACCGCAGTTATTTTTTGTGAACCTTATTGATAACTCATGTTAAAACAAGAAATTCGAAGATATGACATTTCGAATTTTGATTTATTAATTTAAGTATCATTCAGTTTATTGCTTTTAATTACTTGCTATTAAAATATGCACGGAAAGGATTCCAAGGATTCGTACACACTTACGAACATGTAAATATGTGTTTAAGCTTAAGTAGTGTTTATTTTAAAATATTTACAAATATTAATAATATTTGACTTGGTAAATCATTTACAGGCATAAAAATATAATGGATTTCTTAAAAACTGTAAGCTTTAGAATCGTTGCATTGTTTTCCAGTAACATTTAGGTAAACTTCCAGTAACGTTGCTATTTTATTATTTTAACTTTAGCAGCTTTAAGATAGGAGAGATAGTGGGGGTTAAGGGAATATACTTATTTTTAGGGAAATTTTCAACGATATTTTCACAAGCGTCTTATAAAAAAAATCTAAAAAATTGTTCGGAATCCTTGCTAAATTGTTTTTTAAAGTCCATTAAAACAAGTAATTATTTTAGGTAATTTAGTTCGTTTGTCGTCTGTATACTTATAAGCATAATCTGTGTACGTGAGATCTCAATTAATATTTGGGATAATATTATTTTTTATGTACATCCCAAAAAAGTAAAGTAGGGGTATTAATATATATTTTTTCGCGGATCTCTTCATGTGATGGGTCATTGGATAGCTCCTTCAAAATTGAATTGAGGATTTACTTTACTGTTTTCTTTTTTATTTGTGTCGGAAACGTAAAATTCTAAAAAAATTTCTGAAAAAGTCGACGTGGCGGTGATCGTCGCCTATATTTATTGAAACGATAAAATACATTTTCAGAGACGATTTATGGTAATGTTAAAAAATGTCAGAAACTTATTTTAATTATCTTGACAGGGTCATGGTTTTAAAGTTAAGTTACTGAAATGATTATTTTTTATTTATATTCATAATTTTGTGCACTAACCATATTATATACATATTAAACGAATATCCAAAATATTACATTATAATTCAAAACTTACATATAAACACCAAGAAACAGAAAACGACCAAGAAAAATCGTGAATACTTTATGATCTGGAAATAAATCTCGACACACCAAATTACCGCGTGCTCGACTTATTTACAATTTTGACTTTTTTTAATCCTAAGATGTAAATTTCTTTCTTTAAATTTACACTTGATATGATTGAAGATGTCATCAAACCTTGTCGTAAAGTGAAGTCATTACGTCATAATTATTAAATAACCATCATATCGCTATAACGACCTTAATATGGCTTTCTTGGCATTGTTTGACTGTCGCGCCATAACGGTTTCAAACCGCAGCAGGCCCGCGCCGCGGCACACCGGAAGGAAGCGTGCGGGTAATGGCGCTTGCTCGCGCTCGCGGCAATTAGCGGAAGGCGCACCCGCTTCCGTTCCTGTTCGCCTTTTAATTTTACTTTCAAAGAACGCTCAGCTCATGGTTTCGAAATATTAGTTAAAGAAGAGTAGACTAAAAATTCGATAATAATAATGTCAACAGCCCCGATTAAATATTACAAAAAAATCAAGAACTAGTCTTGGCATCGCACAGAATCAGATCTTTTTCGAACCGTTAGTAAGTTTTGGGTCAAAATTATATTGGGCAATTTGTGTCGAATCAGCAGTTTCAGATGTTCGAAAAATTATTATCTCTTGAGAAATGTGCATCGTGTCTAATATCTGAGAAGAAATTGGATCTTGTATCACTGCAATGTTTCGAATGCAATACAGTATGTAAGTAAAATACCAGGCATGTTGGCGGACATCTCATCAAAAAGAAAGAGAGAATCGATAGAAGTTCACGGTCATCAGATCATTGATGATCGGAATCCTCTATTACAACGTCGTGCAAATGGATATGATATTTACTACAGAAGTTGATAACAAATGATGACGCAGAGACTTTCAATACATAACAGAGGCTAAACAATTCCTTTGTGTTAACAAGATCATAAATATACGGCACTAAAACCATTTTAATGCTATAGAAGCTAAAGCTGGAACCCTATAGACATTGGTATTTGTCTAAAACTATTTTTGATATTTAGAACAAGTTCAAAAATTAAAATTTCGAAAAACGATTGAAAATAATTTGCGAATAGTTCGCAGATTCTTATTCACTGGCGACATAAAACGACTGCCATTAAAATAGCTAAAATTCCTCAATAATATGTTTGAGGAATTTTCTATACTAGACGTTTACTTTGTCATCCAAGACATATTTGCGTGTGTGTATTGAATATAAAGACATGGTAGATCTCGTGTCAGTTATAAATGATTGTAAAACACGAAAACGACACCCAGACATAGAAAGAACGCTTGTTTCTACCTAAAGATTTTTATATAAATACTAATCAGGCTTGTTTAAAGTAGGCGACATTACATACGTCACAGATTAGACTTATCAAATATTTGTCACGAATTTGCCGCTTGACGAAGGTAGGCACGGGTCAGATTATCCAGTTAACCTAGGATATATTTTATGTTATAAGGCTAGTTGGATAATTCTCGAATATATGTCCAAAAAGAGGCCTAGGAGTCATTTGTTGTGATCTATTATTCTATGACATGCACTGTTATATTACATTACCATATCTTATTCTGTATTTTTTACCTATTTCTATTTTGTATAAGATAATAACGATATTCTGATTACAATTCTGAAATTTACTGTCACATTACATGTCTTTAAAATAGTAAATAATAGATAACAAATTCATATTGACCTAACGTTTGTGGGTTTTTTCTTTTAAGCTAGTGAACTACTTAAATTCTATATTTCGAATTCTGGCTTTTATTTTAAGACTGACTTTACAAGCAAGTGTAACAATCATGCTGTACGTCAGTATGAGGCTGAGGAAGGGAAAATTTGCACACACATTTGAAGGTGATGCATAGAAGCTAAATTGTAAATACCTTCACTTGTTTTTTGCTGTAATTATATTGGAATAGTAAAATATTTTTATTTTCTTGTCGAATTGTGTTAGTTCTCTTCTTTTATAAAAAATCTAAAAATGAAACTATCAAACGAATGTAACAGGATATCGACCTACCTTCTCGCCTGGTGAAGGTAAAGTTCCTGTAGGGGAAGCTCATGAGGTCGAACTGAGACAACGTCATACCTGGCACGAAGTTGACACTCTCTTTATTCTGCCACTGGTACACAAGCTGCTGGTTCGTGTACGCATCTACCAAAGTAAAATAATTTATTTTTTATATGATCGTTCAGTGTGAGTCTAACAGCGTAGTGATGCGACCGATGAAAATTATTTTTTTTATATAAATGCCTAAAGAATTGATGACACTTCATCTCTAGTAATATTAAAAAAAGATGACCTATTTCATATAAGTGTTTAGATAAATTATTTCCAATCCTAAGGATCGTTTTAAAAAATTACACTAAATTTCTAATTAATTTTGTTTACTTTCTTCCCCCGTTGCCATGTTCCTTTAGTCTTTCTTTCTTACATTTAATCCCTTTTGTTCTGTCAATATTTATGTATAAATGTATAGAATAGTGTACATTAAACCATATGTTCTTCTTAAAAATGTATAATACCTTGAATAAGTTTCTTAAAATTAACGTAATTGATCGTACTCAATCACTATACTTCACATATAGTTTACAATGACTTTTGGCGATTCACCTTGAAGCATTAATTTTATAATACGTTTATATCGCGGTTCATAAATATAAAATAAAATATCTCTTTCATTTTTTATTCCATCGCCGAGAGGTAAGAAAATAAAAATACTAAAAGGGTAGTACATGAAAAACAAGGGTATTTTTTGGAACGATTTATTCTTCGCCATAAAAATGAATGTATCCTCAAGTATCGAAATAAAGAAATACAAAGAACCATAGCTCAGCAATGCGATTCAAATGAAGACAGTTATGTAAATGCGTCTCGCGAGCGGTCGACAGCGTAAGAGAGCGTTATACGGCGGCAGTAATTGCAGTTGGCCCGTGGCCAGGGTTCGAGCCCGCGACCCGCCGCGTCATCGATATGCTAATCTATTCATGGCCCTGCGGCCGTTTGTAGATTGCGCGCAGATGCGCGACCGATTTTTTGTTTCGAGAGATCCACCTGGCAGAAAAGGCAAAAAGAAGAGAAATCGTAATGGCACAGTTTGACTGAAGAGTTTATAGTTTTCGACGCTTTATAGATATTAAAATAATTGTTCGAAGATATTTCTTTTAAATCATTGTTTATATAGGACAATCTATTCATATAATAAAATTGTAACCGAACATATAAAAAAGAAATTATTTCTGTACTTGAAAAATATTTTTAAAAGAGTGATTAATTTAGCATATAGGATGATAATAGAAGGCAGAAAACCTATTATAGAGATCATTATTCGCCTCTCAGTCTGTCTGTGTGTTAATTTGTTCTTCAATCACGAGAAATCTACTGCAGAGATTTTGATGAAATTTAATGCGGTAATAGTGTATTCCCTCGAATAGATATATAGGATACTTGCAAATAAATAAAACACTTTGCTTCACTTCTTTAGCGACAACTACAATTCATATATTACAGGTAACGGTTATGACATAAGAGTATGTGGTCAACAATTGTTAGACATTTTTTTTGCACAGTATAAAAAGCCGGCAGTGTGTTTCGACATACATAAAAAGGTTACATAGTTCCGTAATTGTTTATGAATATTGAATAAGGTAATATTAATTGCTGGTTCTAATCAACTATCTGTATTTATATTTTTATTATTTCTCAAATTCATGATTTAATACATAGCACATCGTCATTTTGAAATACGTACATAATTATACCATCCTGGATGGGGTGCTCGAAAAAAATTCGCCTGCGACTTATTTGACGGGGAGATATATTAAACAATTGAACTGGACTCAAGAAGCTATGTGGCCGTGCGGACAAATTATTAGATCAATTTTTTTGCTATAGAACCCTAAAATCCTGACACCTACCAGCAGTCGACTTATGTTAATACATTTTTGCTAACAGTTTATTTATATTCTATTTGTATAATATTAGTTAAAGTAAATTTATTTTAAGTTATTAAATGTATGTACAGAGTGCATTCAAAAAGTTTCGGGACACCTTTAAATAAAGTCAGTTTTTGAGAAAAACTTGAAGGAAACATTCATAATTCAAATGGGGTCTTGAACAATGCTTTTTATAATAAAGATTTTTATTGAGTGCGTACATTTATATCGATATATTAGATGTAATTAACGAAAGAGTTAATACATTTTTGAATAGTTTTGCCAATGAAACTCTGAAAATATTAGGTACAAAAAACTTTAAGATAATAGTAAAAATTAACGATATATTAAAAATATTCTTACATCCGACGCAGGTTTCACGAAATTAGTTTGATACCTTCGTAAAGAATAATTGATGTACTTATTTATATCAAGCGGACCCATAAATTCTTTTAAAGTTTGTCCAGTTTCAAAATAAATCTTACTATTCACTGATTATATCCCCTATCATTTATTTTCGTATGAGTTTCATCCGCCAATCACTACCGATTTCATTAAATTACCTACGAAGGTAATTCATATAAAAGAGCATATTTATTTCATCATGCCATTCCGGATTAAAATTTATTTTCCTTGGGTTAGGCAAAACGATTCTTACAATTTACTCTCGTTGTTCACTTTAATTTAGGTTTCACCCGCTAATCACTGTCTATTTCATTAAATTATCCACGAAGATAATTTTACTTGCAATTTTATGTTTATCTCACGAAGGCATTCCCACTTTATTTTTATTTTATCTAAGTTCGACTATGTTAGGGTCTCCTGCAGCAACAAGTTATTCACTTTATTAAATAGCAGTTGTAGCAAGTGTTTCCGGTCACGTGGCTGGCCGTTATCGGATCGACACTTTCTTTTTTATTCCTCCACTAGCTAGTGTACCCGGCTTCGCTCAGGGATTCTTGATATGAGATTGTGTGGTAATTGAAATAAAAGGATAAACTTTAAAATATAAGAGGTAAAAATTATTGAAAATATATTCTAACTATTTACAATACTTGTTTATAAACAATATTTTTCATTTTGTTATCCAGGATATATATTTACAAATTTTTCGAATTTTCTACTCGAGAGCAAACTATGTATAGTTGACAGTGAGAAAAGCGGGATTCTTTGAGGTTGATGCCGCAATGTTTCAAAGTTTGCCTTTGCGCTTTGTTAATTGTAAAACTATAGGCTAATTCGATTGGAAATTGCAGTCTTTTAAATTGGAATGGCAGTTCAGTAGAGATCAGTGGAATTCTGGGGATAAATACTGTGTGTCTTTTGTCCTTTCTAGTCATAAATTCGGCTTCGATGATGTTATTCGGTAGTTGTTTGACGATCATCCTTGTTCCATAACATAGTTTTGGTGAGTCGAGACTTCTGAGTAGTATGACCGGAGATCAAAATTTCAGTCGAAGGCAGTGTGATGGCATTCCCGGTATTTGCAAATAGTTTAAAATTCTGTAGAGAAGTTGACACTTTCTTCAACGTTTACGATGGTAAAAGATCGATTTGTATATTCTCTCTTCACCAGGAATTTTTTTTGAATATTAAAGTTGACATCGTCGATAATATTATTTTTAGTCACAAAAATTGTCCTCTGGAATAGCCACTCGTGATTGGTATAGTTGTGAATAATGTTTTAATAAATTTGGTCGATGAGTTCGCTCTCAGTAGTGGCTATGTTGCAGAAATCACTGTTGAGTTCAATGAGATCGGTCGCCTGGTCAGTAGGACATGTGCCTTCGCCTAACTGTAAAAGTTTTTGAGCAAAATGTACTGTTGTTTCGGGATTCGATAGTTCAACTCTCATATTTTTTGTTAGTCATAGTATATGTATATGTGGCCAGAGATGTGATTTTTTAAGCATGCATTGATTTCGTCTGCTAGTGTTGACTTGGGGATAACTGGAAGTGTTTGTCGAAAATCTCCTGAGAGTATGAGTAGAGCTCCTCCCATCACTTCAAAGTTTCCGCACATCTCTTATAACGTTCTGTCCACGGCTTCGAGTAATTTTTTATGTGCCATTGTGCATTCGTCCCAGAAGATAATTTTAGCTTGTTTTAGAAGTTCACTCCGTCCAGATGCTCTTGAGATTTTATATACTGGGTATTGTTCTTTGGCTATATTCAACGGTACTTGTAGGGTGGGATAGGCAGTTCATCCTCCTTCCGTAAGTGTGGCGGCAATGCCGGATGATGCCAGTGCAAGTGCAAGTGTTGTTTAGCACGTATTTCTGCCAGCAATAGATTTATTAGAAACGTTTTCCCGGTGCCACCTGGTGCGTCTAAGTAAATAATTCCGCCAGTGTTGTTGTTGATCTGTACCACGATAATGTTGTACATTTTTTTTATTGTCATTGAGGAGTGGTTTGTTATAAGCAATTGTACTAAGGTCAAGGTTTTTATTGCTAATCATTTATCTTCTAGGCGAATGAATGTTTCATTGAAGATGTCGTCGTTGAAACTGGCCACCGGTTCTGGATGAGCTTGTCGGATTTGTCATTACGGATTGTCTTTATGATTCCTAGATAATCCTCTACTGGAATTCCACATTTTCGTCGTTGAAAGTTTTCTTGTGTTCCACATATAATAGGTAGGGAGATCGACATATATTAATGTTTTCTCAAATGGATCCGTATGGACAGTTGGAAAAAAGCTGTTAATGTTGTGTTCTTAAGTGGTTCGCTTGCAATTTTTCTGGCGGTGTCTTTTGTGAAGTAAACTTTCCGTCCATTCTTCAAATGTACTGCTACATATTGCACAGTTGGTTCGTGTTCGTGTATGGGAAAACCGAAAATTTGCCAGGCTGCTTCGTTATTGTTGATGAATCTTCCCATTTGGTACATGAGGATCACATCGTTTCTGTTTTGTTGTTCGCTGTCTTTGGGTATTTGAAATACTGTCATGTCACTGCCTTTGTTCACATACTTATTGGATTTCATTGAATTGCAGTATTCTACGTTTAAGTGTGCTTGGAATATTTTAGAAAGTAGTGAGTTATATGGTACTACCCATTGATTATCTATTTCCGGTTCGTCTCTGCCTCGTATTCGCATTTTTGCTGTGAAACCACCTTTTTTGGATGATCTTCTTTTGTATTTGGGATAGCCTTATCTTCGGTTTGTATGTCGTCCAAGTATAGTTTGGGGTATTTTTTTTACATTTTCCATCATTCATACATGGCGAATTGGGGTTTAATAGCCCGTATGGTCCGTGAACAATGTTTTTTACAACTACGTGAGGGGTTGTCCGTTTCTTAGTTGTTCTTTGATTTCTGGCCACGATAAGTCGCATGTGAAGGTTATGAAGAGATCAGGCCGATCATATTTTCTCACGTAGGTCATTTATCTAGCATCTTGAGTGTATTTGAGCATGTGTCTTGGACTTCCTATGTAAGATGAGGGTAAGATTACCATTGTTCCAATGTCGTCAATGTTTTCGTCATTTATGATTGCGTCTCGAAGGTGGATATATTCTTCCGTGTGTAGTTTCTTCTGATTCAGTCTTATGCAAAGTATCCGCTCCGCTTTTATTTTTACATATGGGAATTGGTGGAATAAACGGCGAGTGTTGAGAATATGATTGCATGTTTCATTGTCTCTGATCATTATGCTGTAAGCATAAAATTCCTTGGAAGTGAGTTTTTTGTTTATTTCTACGCCTGTTTCAGGTTGCCTTTGTTTCACATTAAAATTATATCTATTCTCTCCGTGCAGAAATATTAATGGATATCGGAGAGCATCATATGAACGGTGTGTCTCTGCAACGCGTTGTAGTCCTTCTCTTCTTTGTCGTACAATTATATCACGGCTTGTGTTTACATTGTCCACAGTTACGACGGTGACTTCGTCCATCTGAGGTGCATTAAATCGACGTTCGTTTTCTCCAGGAGGTCTCTTGTCGGCTCGAAGTATAACTTTATAGACATTAGAAATCATTTGAGGCTAGTATTGTTATGAATATGTGAATAAGTTGATTGTATTTGTGTAAGATAATCGAGAAAAAAACATAATCGATTTCATCTCTGTTAATATTGATCGAAGTGACACCGAAAGCAGTAATTTGGTAACGAGCGTTATACGCTTTTATATTTTGAAGAAAGTGTTTTGATTCTGGAGTTTGCCCGGTCATGTAATGTAGAAATTTCTGCGGCGGTACTTCCAGTGGCGATAATCGAAATTTTCCATTCATGCAACAAATTCCTGGTGTTTCTCTACTGAATTTTTCTCAGAATTGGCAGACGTAATCCATTTTTTCCGATTACAACGTATTTGTGTTTGTTATGTTATTTCATAGGGTCGTGGTGGAATGCTGCATTTGTTAGGCTGTACTGTTTACTTGTTCTCGTCCGCGCTTCTCTTAGAGTGATATTTCATGGGTGTCTTGCGTTCGCAGTCTTTATTATAAGATTGTGTCGAAATTCTTGATTCTTTAATTTGTTCATTTCATTGTTCTTCGGTTTCTCTGCTTCTCATAGTGCTCCTTCTTGTTCATTGGGAACATAAACGTGCTTCGCACTCTTCGATTCTTTCGTTTTTTCCCAGTTATTTTTGTTTTCGCCGTTTTGCTTCAGAACTGGCAAGATCTCCTCCTCTTTTACGTTTCAGTATTGTATAGAATATAAATCAAATCAACTTTTTATTAAGAAATACACTAAGTACACTATAAACACTTTTCACATTTTATTTTCGATTTATATTCAGTCACTTTATCACTTACTCACACTTTACACACAGTCACTTTATCACTTACTCACATTACTCACACTTCACTGTTTGTTTTTATTAATTCACAGCACTTCACTGATAAGGAACTGACGTTCGACCCCAAGACGGATCTTGCTTTATATACCCCTACCAATGGGGAATCCCACTCATATAAAAAAGGCTTCAAATGGTCCACATTGTTCTAGAACATTCCACAAGATTCGAGAGTGTTATGGAATGTTCTACAATGATCTGGGATGTTCCGGGATGTTCCCGAACGTTCTAGACTATGTCCAAACATTCCAGAAGAATAAAGTAAGAATGTTGTGGAATGCTCTCGAATACTCTTGAATATTCTGGACTATTCTAGAAATTTCTAGAGGGCGAAAATTTCAGTCCTTAAGCACGCCCTTCAGGTAAAAACGGGAACCTTCTTCATGGATGGGGATAGAGGGTTACCACACCATATCACTTCTTTGATCGTACCAGGAATCGTTTCTGAGTTTTAGTGGCACGCACATTGTACACATACTTTGATAATATATATCAATTTCTTTAAGTCATACCAAGACATCTTAGTTTAATTTCTAGATTTGAATAAATACAACAGTGAATTGCATTTATTCATATATTTAGTAGTTTTTAACTGACACAAATTCACCGACTGATAGTCGGCAAACAATAGACATACTGGAATATATATTGAGAAACAAACATTACGAAAGAATGCAGTATCTTATATCCCTTTTTAGGAACACAATAGTGAGATTCGTTCAATAGTTCTCTTAATTCCGTGTAAATTATTTCGATAGTCCCACTAGGTCGGGGGCAAATCACGTCGTCTCAATAGAAATCCACGCTAGCGAACCCATAGGTAAAGGTTAGTTTATATGCGAATGTATTATTACATTGAGCACATGTATTAAAAACAAAATAAATATCTTCAACTAGTGAAGAAATTAAGAGAGAATAAAATTATGTTTCATTTTACTAATATCTCCTGGTATAAAATCTGGCCATCAATTAAATAGCAATTTATTAATTAACTAATCATAGCTCAAGCTATTTTGAGGAATAGTATGATAATTTTCATTATAGATATTGACCTAATTTCTAAAGTACAAAACTAAGAAGTCTAATTAAAATATGTATAGTAGTTTTTGCATGACGTGCGGGCAGGCAGTCTTTTAACATATTTATTATATTTGTAGATACGTATATATTTAATTAAAATCTGTCTAGTGGTTTTTGCATTATGTGCGCACGGAGATGTCTAGTCACATTTTTTTAATATTTATAGATACGTATATATATTTAATTTATAGTGCTACTATATCACTTTATGCAATATATTTCACACTGCACTTAATAAAATAATGTATAGATACGATCATTTTACTTAAATTCAAAGTCACTTACAAGATAATGTTAAAGTTTACGTATCTAAATACCCAAAAATACGTAACAGTATCAATGTGAAGTTCAAGAAATTAAATTGAATATATAATGTTTAAAATATAAAACTCACAACTTCCGAGAATAAGTGGGCAAGATTGGCGATCCATGGGAAAGTTACGCAGTTCCATTGGACATTTAGCTTTAATGGTTAATCTGTGAACAAACGAAAGGAAAATCTGTTATTAGTAATTATTGTATTGTTTAACTTAACATCTTAAGTATTCCTCAGTAAAATGTGTTGCTTTTTAATTATGCATACATACAATTTTTTATAGAATCAATATCAGTACACATTTTATAATTAATTACAAAAATATGAAATCCTTTAAGGATTTCATATTTTTGTAATTTCATAAAACATGATCCGTTTTATGACATTACTATCTTAGTTGGTATCATTTCTAAACAACTTTGTACAATAATAGTATAAATACCTTAAAAATAAACCTGTTAATTCGAGTGGAATTCGCATTACCATGAAATACATGCGCGCCAATAAGCCTTCTCACTCTACCAAATTTATAGTTTTTACATCAATAAGTTCCTGGAAAAAACGACTTTGGTGGACTGATAAAAACGTAAGTTCTTTTTTTTGATAAAAAGAGAAAAAATCTTACATACTAATTGGAATTAGAATGAATAATTTACAAATATACTTTGAGGTAAGCAGTAAAAATAAAAAAAAAGAAAGAAAATAACTCATTTATACACAGAAAATTTAAAAAAATTATTGAAATTGCTCACACTATCGTGCAATATATAAACCTAGAACAAATCTTACTACAGCAAGAAATTGGTTGATGGTTGTATTGTTTTGTCTTACTGTACGACCGTTTCAAGTTTTTAAACGGGAAATAACCGAAAATACTCATTCTTCTAATACAATTGACGATCAACACTTGTAAGGAATTTTAATTTTTTGAAGTTTTTCTTTTATTTTCGACAAATATTTTTATTTAATAACTTCAGTATTGTTTGATTGAAAGATCTATGCTATATAATTCTTTTGTGCATCACAAACAACTGCTACAGGCAATGTTACATCGCTGGATATATTACCTGGAAGTAATTATTACCTTATATTTGCATAGATTTTATATTGAGAAAATGAGAAAAACCGGACATCTAGATTAGTATTAAAAAAACCCAACTACTTTATTGAGAACCAGTCCTAGTTAATAAGAGCTTTTCTTGGAACTTTCTTCTTATTCCATAACCTCAAAATAGAAATAGAATTCTTATAAAAGAGAGAAATAACGTAGGTACGTTGGAAGTTGCGGCACTGTTGCTACTATGTCCCTTACGAATTTTTTAATTGTCATGTCTTGTATATATTTTTCACACCTTATGAGGTACATTATATTTAATATTATGCCCATCTTATTCTCAATTCTTAGTATTAGATATCACCTTCTTTCTACCTTTGCTGAACTGTCATTTGTTAAATATGAAATAAATATGGTTCATAAAATATCTGTAACACATTCTCCATAAATGTTTTCAAGGAAATATAAAAAAGTTGATTCTAAAAAACATGAAAAACAAACGTAACAAAATTTTTAAAAATTACCGGAGAAGGAAAGATAATGATCATGTGTTAGTTTTCTCAGTAATTAATTTTGCATATGTAAGTATAGGTATCACTTATAAAAAATTCGTGTAGTTTTAGTGATTTTCATGCTTTCCATATTTTTATAATTTTTAAAAGGTTAAATATACACTACACATACACGAATACATATATATATATATATATATATATATATATATATATATATAATTTATTTGTTTTCACACACGCATATACAGTTAGCTACAGTTACACAGTTAACTAGTTGTGATGAATTTTTTGACATCTCGTTTCTGTGAATTTGAAAATAATATTAATTTTAAGATTTAAAGAAACCGAATAAAAAGTTTAAATTCCGTCCGGGATAAGAATCTTTCAGATACATATTATTATGAATGAAATTTCAGTTTGAACAAATCGATACATTTTAATAAGGAATTCTAATAGTATTCTATCGCATCACTAATACTATTTCTATTTTAAATATATCAAAAGACGCATTTGTCTCTCTGATACTACATAATTCATTAGTAATAGCTAAATTGAAATACTCATTCAATAATGCTATTGAAAATCGACAACACTTGCTCTCACTGCATAAGTAAAGGTCTCGTGGTAAAGTGAGATCGGATTTCCGCTGTTTAAATAATAAAATGGCAGCTCGCCCTCGCGAATGGTAAACATCGAATTAGTCTGCGACTGCCCGCGCTGTTCGCTTGTTACGTGCCGAGCGAACGTCAGCATGAAGCCGTTGCCTAATCCCCTTTCAGCTAACCAAACAATTATAATTAGGTCGAGTCCTTATTAGATGAATTTCTTTAAGAATGTGCGCTCGGTAGCATAATCAATGCGATTGATTGCTATCTTCGCTATTAGATTAGTTGCCGCAATTGTTAGGAAGAAAGCGACTGTTATGATTGCGTAACTCGTTGTTTCTATAAACCCTTAGTAGTTTGTGATGTTGTTTGGAATAAACATTTACGTATGAATAGTTGATGGCCCAGCAATGAGCTCCACGTTGAATCTCTGGTTTAAACTTTTTATGAGTTTTTTATGTTCTATTTAACGTATCGAGTTAATGCAAACTTTAGGTTATTTCCAGTTCACATGTATTTAGTAATATTCAGTCATTTTGAGTCAACTCTTTTTAAACAGACGGATAAGTCATAAGTATAAAAAAATGTGCGTGTACTTATGTACGTGCCTTAGAAATTATACTTCCTTACTTTATTACTTTATTACTTTATTACTTTTATACTTACTTTATTTAGCACGAAAATAATTAATGGAAATAAACTAATAAAATATTAGGGTATGGTTATAAATACGGTTGATAAAGTCTAAATTCCGTAAAATAAATCGTATTAGATAATTTATAATTTATTATCTGTGATCGCGGCTTCCTGCCTTTGTCGCGGCTTTTATCGCGGCTTCCCGCGATGGCCTTTCGGATCAAATTGTGAATCTAAACCATTCTCGAATCAACTTAATCACACACACAAAATTTCATAAAAATCAGTCCAGCCATCTAGGAGGAGTTTAGTCACATACATACGGACAGAAAAAAAAGAATAAAAAAAAAGAAAAAATGAAATATATATATATATATATATATATATACATATATATATATATATATATATATATATAATATATATATATATATATATATATATATATATATATATATATATATAAAGGTTTAGAGCAATTGAATACACTTGATTGATTGTCAGAATTATGAGTTGACTTCTGTTGACTAACTCAATTAAATTAGGCAGTGAATAATTAAATAAGTAAGAGGTTATGTAAAATGTAACTATTCCTTCTTATAATTAATGTCAATGAGAAAGAAAATAAATTTAAATTCCTCGCCCATGTGTACGACAAAAACAATCTGGCTATTTGCGTCGACCGGTATTCGACTTGTATCCGGGTAACTCCTCAAAACTCGGTTACTTTTACGGAAACTTTTGGGTACACGTATCAGATTTCCACTTTGTGAATATACATCTTTGAGAAAACATAACTTTTGTGTTATGCTTGTAAGAAATAATGCAGTAAGAAGCCTATTTTCATTATATATTTAAGGAAAATATACGATATGATGACCAAATATAAGGAGTAAGAGGATTCAAAAAAATTAAATAAGCACGAGTAACCTTTACGTACAGTTGAAGTTAAAACTTCTTGGACGGTTATTGCAGGTATCATGTGGTTGAAGGTATAGTTATTTTGCAAAGTGACAACTACCAGTAGCAAATATCTTGAATCGCGATTGATTTACTACTTTCTGTTAAGGAGTCCAATTGTTCATCTTCCGAACTCATCATCAGACCCTGATCTGAACTATGGTGTAGTTATTTTGCAAATTAACTACTACTAGTAACCCTTACCAAGAATCACGGTTGAATTACGACAGTCCATTAAGCAGGTATATTATTCATCTCCAAAACTTATCATCAGACCCTAATCTGGTCGAAGGTGTAGTTATTTTGCAAAGTAATAACTACAATCCTTTAAGGAGTTCCATTGTTCATCTTAAAAACACATCATCAGACCCTGAACTGATCGATATTGAAGTTATTTTTCACAGTATCAACTATCAGTAACAAATATCTTTAATCAGGATTAATTTATTATCATCGCTTAAGGAATTATATTGTTCATCTCTAGAACTCATCACTAGATCCTGACCTAGTTGATGATGAAGTTATTTTGCAAAGTAATAACTGTCAGTTGTAAAAATCTTGAATCCGTTAAGGAGTTTCATTTTTCATTTCAGAATCTCATCATCAGATCATCACCATATTTATATATATAGGAACCACTAGTATACACCTTAATTATTAGATTAAAGTTTATAAAAACAGAACAGAAATAAATTCCAATACACATGTGTATATACCACATATTCTCACGATTTCTTTAGTCAGCTGATGCTTTACTGAATGTTATTTCCTTCCGAAAAAATCAGAGTTACTCTCAAGTTACGCCTAAAGAAATTTTATTTCAAGAAATTATGCCCATGTTTGATATGGACTTAAATATTTTGTTTTCAAAACGTAATTATATCTTCTTAAATAGGCATAGGCAGACCATAGTCTAAGTACAGTTTTAGGACCACTGGCAATTATAATATTCAAAGAAAACTGATCAAATTTAAATATTAACCAAAGTGTCAGTCTTCGCGCTGAATAAGAAAACGCGTCACTGTTCATTAATATAAGTGTTGAACAAACAAAAGCTAAGCTGGTCGCTCTTTAATTGGGCACGGCGTCCTGAATGAGTGATTCTGAAACGCTCACAATTAGGGCATTTGCGGAATTTCAATTTAATAGTCCGCCTTGGAAACACTTTCAACGCGTGTTAAACTTATTATATAGTGTTTGTCGCCTAAGAGTGAACACGTTTTTGGGGCGACTCAAGGTTTAACCTTCATTAGGAATATACGTGAGCACGAATAGGCAGGGTGGTGTGATATAATTTTATGTAAAAAGGGCCATTAATTGTTTTGTGCTTTTAGGTTTTCGTAGCCGAAAGGCATAAAACTAAGACCTTATAAAATTGTTGACGTAGTTTTTTTATTAGCAAAACAAAAAATGGTAATAAAAACGATACCAATTTTATACCGGAGTATGTATAGGGAAGATTCGACAATTATTGAGTCTAATAAATACTGTAATTACCGATAATATCGATAAGAGGAGCTTTTGATCAATTTTATAATTTTGAATTTCCTAATTTTTTTCATAGGATCGATTAAAAAAAATTCAGTTGTAGAGACAGCAAAAATGCATACTATTTGGTCATTCACTAAGCCAAGCATTTATATCCGATGATATTTTCATAGATTAATTCTTTCATAGATTAATTTAATACTCGCCAGTATTAAATTAATCTATGAGAGTGGTCGCCCAGTGGTCGAAATTCGACATTATTCGTTTATGTTTTTTATATAACCGGATATCATTCTAGATATTCCAAATTAATTTTTTTTAAATACCATACATTGCATGTAAAAGAAAAATCTTTTTAGTGTTTCATTTCTCCTGTTTACGTTAGGTCTTGTGATTAATAAAATATGGTGTTTCTAAAACGTTCTTTAAGTAAATATTAATTTTTTCTCTGCTGCCTGCACCACTGCAGATAGCTACTGCTCATAAAAGGTATATTATGACATAACATGCCATATACATCATAAGTTGAAGGATTGGAAAAACTCTATATTTCGAGTACATTTCGCGTATGCATTTATCCAGACAATTTTAAGTTTACATACATATTTAATAATGGTGCACATTTTATATGTAGTATGGTACGTAATTATTAATAATCCTTTTAAAATGATAAAAACGTGAACGACAAGGAAATAATGTCAACTGATAATTATTCTGTACATATTCTTTGCACACACAACAATTCGACATTAAATTTTTAAGTTTGAACGTTATTGAGGTCTTTTGTCAAAAGAGTATATCACTATAATCATCGCATATAATTTTCTTGAATATTGTACAAATATGTGAGCGTGTACAAATATGTTATTATGTGTTACTTGTCTTAATTCCCTGCAATATCTATGAAATTTAAAATGTAACAGTTAAAAAACACAAAATTACAGCATTTATTTGTATTTATTTATTGATCCAATTCACTGTCATTTTTAAATTTTTCGTGTTATTATCGAATCAAATAAACAATAATAAAAATGAGAATTCATATTCATGAAAGTATAAGACACATTATAAATTGAAATAATGAAATGTGCTTACCTACCCACTTTGTTGAAAACATTAATAGCTACCTATTACGAGAGTAAGTCAATTCAGATGGCTGTTACAAAATTTTCCTTTTGCAACAGATGTATATTACGCAAGCTGTATTTCACTAATATATAAAATACAGGTATTTATAACACAAAATATGTAAATAAACGCTTCTTTCTCTTGACATACATTCCACAGACCATTGAAAAACGAACATTTGAAATCAAACAAAATTCACAGTTCGAAACTCATTCGGTCAATCTAATATTTTAAAATTCTTCGGCAACAATCTTTACTCTGTACAACTGTTTAACTACAGACTGTTACGTGTTTGACACTGAGAGTATGAACGTAAGCAATTAATATTTTATTGTTGAACATAAGGCATGAAACTTTTAATGTATTGGTAATATATAATTTAACGTGATTGTAACAAATATTACATATAAATTTTCTGCACTCTTTCTCCGTATAAACTTTAACTGTGCCAAATCTCATACGCCTCCGTGCACATAATATGCTTAAAATGGGGTACAAAGTTTTCTCTTCAAGCATTAATATATAGATTTTTAGGTTGAATGATAAATTATACTTTGTATAGGATATATATCTGGACCTCTCTGATAAGTATTAGCTGACAAAGTTGCAGTTTAAGTGTTTAGGTATCGGTCTCATTGGTGTTAGGTGTCATTGGTGTATTAGTGCCGTGGTTAATTTGTTTGATCGTAAAGCATAGGATAGTTTGGTCACGAGGCATAAGGTTTCGATTCCCGGCCACTCGTAGTACGGGATTGGAATGGTCCTCTGGTTGTCTATAAGAGATATATATAAATTAAAGTACGTAAATAAACATATACAGGAATAGAGTATACTCGTAAGTAGTATGAAGAGTGGAAATATAAGGCGGTGTTATATGAAGATGTTTCTACTTCTGTCTTATCCTTTCTTGTCAATAAATATAAAATATTATTCATATATTCATATGTGCTTAAATATAAAATATTATTCATATATTCCGAAAACATGAACAAGATTTCACGTTAAGCCTTTCGTTGATAAGGAGGGATAAGACAGATGGAGACATAATAATAGTACTGGTTAAAACGGATGCAAGTTAAAACGGAACTGGTTAAAACGGATGTTCTTGCATCCCTTTTAAACAGGAATTCTCTTGCATCCATTTTAACCAGTCTTCATTGTATTAGTTTTAACCACTACTATTACAATTTCTTCATCTGCCTTATCCTTCTTTGAATTGAAATATTCTTTTTTTTCCTTGAATTTAAATTGCATTCGTTTTAAGCACTACTATTATTACGTCTTCATCCGTCTTATCCTTCTTGAATTGAAATTCGTGAAAGATTCATGGTAAAACATATAGAGTGCTGGTAATAAAAGTCAAGGGCAAGCAACATAGTGATTGCAGTGAAAATGGAAAATAAATATATGACAAAAGATGGAGTAATAGAAAAATACGGACAGCATGTTCTCTTTTAGTCCACATGTGACAAGACAAATGTTATACATTCGAGAGCGTGTATGAAAAAGTGAGCTTTTTGCGGAACTATTTGACCTGACAAATTTTTATTGCTTTTTCTGGTGCGTCATATTATAAATCATATTATGAATCATAATGTAGGCAGCTATTTTTTAAATTTGAAAAGACCCCTTTACCAGTCAGGAGGTTAAAATCCTTTCCTAATGATCTTTTCATTATGTTCCAAATATATGAAATTAGGTTTATATTTAGAAAACGCGTTTATCTTTATAACGTATTACAGGGATTTGTTGTGCTTACATCTAAGTGTAACAGGGAGTTATTAGGCACGCATGTTGTTATGCTTACGAAATTCTTCTCCGAAGATAAAACAAATCGTGCCCCTTTTAATTCTCATTTTGGTGTTCAATGATTACATCTGTAATGAGGCTAGAATTTGTGTGAGGTCTTTGACAAACATAAGTTAATATAATCGACGAATTTCACCAAGTCCAAATGCTAATATTGCATTCAATATGTATTATAATAATTATATTATTTTATAATAATATTCATTGCAGTTTCATATTATTTTTAGTTTCCTGCTTTAAAGTAAAATGTAGATTTGTTAGTAAATAACATTCTTCTTTAATATTAGTCTTTCCTAGTGCCTTGTCTCAAATAGCCTTAATATATTATAGGGTATTGTCGAGTTGACTATTTTATTTGACTATTTTGTTGAGTATTTTAATAAAATATATCTAATACATGTATTATATGTATACATATTGTAGAATTTAGAATCGTATTAGTATTTGGAATAGGTTAAAAATGCGGAGTTATCACTTATATCCCTTTATCTCATTTAAATTTTGTCTACAACTTATGGTAGTTATCCAGGTTAGTTTAGCAACGCGATTGAATAAAAGAGAAAACACAAATTTCCATTTTACGGTCGAATGTTTTCATTTTAATCGCGTTAGAGGGTATTCGAACACCAATAAAATGAAAACTGTACGTGATAGCTTTTCCGCTCTATTTCCGAAATCAGTTAAACATGCAAGAATTGTTAAAGTTGTTTTTATTATTATGTTTCGAATTTGAATTTCTTCACTGAAATTGTTCCATACACTATTATAAGAGATTCCAAACAAATGTTACTCTAGCCTGGTTATATGGATAAATTATTTTGCCAAATAACCAAATGGTGAGCTTTAAACATATAATTAATCAGAGTCTACGTGGGCGCGAGGTATTATGTTTGTTTATTCGTTGGATGGGCTCGATAGTCGGAGTAGTCGCCACTTGGCATAATCTAGTTTCATTTCAACAAAGTGTTATAATTAGACCTTTACTTTATTAGTTAAAGGCGTTTAAACACTCGTTAAAAATTGAAAATAATTAACTTGCTATTAAAAAAAATGTAGAGATAAGCACAGAGAACTATGACCATTTTACATACACGAATTTTAGAAGCCTTATATTTATATAATTCAAGAATTGTAAGTACCGGATTACGGTGTACGTGGATATACAGTAACCTGGTATTTACACTATATAAATGAGGAGAAATCATTGGTTGCGAAATAATATATTTACAGGTGTTTGGACCAATGATATTCCGTGTTTTTCAATATTTTTAAACTTTTTACAACGAATTCAAAGTTAAAAAGATCAGTAATAATTAAAGGCTTTTTATTATTATATATATTTACTTCAATGAGAATGAAATTAATATATTTTAAAGACTTATATAGCTATTAAAAGCAGAGTGAAATCGAAATGCCACATTTCTCTACTACAAAGTTAATGCTGTAAAATTACTTAAACATTAAATGGGTAACATAATTTAACAAATTATACAAAATAACTATGAGTGTACGTTAGAAATCATACTCCTTTGGCATAATACAAGAATAACTTTATTTAGCACGAAAATAATTAATGGAACTAAAATAATAAAAGACTGGATTATAAATACGGTTGGTAAAAGCTAAATTTACACTGAGACTTAACCCTACTTAGAGAAATACACTATTTTAAAAAGCTTACAAGCACTATTTCCATCACGAATATTCATGACAAGTTGTTTTTTATTATATGGACCACTATTAAATAAAAAAAAAAAATTGTTTAAAAGCATAAATATAACTTAGATTTTTATGAGTATAAAACACGTGTTGTGTATTTATAAATACCTAAATAACTATTTTATGACTATAATAATGTCAGTCACTACATACATGTCTAGTGAGCAATTTCATCATTTCTAGTAACACACCTAAGGAAGTATAATTTCAAAAACGTCTGCTTAACGTTATTTTAATATGAAACGTTTGCTGATCTGTGTTTTTCCGGAAGTCATAAGCTCCAAGGTCAACACTAACCTTCTTTATTACTTCACGTAACTGTTATTGCTAATTATGTCTCCTACTTCGAATATTAATTTATTTTTAGTCTTGTTACGATAACTGTTCTATTTATGTTTCTTTGCAGTGTTAAGTTGTTGTTCTCCTTTCAAGCGTTATAACTCCTAGGAGCTGAGTTGTCCTTTCGAATCTACATGAGGGCTTCATCTACCAATGAGAGCTATATTACCTATAAATGAATAAGCAGAGGACAAAGTCACTTTAGATTTAGCATCTAAATCAGATGCGATTTCGTGACAGGGATTGTCAATGCGTACAATTTCATTTTTTGCTGCTTAAAATGGTAGCTTCCAAATTACAACACAGATATGTTTCAGATTCTTCAATTATGATCGGAAAATTTGTTCATCAATTCGGGTTATTTAAATAAAATATGCGATCAGTATATACGACACTTGAATGTAATATAATAAAAAAAGGTGATTCGACAAGCCATATTTCTTTTGTCGGTTTATTTAAGTATGTATACATGATGCTAATAAAGATCAAAATTTCTTTGCTTTTTGAATGCTTTTTGAAAAAAAAACAAAGGCCATTTGATGCCAATTTGAAGAAAGATAATTATTTGGAGTTTTTACAAGATCGCAAAAACCTGATTTTGCGAAACATCGATTTTTCATCGTTATCGTGGTTAGGTTTTCACCTTTAACAACAGTTTTTGATGATACAATTTGGTGGAAATCGTGAATTGATCTTTTGAATAAACGATGCATTCGTAAAAATTAATGAAGATATGAAACTGGAAATGAGCAAAGTTCGTACTTATTTGGAGTGGCAGTTCATACTTTGAATATCAAAAATAAAATTCCAATTCATTTTTCTTAAATTAAAATTAATAAGTAGACAAATATTTCTTTGTCGATTAATTTCTTTATTGAATTTTTTTTCACACTGTTTTTGTATTTATATTTACGCGTAACAAATCATTAGGAAGGCCACAGAATAGATTTATAATATTATTCGTTTTTTTTAAAATAGGTGACTCCAGTTTCTTGCACACTTTCAAAATGTCTTGATAAACAAAGTTTATCCTGGAACTTTTCATTCATAAAAGTAATTTTCAAATTACTAATTTTTATTTCATATCGTACTTGAAGTTAGGGGAGAGAGTGATGAATATTTTCGCATCCCTCAGGATACTTTTAAAAAATAATAAGAATTCAGAAGACTGTGACTGATCCTTGGACAGATTAGTGCTCCATTTTTACCGATTTTGTCACGGATTATTTTTAATAATCTGTGAAAATTGTAAAAAAATCTAAAGTGTGACAGGGAAACTGGCTCACAAGTTATTTTTCTTACATATACTCTTATTTTGAACAAATATAATGCATTAAAAATTATAAATTGTAATCGTTCAGATTTTTTTATGTTATATAATAGAACGTAGTACTGACAATATCGAATAGATACCCTTAGTTAATTACGTTTTAATTTGTTTTTTTTCTACAGGAGAAAATATCGCAAGACTTAAAATATGACCTTTTCATTATGTATTGGACTGTACAATTTAATTAGTGTCATACATCTTGTTGTTTTACTATTATTAGTTTCAAAGAAATGATACATTTTTTGTCACATCGCATTTCGGGAGTTCCTGCTTAATGTCGGAAGAGGTGAAATTCAAAAATGTTTTCTATAGAAATCAATAAAATTAACTTCGGCGTAAACGTCTGTAAAAATATAAGTTTTAGCTAGTTTGTAAGTTTGATTTCCTCTTAATATCGTGATTTATTAGTAAATTTAACCGTTTATAGATATAATTCGTCTCTTATATTGAAGGCATGACCTTTAAAACCACAATAAGATTAAGTGTGCAGAATAAAGTTAGAACCACGATTCTCTTACAAAGACACTTTATTTTGATTATAACATCCTAAATGTTATTTGAAATATGGTATATTTTGTGAATATTTATATTTTTATTAATAACTTGTCTTAAAATGCAAATTTTTAAATTTGTTTTACTTATGTACTCGTTATTGAAATAATTTCACATGGCGATAGATTCACAATGACTGGCAACCTGTAGTGTTACCTAACTTCTAATAACTATTTATAACATAACATAAACAGTTATCAGAAGATAGGTAATACTACAGGTTTCTATATTTCACACTGGAACTAATTACCACTTAAATCTTGTAAAATGATGAAAAACGTTTATTTCGGGAAAACCTCCAGTAAAATATTAGTGATTTTTTCTGATTTCTTTATATAAATAAATCTCGAATCATATATTAATAACTTCGACATTACGAGTGTATTTATTTTTACAAATATTCGACTTATGTCGATATGCAGTAAAGTTTTGCCCCTTCGTTGTGATATTTTTAATAACTATCTGTTACTTTTACAGATTGAGAATACCTGGTTATAAACTAGTTCATAATTAAACTTGTGCATGATGACCTCAAGCGAAGTAAAAGTATCGAAAATATTAATATTTATAAAAATCAATGTTTCTCTCACGACGTATGTGTGTTAATTAAATTACTACTATATTAGTATTATAAAATAAAAATAACATTTTATTCCCAATGAGTAAAATTTTAAAAACGCTGATATTCCACAACTAAATACTAATAAAAAAATTATTGGTTTTATTAACTAGGTTCAATTTTACATCTCGCATCAACGATTGTAAATGTGTTTCTACTTAAATTCAAAAATTAAATAGTCGACCTGTTTGTTTATTTAAGTAAGCGAATAAAGACGAATCAATACAATGTCAGTATGCATTCCAATGTAAACACAATGGATATTTGTTTAAATAAACTCATAGTAGCAGTAGAACTCGCACGACGAAGATCCCGTATCAGTTTAGATATATATATATATATATATATATATATATATATATATATATATATATATATTATATATTTATATATATATTATTTGAATTATATATATTAACTGTACGTAGTATATTTATTACAATTTTAAAAATATAAATAGTATTATTCACGACATAAATATGTTGCCTATGTACATAGTTTACAGGAGTAAGAAAAATAAATTCATTGTCTATACTTTTCTTTTCAAATGTTCACTAAATGTTCCCATTTATTCATAATTTTTTTTGATTTTTCTACGAAATTCCATAAAATGGAATTCGGGATAAAATATTTTTCATGCCTTGTAGGTGGCCATTTTACCTTGAATAGATTAAATTTGAAAATAAAATGGAGCTATAAAACATGATTGATGCGTGGAACCGAAAATCATGCAGTACCAGTATTTTAACTTTTTTACTTAAACCTTGGATAGAAAATTCAACCAAAATTAGTACAAAAAAGGCAGTTCGAGTCATGTGAAGTACGAAGAGTAATTATATTAACTATGAATGGATTTTAGTTAAGTGCAATCTGTTTTTGGGGTCTCGTAACTCAAAGGCTGTGCGGAACACTATCGTCATACCGCTGTATATATGTATGTGCAGAGGCTTTTAAATCCTAAAAGCAATAAGTTGTAGACATACATTTTATATATGTAATCTAGTTATTTGATTCGAAGCATAAAATTTAAAAGCATAGCCAATTGTTTTTCAACGGGGCGTTCATAAATTCAAAGGGGAATTTCTATTCCAAGACAAGATATCGAATTTAAGTAATCAAAAATTCGTTCAGATACTCTCAGCATAATGGACTTTATTAATGAAAGCTGTGAGTAAACAGATGGAGTGATAAGTACATAATTGGGCCGTGGCGCCACGAGCGAGATATCGGCAAGTTATGCTGGAGAGTTCTCAGTTGGGGCACTCGTGGACTTTCAGCAAGGCGATGAATTAGGTGTGTTACATTTTTAATATCCCTGTTCCTTTCTTTTAGAGTTATTAAAATACTAACTTTAGAGTTATTAAAATAGTGCCATAAGGAATATGGAGGACAATAAGGACATATGATAAGTGCGATATGAAGCGTATTCTTAAAAAAGTGTTTATTTTTTTCACATAATAACCCAGCGACCCCTTGATTAATCGTTACCAGTTTCTTAATAAATGACCAAAAACTATTTTTCTTTCTTGACATATTGCATTGTTACGCGAATGGTATTTGGTATAGTGATAGATCAAACACAAACGCAAGTTATCAAAATATTGATGGGGTGTGTCAGAAGTAATTTGGGGAAGTTGTAAAAGTTATTAATTTTCAAGTTTTCTATTTTGTTTCTATATGAGTAATATAAAAGTTATTTATTTTCAAGTTTTCCATTTTGGTTGGTTATCAAGTGTAACCTGTATTTGATATAATGAGTTCCAAAATATACATGTCGTATATATAAATAAAATAAAAGAGTAAAGATAAAAAAACCTGTACATTACAAACGTTTTCGAAAAAATGAGTTCGGAGTTATAAACAAATTGTAAAGAATAAATATTTGTTGTTTCTATTAGTCTTTCCGTTTGTACGCAAATCACACAAAAACAAACGAGCAGACATCAAAACACAAATGAGCAGATATGGAATCCAAAAGTTCTTGTCTATCTGCCTTTTTGCTTGTTTGTTTGTATATATAAAAAAAAATTTCTTTCAGTTTGTGCTCAAAGAGTAAAATGGATATTCTGCCGGAACAGATGAAAAAATAACTTGACATTTCTGTTTTACACAAACAATTTTAATAGGATGGTGTAATATTATCGTTCTGTGCTCTAAATCACCTTATAAATACA
Organism: Druceiella hillmani; assembly: GCA_039881145.1. Taxonomy (NCBI): domain Eukaryota; kingdom Metazoa; phylum Arthropoda; class Insecta; order Lepidoptera; family Hepialidae; genus Druceiella; species Druceiella hillmani. Next base: position 3,960,002 of record JAYKKI010000020.1, read on the forward strand.
GTATTTAAATCCTTATGTAGCAAAATAAAGAAAAATGTAGTAATATTTGAAATGAGTTGCTCGGGTGCAAAACCTATTATTGTTCTGACAGCATAATTTTGACAACGCGCATTAAATCTTAATTTTTTAAATAAGCTAAAACAAAATAATCTTTACTATATACTTGCTTATAATCTTATAGTTACTGACAATTAGCTGTCCACAATGGGTTTATGGCACTTTGCGAAAATGGCACTATCGAGAAGTTAGCAGGTTTTAGGTAACTCTGCTAGAAAATATCTTGCAATTTTCCTTTATCGTTGTCATGAAGTATTTCAATAGACGTGAAACAAATTCCAGGGATTTAACTACTCGGCTGGTAGAATAAAGTAGCTGTAAGTGGACAAAAAATAAATTACATTTTAAGATGCGCTTACTTCTCCAATGTTTTTAGAGAAATGGTGGAGAAATAAGTTTAAGCGGATAAAGTGAGACTGATCGATACGTACATGTGACAGCAAAATACATTTTCCCTACCTATTTTTCCCACCACTCAATTTTCTACGTAGATGGCAACAAGCAAAAACATATTTTTATTAAATTGTTATTCCAGGCTTGTATCTGTGCGTACCCGAGTGTAAAATAGGACAATTATAATCAATAAAATAATTAATATGTTTAAACTATTTTAACATTAAAGCAAGGGATAAAGTGTCATCTAGCGCACACTGGGCGTCCGGCACCGTCTAGCCATACGACGCAACGCGACACCTTACTTGGCTTTGAATATTGACGATGCGAGTATTATTTTACGAAAAGAAAATCGATTATAGCAGTGATTCTGGTTTTTATTTTTTTATGTGTTTTTGATAATAAAACTTTTAAATGTAATTATGATTGATGAAATATTTAAATTCTTATTTACACTATTTTAATGAAAACTATTTTTTTCTCCATAATATAGACTCAAATTAAAAAAACAATTGTAAGCTAGGTTAGGTCAATATTTTCAAGGTTAATACCAAAAAAATCGTTCGCTATCAATTAATGACAACGTATATACTCACTGAACCACCGGTGCTTTTCGTCTATTTATTATGCAATGACACCTGATTTCAGCCCTCAATTAAATTCCAGACAAATCGTCCCACTAGTACATCGATAATTTCTTTTCATTAAATAACTATATAGGCGGCTTCTTCTTGCAAATCAAATTTATCGCTGGCTCGCTCTATAAAAGGTTGCGTCGTATTTTGTTTGTTTATTTCCTGCGTGGGCACTTGCCAGGCGAACATTGCAAAGATGCCGCGACTTTGCGTAATCGAATTTGTCTTAAACAAACAATTATAATTGAGAGGAAATTTTATAAATTGAAGACGTGGAAAACGAAGAGTCCAGGAGTCCGAAACTATGATTTTTTTTTCGAAAGGAAAACTTAGATATACTGATTTATGGACCATAAAGTGACTTATGGTTCGTAAATATAGACTAACTATATTCTGTAAATACGTGATTGTTTTTTAAGTGGAAACAGCGAAAATCAGTATTCAATCAATGAAAGTACATGTATATACATATATAATACATGGAATAACAATTTAATAAAACCCTGTGGTTTGCACATACAAAAAAAAATATTTTTGCTTGTTGCCATCTACGTAGAAAATTGAGTGGTGGGATATATATATATATATATATATATATATATATATATATATATATATATTTAATCTATTTTATTTATTACCTAGAAATAAAAAGAAATGATTAAATTAGGATCTATCTCACGTGCTTATTGTCTAGTACGAGATTCTATTTACTTTAGCAACGGATTGGGCAATAGATATCTTAGTACCGAAATTTTTAATTTCATATTTGCTATATTTATTTTTTTATTATTTATTATATCATCACAGTGGTTTTTAAACTGTATGAATTGGGATGCTTTTCTAAATAACCTTCATGGTCCCATTTCACATTGTAACGTTTGTAAAAGCTAATAATATTACGTTAAAACGCTTGCAGAAAGTTATGTTTACATAAATATATAAATATATTAAAGGGTATATACTCAGTAATATGACTGATTTTAAAATATTGACGTTTATTGAATTGAAAACTATATATTTCTGTTTTAAAGTGACATACAGAACAAGAAAATATTAAATATTTTATTTTACAATCGTAAATAAAGATTTGTTGCCAATAAAATTTAAGCCCGAGTGTCTGTCACTCTAAGATCTAAGACCCAAGCGAGCTCTTGCATTAGAGGCGAACATTTATCAGAATAAACAGTAAATGGGGAAAGGATGAAGTATTTGTATTTTTGTGTGTTTCAATTCACAAGCGGAACGTGACTCGAAAATAATTTTTGCTTCACTTTTCTAAAGAATACTGCTTATACTTTTTTTTTTTAAAAAAGAGGCAGTTTTCTTTAGAAAAATAGAGGCAGTATTTCTGTTACGAATTTATTCTCTGTAATAAAATGTATAATTTAATGCTATCACTAATTCGACAGCAAGATCGGTTAATGAGTTATTAATATAATTCAATGGACATTACTTGTGCGCTCCGGTTAAAATGAAAGTAATCCGATTTTCCTCATTTCATTCCAAGTCGGAAGGTTTTCTAATTCAAACTATATCTGGGTTTTGTAAGGGGCGCACTCTTATTATTATCTTTCAAAGCTTTAGTAATAGTGTTCAAAAAATAGAGACGCATTGAAATTTAATGAATTTTTAACATATTATTCGCTAGAAATAGAAGATTTTTGAATAATTCTTCTGCAAAGCTGGTATAATAATTTTATTCATCTGCGCTGATTTCCCTCATCCGCTGGCAAGCTGGAGACGGAACGTTATAGCTAAATACGAAATGAAGATAAAAGTTTTAAATGCTTGTATTACTTAGTGAAATATTCGGTTTGATGGAGTTTAAGTTTGGTAATTAAGAAGCTTTACAAAATAAATTAAAATAAGATTGATAAACGACATTGTTACGAGACTTTTTGTTTTAATCAATTTAATATATGCTTTCACAATACTTTACTTTCTCGATCTAGAAATAATTACTTTAATCATTCAATACAATCAATTATACTTAACATAATTGAAATCTATTATAAGTATTTACTCATGACAAACATTAGTTACAATATTTTAATTATAATTTAAAGATATTTTGAACGATTTAAATTGTATTCAAATTAGTATTAAAGCAAAAATGTATAAATTAATGTAGTTTGTTCAAATGGAGTAGCGAACTAATGCAGATTTTTGAATTTTTTTATATTATTGATGTATTTACATAATTTAAACAACTTTGTCCGACTTCCTTCCACAGAAATATCAATGTTAATTCATGGCTAAGCCTATATCATCCCTGGCCTTAATGAGAGCAGTTGAAGTATTATGTCCAGCTCAGAAATATGGTGAAGGCGATTAAAAGTTAGTAACATTTTAGAAAACTGCTTAATTATCTAGAAACTGGCGAGTCGATGACTTTTAATAAGGGTTATAGTAGACATTGGCATGAAAATGTTTTGTCAGTCTTTGGTTTGGAAAGTCTTTAATTTCGGTTGATAATAAGGGATTTATAATAAAACAAGGAAATTATATAACTTAGCTGTATACGCTAGTCCGTCTGTCACACATTCATAGTTTCCACAGCTTTTGACCTATTTGCATGAAATTTTGCAAGCATGGAGCAGAGCGGAGGCGGAAGATTTTCTTTAAATATTTAACGACTGAATTGAAAAATCTAAATAAAATTCTAGATATCAGCATTTAATCAGAACTTTCAATTAAAATTATTTCAACTTGGATCGAAAGCTTCAGAGGATGCAGACAAATATGGAATTTTATTTTATACTCTTTACTACACGGAATTGTATTTTATACTTTATACATGTGTCGACACTTACTCGGTAATTTTCTTCCATTCGAATGGGAATGTCATGAACGTCGTAATTGAAGAGTTAAAAACTTCAGTTTTGACAGCAGCTGCAATGCGAGTAATAGATTTAAAATAACCATATTAATACCATCACTGCCGGATTATTTACATTTGATCACAATGAGGACGTAAAATTATAATTTGTTTTTTTTTTTGGTTAAACAGGGGTGAGTTGATAATGTAGAGAGTGTAAACATTGAAGGTAAGCACAAGGTTTGGTAAAAAAATATGTATCAACAAGGTATTCTAGGGATTATTATAAAACTCATGTAGCAATATAAATTTGGCTCCATTTGTTTGCAATGAAATGAAAAGGATGAAAATGAAATAAATGGCATAGTTCAATAATTCTTCATTTATTTTCATAAATTTTTCGCTTCAGACTTTTTATTGCTCCGATGTTTGACACAAAATTCTAGTTACAAATTAGAAATTAGGATATTGTCGGTAAGTAAGGAAACTAATACATGTTCACCTTTAGCTTTTATGGAGGTTTTCTTGTTTCTTGGTAAAGTGTTATTTGAACAAAACTTTATGTCAATCATTTATAATATAAGTATACATAAATAGCATTACAAATATTTACATAAATGTACAGATAGTTTCATAAAATGAGCGCACATAAAGTAGCCGTTATTGAAAGCTATTTTTAAAACAAAAAATATATTTATACATTTTAATTGTATTCAAAATATCCAGAAAGAAAATAGGTAGGCGTGTTGCTAAATATTAATACAGCTAAATTAAGTTTACCCTGCACGGTTCCTTCGTGAGCCAACTTACTATGGATGAGTTAGTCTTAAAAAATAAATCTTGGAGATGATACGACGCGATCGCGAGGTTTATTTCCACTCTAGCGGATAAATTCTGGACCGAGAGTGGGAATACTTTCCTGCAAGTACTCTGTATATATTTACTTTTAACGATTAAGTTTATCTTGGAGCTTATATTGAAACGAATTAAGGAGTAACTGTGAGTAGCGAGCAGGTTTAAATATGTTCTGGTAGAATTCGCACAGCGGGGATTCCATACGATTAGTTTGTTTGTTTCTTAGGAGGCGCATATAGACACCAAATACAAAGTATTTTCATTAAACTATGTAAAAGAATTAATATTAATTTTCACAATGTAAATATATTTGCCCGGTGTTTTTTACACGAGCGCAAAAATATTGCGAATCATCGCTGTAGTTTTTTGGAAATGCTGTTTTTCTCATAATTTTGATGATATGAATATTTCCTTTTCTTTCTTTTGAGGTAGCGACTCTTATTAATACAAAAAACCAAATTAATTAATATAAAAATAAATTATTAAAAGGTTCTGTAGCATCGACCTACTTTGAAGATAATAGACAGTAAATCATAATGAATTTACTGTCTATTATCTTATCAATTTCAGGCACCCAAACAGTTCCACGCGTAAAATAATGCTATAAATTGAAATGTCAAATTGAGAGATAGTTAATACAGAACAGCAAGCAAATCTGGAGTTATACAAAATATAGAAGCTCTCAATAAATCTCTACAGATGTACATAACTTTTTGAACTAGTATTGTTACTAAATATTTTATTTCAAGTTTATGTGTAGATTCCCGATTTTTATACCATCCATTTTGTAATTATATGTTATTTTAAGTTTACGTCTGAATTCCAAATTAGAACCTATTTTAATCTAAAACCATAGTATTCGGGTTTATACAATTTTATTCATTCATTTTTCTGGATATTGTTACTTCCATCAATCAAATATGTATCACTGCTATTAAGTACTGAGATAACATCCAGCAAGGGATTTACGAAAATCGGGGAAAGAAGACGTCAAAATTAAAAAAAGACGACAAGTGGGCATGGAAATTTTGTTATGACAAAATTTATTTACTTTTTTAAGCATAAATGGTACCAATTTCTTATTAAAAATGGTAAAGTAGTTTTGGAGATATAGCCAAAAACGATGATTGTTTGGCGACAAATGGTATAAAATTCGCACAAGTGTAGTAGAAAAAAGGTTCCAGTGTTGTTGTCGTTGTTATTGCTATGTTATATGATAGTTCCAGATTTTTAAAGAAACATTTAATTTTGATGAAAGAGGAACAAGAAACCAGTCATTGAAAGGTTTTCCGATATATCGCTTTTTTGTTTTGTGTTTCAGCGCATTACTAATATGAAAGTTTAGAACAGTTTTGTTTCCAAGTTAAGGTTCTACTTTACGTGACGAGATATACCACGAAATATCACAAATGAACGCATGCTTCTTAACGGTTAAATTGTTTTCGTTTTGGAATGGTACTTAATGGTCCAATGGTTTTTGGTCGGAATATTCATTTTCAGCAAATATATTTTCTATCCGTTCGATTAATATTTTTATGATTTCATTACATTGAAACATACGTTATTATACATTTTTTTAAAGAAAAATCCTGTATATTGAATAAACTATTAATTACTGCGATTGTGCAAATGCAATGAAAATATTGGGGTGCTGCTCTCATTTAGTAGCTATCATATTATATATTATCATATTATATATTATCATATTATATATTATATATATAATCTGTATGGGCTACGTTTAACGAATATGGTAAGACCGGATGATATCTTAGGTAAATTGTTTAAAAACGATGATATATCTATTATCTTTGAAGCTGATAGTGATAACGATTAATCATTATTATTTTTAATAACCCTAATAATGATACGTTTTTTTATAAAGAAGTATTCATTTATCGCAGTAATGTAATAAAAAAAGGAAAAACGATAATTAAAAAAACACGTTCAGGATTAAACAGGAGGTTATCGTACTTTTACGCTTCTAATATTGTCTTTATTAATTTGTCATAGTCATAATAACTACAAACTTTTTGCCAATTTAAATGGGTCCAGCCGTGCAAAAGTTATAATTTGTCTACGTTATTTCGCTACAGCTGTTGAATATTAAAAGATACAATTTTACTCAGTGTTAAATAACATCGAAAGCAAAAATATCAATTTTAAAGCAAAGGTCGATTGTTCATACTCATCTAGCTCCAGCTTTTGGTACGAAGGTTACCGATGAGGCAAGTGAGGTTATTCAGACTGCAAGAGTGCCTGTTTGGGGCTTGGAATTACATCTACGCACCCATTTTATTTGGAATTGGTGTGCCATGTACCGAATTTTTATTAGTTGTGTATTTTTATCAGTGAAGATATAGAAAAGAGCCTCATATAATGGCTCATATAACACACTTTATTTCTCAGTTAACATTCTTTTATTTCTCAGACAGGAACGTAACATAGCATAAATATTTATTATGAAATTAAAACAGTGCATTGATCTGTGTTGACTGACTTTGTTAATACTGCTTTACGATAATTTGTTTACAGCTTGCAATATCAAAGACTAAGAGATAGGGACAGAATATTAAAAGTAAAGGTTTGTGGATCGTTTGCAGTATGGAGAATACTAAGAGTGAATACATGTTTCCTGTGTTCTTTGAATAAGAAAATATAAAATAGTTCATTTTATGTTCGTCAATCAAGATATGTCGCTCTTACGATTTATCCTAGACCCAAGCGACATCTTGCATTAGAGGCGACCTGACATTTATTAGAATAAACAGTAATTGGGAAAGGATGAAGGGCTTCTCGTGTATTTGTCTGTTTCAATTTGCAAGCAGAACATACTTCGAAAAAAAATGATTGTTTTAGTTCTTTTTAAAAAATGCTTATCATTTTTTAATATGTGGTACGTTAGCTTATGGTTTAGTATTTCTTTGCTATAAGACAAGTTTTTATAATAAAAAATCTGATTTTGACGGCGCTGTTACCAATTTGGTAGCAATATCAGTTAACGTTTCTTTTGATACAATACAACGGGCATTTTCCTAATTGGAAGACATTACTAGTTCGCTCCGGTTAAAATGCAATATGATATCGGTTTAAGTCTGAAGGTTTATCAATTTAAACAATATACTCACACTATTCCCTACTCAGGATAATTGTATTGAAATTTAATAAATGTTTAAGTATTATTCGCTAGAAATATAACAGGAAGAAAACAAAGATATTTTTTTAAATCAGTTTTTCTTTAGTGCTGTTACGGTAATTTTTTCATTTGCACAGACCCACATGATTGGGAAGCCGGAGATGAAATGTTATGAAAATAAGTTTGTTTAATGCTTATACTATTACATTAATGCAATTGTAACAGATCAATTGTATCGTATTAGTGAAACACTTGGCTGGATGGAACGACTGTCTTGTGTGCAAATTTATTTTGGAATGAAAATAATTATTTGAAAAGAATTTTAAATTTCGTAATTAAGAAATCTTATAAAATAGAGTAATTTATTGAGTGAACATTACTATAATTAAATTAATAATTACTTAAGTAAATTACGTAGAGTATTATGAAAGTAATTATTAAATAAATTTGATAATTACTTCAATAATACTTTACGAAGAATTAGTCAGATTAATATTATTTTTTTTGCAATTGTTTTGTAATCCATATTTTTCATTTTAATTTTTTATATTCAAATTAATGTAATTTTGACCTGGAATTAATTATATAATTTATCATAGTTGTTTCGTATATTTTTTTACAAGTTTCATTAAATTTTTTTCAATTATTATTTGAAAACAATTTTTAGTATTAAAATAAAAAATAATTAAAGGAAAATACAGTTTTCTTCCCATTTATTTCCGAACTATTGGCGATCTTTAAATCTATCCACATAATTTAAAATCTATTTTAGAGTTTCTTCTCCCAGTATTGGAATTATGCCCACAAGGTATGGTATAACATAATTCCAATACTTACAATAAGTTTCTTCGGCTGTCTGTCACAGAATTCTCAATGATATAAAATAGATTGTAGTTGTCATATTATTAAAAGTTTTCTGGTTGTCAACAATTTATGTCCATAAAGAAAGAACTAAACTGATCTAAAAACTGTTAAGAAATATTCAATATGATTCCATAAGTCGAGTAACCAAATGTTAAAGTTTAAAGGATTTGTGAAATCATATTTTAAAATCTAGTAACTATCTAGAAAATTGTCTTATTGAGAGTGTTCAATACGTTCAAAGGCATTTGATAAGGTTTGTGGCACTGACAACGGCATGAACTCTTTGGCTTGGTTTGTAGATAAGGAAAGATAATACGTTTTAGGACTTCGCAATAAAACAAATACTTCGCCATGTCCGGTAGTATATATATTTGCCTGCCTATCATAGCTTCAGATTTTCTACAGCTTTTGATCTATTTGCATAAAATTTGGCAAGCAAGACCTCAATTAAAACTAGGACAGATCTTCTAAAATAGGATTCAAGTTCGATTCTGGAAAATTAAGGTCAAAGAATGTGAAATGTCTTCTTTTTCAAATTTCAACATTGGAATTGAGTAAAACTGGAAATAATATAGGTACCAGCATTAAAACCTTTCGATTAACTTGGATCGAAAGCTTCAGGGGATGCAAATAACTACCGAATTCTACTTTAGGCATATTTCGTCACGCACTTGAGTTTTTTCCATTCGGTTGCAGTTGCAAGTGAAGGGTTAAAACATTAGTTTTTATAGCAGCTATAATGTATATAATTGGTCTAAGATCATTCATATTAATACCATCGCCAGTGCAGGATTTCAATTTAATTACAATGAGGAGGGGAAATTGAAAATTTTTCTTTTTGGTTAAAGAATGGTGAAATAATATTGCGATGAGTATTATGGTTGATAGTAAGTGGGAGTTTTGGCAAAAAAAATATTTAACAGTGTGTTCTAAGAGAATTATCACAAAATTTACACAAGAAATTTGCTTGTAATATTTTCGTCATGAAATTAAATGGATGAAAATGAAATAAAGGGTTAAAGTGAAAAGAAATATTCTTTACTTATTTTCGTTCATTTTTTGCTTTAGACTTTTATATTGTTACGAAACAGAATTCTAGTAACAAATTATAAATTGAGACATTATCAAATATGTAAAGAAACATATGAATGTTCAACTTAAGCTTTTATGGAGCTTTTCTTGTTTCTTGATTAAGTATTATTTCAACTGAACCTTATTCTTCTATCCGATGACGAACCATTTATCATATAAGTACAGGTAAATAGAGACCTATATATTCATTTAAATGTACAGGCAATTTCATAAAAGTGAGTATTGAAAGGATTGAAAGGAATTGGTATTGAAAGGAATTTTATACAACAATTATATTTATATACTAGCTGTTGCCCGCGACTTCGACCGCGTTTCCGTCGTTTTTCGTAAAAAAAAGTAGCCTATGTCCTTCCTCACGGTTCAGTGGTTTTGATGTAACAGACAGATTAACTTTCGTATTTTAGTAGAGAAATATAATATGTCAATCTACAATACTGTTGAAAAATATCGCAATATGGAACCGCACAATATTATTGTTAATAGCTGTGCCCGCGACTCCGTCGGCGTGTAACTCCTTGTGTGTTATTAAGTTAATGTATTGGTAATATTGTGTAGATCACGTTCACATGAGGCTTAAGTACCTATAGAACGAAAATACTTCAGCGCAAAGCTTCCGGGTAAACTATGTTGAAAGTTGACCCGTCCGGCACGTGAACATAAAGATTTCTAGAACTGCTAACCCGGGAAAGAGCGACGTACAACTGACCATGCGAGAAACAACTGACACCGATATCTACTCCAGCAACACGAAAAGTCTGCCCTTGAGCCTTATTAATTGTTATTGCATAACACACCGATACTGGGAATTGCATTCTTTTAAATTGGAATGGAAAATTATTTGGTATTATGGGAATTCTGGGAATAAAGACGGTTTCTTCTGCACCGCAACCTGTTAACATTTGAGCCTCGATTATATTTTGTTTCATCTGGGTTACTTTTAGCCGAGTTCCATTGCAAAGTTGTGGTGGTCTTAAATTTCGGAGCAGAATAATCGGAATGCCAATTTTTAAACAAATTTCATGAGAAGGAAGTCCGGGCATATTTAAAGAATTTAAAAATTCTATCGGGTAATTAGTGGCTTCTTGTTCATCGACCATTCTATTTATTAAACTATAAACTTTGCTTTTCCCCTGTATATTCGACAGTATTTTGTTATTAATCTCAAATGCCTGGTCATTGCGAGGAGTTAAAATGGATATTTCGCATAGCCAACAATTGTCCCTATTTAATATATTTGTTACGTCACCGTAAACCGACGATATAAGATGTGGTTGGGATAGGTACCTTCACCAATCTTTAATAATGTATCAGAAAATTAACGATTATCCGGGTTATCTGCAGTTCTCACTCGCAAGTTTATAGTCAAATGCACCGATTGTATATCACGCCACAAATAAGAGCTTTTTAGGCAAGCCCTAACTTCATCAGCTCGGGTTCCCCGTGGTATTACCGGTAAGGTTTGTTGGAAATCACCACAAAATAAAACCGTGATACCGCCCATTGGTCGATCATTTTGTCTTATATCCCTTAAAGTTCTGTCTACCGCTTCTACTCCTTTTCGATGGGCCATCGTACATTCATCCCATATGATTAAATTACACTCACGTAATACCTTAGCTTTGTCGCTATTTCTTGAAATACTACAGGTTGGACTTTCCGTGCGATCTAAATCAATTGGTATTTTAAACATAGTGTGAGCAGTTTTACCTCCTGGTAGCAATGTTGCAGCTATACCTGATGAAGCTACGGCAAGAGCAATTTTACGCTGATTTCGAACATAAGCTAATATTAATTTAGTCAAAAAGGTTTTCCCAGTTCCCCCAGGTGCATCTAAAAACCATATTGTTCCCAAATTATTTTGAACACTCTCGCACACGCGATCATAGACTGAACGTTGTTCTGCAGTCATCATTGGGACACCGTTTTCTAATGTTGCCAGCAGTTCCATTGAGTTGTAACCAATCTCTGTGGAATATTCCCTATTGGTAACCTCTCCGACTGAGGTTGGTGTTGGCAAACCATATTCACAGAGTGATTTACCGCCTACTGCTGTTAAGTCTTCCTGAAGAGCTAATAAGCACTGATTTATGGCAAGATCACGAAAATTATCATTAGTTGCGCCATCATCATTGTGAGATATATTCCGAAGAAAGTCTTCTGCAATTTTTTCTTTATATTTTTCCCATAATTGTACAGTATCTGACAAATTACAAAATGTGAGTAATATTACAAACAAATGGCGTAACCGTCGTGGATTATCACTAACACAGGATTCTGCTAAAGCGTCATCCCAATGCTGATCGTTTTCAAGCAACTGACGCGCTTGGCAAGCTGCATGATAAGTTAGATAAACAACATCGTCTACTTTTCTCAAATCTATAAATTATATTGGTCCTCGCACTGTATGTAATAATAATCGCAAATAGAAACACTCAGCGTTGTTTCGATGAACGGTATACACTCTACCAAGAACATGTTCTTTGAAAATACCTGACTCGCCATCTACAGGCCTGCCACGGCGTCTACGATTAAAGACACCTCGTTGCTTATCGTAGATATAATACGATGGAACTTCTTCATACAAAAGAGATTTTGCAAAATCATCAGTTTGGCAAAGTCGAAAGAATGCTAATAAAGTTGTTTGTCTAGGGTTCTCTAATCGTTCTGTAATATTTTCGGCGTTGAAATATATACGTTGACCGCCTTCAAGATGAACATCCAGATGAGTCACAGGTGGATATCTTTCGTGAATGTTGAAACTTAAGATCCGCCACATAGCTTCTGAAGAGCTGATATATCTGCCTGACTGAAATCTAGTAACTTCATCATGTTCATTTCTCAACGCAAATGTAGCTTGGTCACTGCCCTTGTTAATATACTTACAAATATATTTTATTGACTCTATACTATTACACATTTCAACATTAATGTGAGCTTGAAATGCTCTAGACAACACAGGCGAATACGGAACGACCCACCTATTATCTAAAGTAACCTGTTGTCCAGACACTCGCTTTTCAACAGTAAAACCACCATTGTCTCTTGAACGGCGACGATATAATGGGTATCCATCATGTCCTGTTACAGTTTCATCCACAAAGGCTTTTGGATATATTTTAGTGCAACGACCGTCTTGCATGCAAGGAGCATTCCCGTTAAATGCACCACATGGACCATGTATCATATGAGTTTTAACAATATCGTATAACACGGGATCTGCAATCGGATCTGGAATTTCAGCACGGATTGAACTGTCTACATCATTAGGTCGAACCTTATCTTTTAACCAAAGCAGGATATGTGCGTGAGGTAAGCCGCGTTTTTGCCACTCAACACTATACATAGAACACAATACTTCTCCAAAAATGTTATCTTTGGTAAGTAGATCTATCATTGATTTTAATTTTAAATGAAAAACTCTTGCGATAATATCATGGCGGTCATGCGGTGCTTGACCCTCAAGAAGCTTCCGAGTGATTTCATCCCACTTGGGATTGGTAGTTACAGTAATAAATAAGTCGGAACGTCCATATTTTCTTACGTAACAAAAAACAACTTGTGTACGTTCGTGCATGTAGCGTGGACCACCAGTAAAAGAAGAGGGTAAAATAACTAAACGGCCCATATTCACCGTATCATTATCTTGCTGCATGGCGTCGCGAAGGTGCACGTATTCTTCAGTGCGCAGCTGCCTTTGATTAGATCGTATATAAACTAATCTTTTGGTTTCAGTTTTTGCGTACATGTCAATAATAAACTGATTGAATAAGCCACGAAAACGTTGAAAGTATACAAATCTATTCCTTCTCACTTGCAAGTGGTAACAATAAAATTGAAGGCATGATATCTTTTTATTATAATTAGGTACGCCTGTATATTGTATGTACGTATGTACGTCGAAATCTGTCTGCAGTAAGACGGGCCTCTCGCTGTTCGTCCGTTTCAAGAGACCGAATATTTTCAATTCTTAATCTTTGGTAAGACAAACTTATTAATCGTTCTTGTCTCAAAGAATTGTAATATTCGCGTCCCGACTCTAGTCGTTGTTCATCCTCATGTTCATCTTCAAGAGATCGAATAATATTATGGTGCACTCTATCATTTGTCAAACGGTCTTCATATTGAGTAAAAGTTTCAGATTCTCGAGATAAAATATGACGTTCGCGATCAGCTGTAAGCCGTAATTCCCTCTCAGTGAAGGTTTCGGACTCGCGAGATAATGTATGCCGTTCGCGGTCAGCTGTGAGCCGCAATTCTCGTTGTGAAGCAGTTTCAGCTTCTCGGAATAACACATGTTGTTCTCGGTCAATGGTAAGTCTTAGCTCTCGTTGAGAAGAGCTTTGAGACGCCCGTGATGTAGCTCGTCTCACTCTGTCAGCTGCTAATCGCATCTCTCTCTCTCGGGAGAGCTTTCATTGGCTCGAGAAGTTGAAGCACTAACTCTCATAGAGTTTAACCGATGTGCTCTTTCCTTTGCCGATTCTTGAGAACACCCTTTTCTCATTCTCTTAGCTTCTCTCAAATTTCGAGATAAAGATAATCGTTTTTTAGGTGGCATTGATGCAGGCAAATGAAAATAAAGCTAAAACGTAAATGAAAATAAAACTAATACAAAAAAAGTGAACGTAAATTAGCCAAGACACCTATCGGTATCTAAAAATCTATACGTACCTACTACTACTTCACCTAAAAAGAAATAAAATGTAAACTATTAATAATTTGTAATTTGAACGAATATTTAAACACTATCAAAATAACTAATACCTATTTTATAAAATAACAACAAAAGGAATCTAAAAATAAATTATCAGAGACTAAAAGTCGCGCTGATAAGCACGGTTTGTTAATATCAATTAAGTATTGTCTGTCAATAAGGTCGAACGCTCTGAACGTGTATTCGCATCAACAGCCAAAAATAGTATGAAGCTCGCGCTCGGACGCCCCGCCTTTTTATACCTTCGGCCGCAAGATATAGAAACACCAAAGTTATAAAAAGGCCGCCCCGCCTTTTTATAACTTTGGTGTTTCTATATCGATTTCTATGATTATTTTTTATGGAATAGTTATTTTAATTTTTTTTTAATTAGGGATGACTGAGAGTGTTATAAACGTAAGATTAGACAAATATAATCAGAAAGCTTCGAACTGCCAAGCTATCGGGAGTTACACGTGTTATTGTGAGTCAACCATAAAAGATAGACATATGCTGTCGTGGGATATTTTTTATATAATTTTAAGGAAAACATTTCCATCATACATTATTTCTGTGTAGCTTTAACCATTAAGGTTGCACACGCGACGGAAGCTTAAAAACTGGAGTAACTTCTCCCGTTTTCTCAACATTTCCCTTCACTGCTCTGCTCCTATTGATTGTAGCGTGATGAAAAGTATACTATAACTAGCTCAGGAGGATGAAAAATAATTGTATTAAGTTTTGTTAAAATCCGTCGAGTAGTTTATGTTTCTATAACGGTTATACAGACAGACAGACAAACAGACAGACAGACAAAAATTTTACTGATTGTATTTTTGGCATCAGTATCGATCCCTAATCACCCCCTGATAGTTATTTTGGAAATATATTTCATGTACAGAATTGACCTCTACAGATTTATTATAAGTATAGATTATCATTTTATTCAAATATTGAACTTGACAATAGGGTACGCCCGTTGTGTAAATAGTAATGGAGACAAATTAAACACGTGGTAGAAGACTCCTTCGTGAAGCAACTGATTTTATATGGGTTAGTCTTAAATAAGGGTTAGGGATATGATGACGCGAACGTAAGGTTTTTTCTAACCGCAGTCTGGGGGGGAGGGGTGGGTCAATTCTGGACCCAATATTCAACATATGTTTTCCTGAAAGTAGTCTGCATATAAGTAATTTTAAAGATTAAGTTAAATTTTGGGACATGTTGAAATGAATCGAGGAATGACTGTCAATAAGCAGCGAGTAAATATAAATTTAATATAAATTTAATGTTTTCATATTAGAGTATCTAATTTATTTCAAATTTAAAAAAAAACCTTTAAATACGAGCAAAACTTGCACGACGAGTGTTCCACGTAACTGGTCCATTTGTTTCTTAGGAGGCGTATATAATAATATAAGAATTCATAGCATTTCCATTAAATACATTGCCTAATATTTCTTCCATGTGCACAAAACTATTGTAAATTTCTTAAAAACTGTGAGGTTCAGAATCATGGGCATAATTTTCCCGCGAGGTTTTGATAAACTTCTAGTGATGATGTTTTTTTTTTATTTTGACTTTAGTATTTTTAGAAACATTTTCGGCAATATTTATAGAATTATATTACACAAAATTTCTTAAAAATAGCTTTTCAGTTTTTATGAGCCACTTTTTAATTGATATCCCACAAGAGACATGAAATAAAAAGAAAATTGAGGACTCTATTTTTAGTATTAATTATTGAGAAACTTATACGTCAGTTAATATATTATAAAGAGGATGGGCAGAAATATGCGAAATCTACTTTACCGATCAATAAAGGAAAGACGAGTCATCGGAAAGCTTTTTCAGCACTTGTTATTACGGCTATCAGTCTCAAATCGTTGCTGGAAAAAAGTTACAGCTAAAACAAAAATCGATGTAATTTCATCTAAAAGTTGATTATTACAAAAAATATTGTTATTACATCTCTGTCTTCCACTTAAAATGTTAATTAAAAATAGTATTGACTGAATGCCATAGTAACAAATTATGGTCACGAAAAAAGCTTTCCGATGACAAATGTCTAGTCGTTGTTGGTCGGTGAAGATATTTTCATGGATCCTTCTTTCAAGTTTCTACATCAAACAATTTCTGTGACAGACAGAAATACGAATACATCTCATAAGGTTTCTGTTTTTTTTCCTTTAGAGGCAGGGAAACTTTACTAAAATCTTTCTCCAGCATTCATGTACTTCGACATCACAATGGATTCATTGTCCATAATGCGAGCTTATCTATTTTAAGCACACGAACCGTGTTCGACGTTAAAATAATGTAATAAATTAAAACGTCAAATTGGGAGATTGCTAATAAATAACAACCAGAAAGTTTGAAATACTGAAAAATATTCACATTAATTATAATAAATATCTAAAGACATAATATATAGCTTTTAAAATTTCACTTATTTCAGTTCATGTTTATATAATATAGTTTATGCCCTAGTTGTTTATTTTTATACATTCCACTTTTTAATATGTTACCTTTAGTTTAGCACTCTATTATAAATTAGAACATACTTTACTCTAAAACCATAGTGTTTGGTTTACAAAATCGTTATTCATTTGTTTTGGGTTTTGTTATTTCTACCAATTAAAAAGTTGCAATTGTTGCGATACGATCAAGTAACGGATCTGTGAAAGGTCCCCGATCACACGAAGATGACAAAATATTGGTGAATAAGGAAACTATTTTATGAGATAATGTCTTTCTTTTGCTGCGACCGTAAAGTAATTTTGGAGATATGGTCAAAAAAGAAAATTGTTTTGGCGCCAAAAGGTACGAAAGTGGCACGAGTGTAGTAAAAAAATGGTTTAAGTGCTGTTGTCGTTAGTTATTGGTATGTTGTTTGACAGTTCCAGATTTTTAAAATAAATTTTCATTTTGTTGAAAGAACAACGAGAAAGCAACCTATAAAAAGTTTTCCCATATATCGCTTTTATTTACGTTTCAGCGCATTACGGTTTTGGAAGTATAGAACATTTGTTACGTTTTTGAATAAGAGTTCCATCTTGGAAGTAAAGCTATACTAATGCCATGCAGTCTTAATGAGATATACGGACCAAATATCACAAAGGAATGTATGAATATTGAAGGTTTAATCGTTTTTGTCTTGGAAACTTTGATTAAAAAACGGACTTCGTATGCACCCAGAAATTAAGGAAAATAATAAAGAATTGAAGGCTATAGCGAAGACACGAGGGATCGATGTCAGTCCGCAGGTTCAATGAAGTGTCATGCATTCTCATTGATACTCATAATATTGTTTCAAGACAAAACATATTGTGACGTATCAATAAGTATGAATGGCACGTCAATGGATCAGGGTAGAAATCATATTAAATATATGAATATAAATCACTGATATTTCGGTTGAATCATTTATTGAAATAAGGTATTGGTGTAAATACCAGTGATTAAAATTGAATTTAGTTTCGTACGTTTTTTTTAAATTAACTAATATAAATATTTGTTTTACTTTGCCTGGACAATGCGCGTAAAGTTATGTGTTTAAAAGTTATTGTGTTTTTTAAAGATATAACCACTTGCTTAAATTTTGTCTTTAATTTTAAGACTTAAAGGGACATGAGAGAAAGAATATTTACATGGTACTAAAAAATAAAGCTCCAGAAAATTTTCTTTCCATAAATAAAGCTCCAGAAAATTTTCCTCATAATATCCATAAAATTAAAATAAACTCAAAATTGCCCGAGTAGGCGCCTGCTCACTCGCAATCACAACACTTCATAAAAAAGGCCGAAATATAAACGACAAGAAACTTGCCACGACTTTACATAGGATAATGGAGCATGTCGCGGCTCATTAATCCAGGCGATGAGTAAACCTCGCGGGGCGGCGCGCGCTCTAATTGGGGAGCGGCGGCGCCGCTGGCGAGATGTCGGAGGCCGTCGCTGGAGCGCTCTCAATTAGAGCACTCATGGACCTTCGGCAGTCCGATAGATTATGCTTGCCGAACCTTTTATATTGCGGAATCGCGCACTCCCACCCTTTTAGGGTAATTACAATTTTAACCAGTCAGGACGGGTATGAAGTGGGGCCGACGACCCTGCTGAGTGTGACCTAACGAGTGTCCTCATTTATTGTTGTGTGTCCTTTTGAAAACGAAGGTTAATTAAGCAAACATTTTGACAGTAATTTTTGCTTCTCTAACTGGTTTTTAAATATTTACAAAAAAACTCGAAATTTATTCTGTATTTACGTTTATTTGAACAATAAATGAGTAAATACTGATATGTAAATAAAAATATTTTTAATAAAAAGAAGATTATTTTGCAGTAAATCGGTTCTCAGTCCTACGAATTGATATATATTTTTTTATTTTATTGTATTTAGGCACAAGTTGTTATAAAATTTTGTTTAAGAAAAATACTATATATTCAATCACTTATTTTTAATAGTGATTGTACAATGTGAATATTGGGGTGCTTTTATCACTTAGCAATAATTCTATATTATCTATCATATGGGCAATATTCAACGAAAATATTAAGACCTGTTGAAACGCCCCGTGACATCATCAAGCAATACGATGCGACGTGGCAAAACCTTGTTTGGCTTTGAATATTGAACAATACTAGTATTATTTTACGAAAGAAAATCGATTATACTCGTAATTCTGGTTTTTTTTAACTTTTTCTTCACGCGGTTCTTTTTATAATTAAGAAAACGTCGAAAGTAACATGTAAAATTAATGTCGAAAGAATACTAATATTCTTTTAATGAAACATAGTTTATTTATCCGTAATATTGGCTCAAATAAAAAAATCGAATTTATTTTAGTTTGAAATTTTCAAGAGGAATACGAAAAAAATTGTTCCATACCAATCAACTAAAACGTGTATACTTGCTGAACTACTGGCGCTACTTATCAATTTATTTTATAAAGAAAAGAAATAATAGTTGAATTCATTTCCACGCATTGAAACATTTGCTCCTCAAATAGATTCCATACAAATGTCTCCATCAGCGCATAAAGAAGTCTGCGTTTCCTAGGTCAATTGACCTTGAAGATCAAATTTCTTCTCGTCAAATAACTAAATAGATGGCTCTTTCTGCGATCTACAAATAATCGCTGGCTCGCTCTACAAATGGCTGCGTCGTATTTTGTTTGTTTATTCACTGCGTGAGTACTTAATCAATATTGAAAGTGAATTTGTCTTAAACAAACAATATAATTGGGCGGAGATTTCATGAGTACGAGATTTGGATAATGAAGTGCCTGGGAGTTCAAAACAAATATTTCGTTTTCAAAGAAATACTTGGACCTAAGTATAGCTATGATTACCTTATGCATAAAGATTTAGAGACCATAAAGTGACTTTTTCTATAATCCGTAAATATATGCTTGCTTACTATGTGGAAACAGCGAAAATTGGTTTTTCAGGAAGTGTAAAAATTGATAGAAAAGTAAGCTGATGTGGAATATTTACTTAATAGTACGTGATTAATTTTCGTAGAGAAGCAAGAGAAAATTCTGTTTTACGAATTGTACACGAGTATGAGGTATTATATGACAGTGAAGCGAAATTAGTTAGAGACCCAACAAGATTTTCCCTTTATTTGTTGATTATTTCGCTCCGGAGAGCTTGGTAAATATGACGATTTACACGAAGAACTTAAAGTGATTGATGCAGTAGATTTTCTCAAAATTTTGCTGCGTTAACTAAGCAAATAAAATAATTTTAATAAAATCATTCTACTGAGTAATTCACACTATTGTTTTTTATCTAACTATTTATACTAAGTATTTTTGTTTTGTGATTATCTAAATAAAACGGAACAATGCTGGGATGAAAATTTATTTGGATGAAATTTATATTTTTTACTCCCATCTAATTTATTACATTTGTAATGTCTGTTATTACTGTCCCCAAATCAGCTCTTTCAATCAGTCATGCATTTATCTTATGATGTTTTTCTATGTATGTTTTTCCATAATATTATTTTTATGTTATGTATTAAGCTTTTATTGTTCTTTTCATACAAAGCTCCTTAGCATAAACGTCAATTAAATAGTTGATCGCAACTTTCAGCAAATTTTTTTTTTCTACATAATTTACTACTGTTATATTTATGTTACTAAATTGACTAATATTTGATATATTTTATTCATTAATCACAAGAATAAACAAAAACTCTTAATTTAGTTTCGAACTCCTACGCCTAATTTCCCGCATGGGATTCCATTTATTTTTATGATCGATTGCGTATATTGTTATCATAGTATCGAACGTTTCAAATTATAAATAGTATAAAAATCACTATGAAGATAATCTAAATAAAAAAATATGGCGAATATACCCTAAATTTTTTCTATTTATAATGTAGCTTGTTAGTGAAATACTCTGTTGAACGGAACGGCTGTACTGTACGCAAATTGATTTTTAATCAAAATAATTATTTCAAAAGAATGTTCAAATTCGGCAGTTAACATAAATTTATAAATGTTTAATTTTGATCAATTAACATAAATTCGGTTAACATAAATTTATAAATGTTTAATTTTGATAATAACTTTCGTAATATTTTAGGAAGAATTAGTCGCATAATTATTAATACTTTTATGTCATCGTTCCGTAATTTATATATTTTTTTACTTTCTTGTTTAAAAATTAATATATCTTGACCCAAAAAAATTTACATAATCTGTCATAATTAGTTATTCATTATTTTCATTTTCATATTACTTTTATTTGTAATTCTTCAATCGTTATTTGAAAATATTTTAAATAGTTTAAATTATGTTCTACTTAGCATTATAGATTTTGAGAAAGTACAATTTTATTATCTAGTAAAGAACCATTGTTTTATTTCTTTATGTTATTCATCTATCTACATAATTTTATTTTTAGTGGAACGTAAAGTCTGTCTTCAGAGTTCTTGGAACCCTATTATAACTCGTCCAAAAGTATGTTCGCCTATCTGTCACAGAACTATCAATGGTATAAAACAGAATGAAGAAATCAGATTTAAGGATATTTAAAGTTTTGAAGTTGTAAACTATTACTAGTAAACTATTTATTTTTATTTATAAAGACAGAACTCAAATCAAATGAAAGACCGATAAGAAAGAGCAAGCTGGATTGAGGCAGCCGAGTGATCATATGTTAAAGTCTACAGAATTGTACGCGTTACTGAAGTAAAGAAGTACTAGCGTTGTGTTTTGCTTGTTGTTTACGGCTAAGCGTCTAATATAAGCAACATTAATTAGAGCAGTTGAAGTACTATGTCTGTCTCAGCAATATAAATGAAAATGGTAGAAAAGTTAAAAACAATTCGGAAAATTGGCTATTTGAGAGTATTCAACATGCTCGAATAATTTTGATAAGGGTTGTAGTATTGAAATTGGTATGTAAAATTTGGTTAGGATGAAAAGATAAAATATTTAGCATGAAATCTTTGGCTTAGGTTAATAATGGTTCTTAAAAAAGGGAATACATTTTTAAGATTCCACAGCAATGCAAAGAAACCATATAACTTAGTCGTAAACGCTAGTCTGGAATAAAAAATTGCGGATACTAAAAAATTCTAGACACTCAAATTTTAGATAAATCTAGATTAACTTGCATCGAAACTGCATTTTATTGGTGTTGACACTCACCCACTAGACAATTCAGAAGTAGAGAACTACGACTTGTACTTTATATGGGTGTCGAAACTCATAATTTGATAATTCTAGATTAACTTGCATTGAAAGTTTAATGTAGATAACTACGTGACTGATCTTTATGTGGGTGTCGACAATCGGTTATTTTTTTCATTTGGATGGGAAGGTTGCAGTCGCAAGTGAAGACTTAAAAATACCAATAATGATAGCAGTTATAATGTCTGTAATAAATTTAAAAACATTCATTTTAATACAGTCACGACGGGAGTATTTTTAATTACAATAAGGAGGTGGAACAGTAGTAACTTAATATTGTAGAAAGTGTAGAGATTAAAGGTAAGTGGAAGTTTTGGTAAAATATACTTAACAACGTATTCTACATAATTATCATAAAACTCACGTATTTATGGAAATTTGTCTCCATTTTTTTGTAATGAAATGAAAATTAAATAAATCGTGTAATAACAAGAAATATTCTTTATTTATTTATGCTTATTTTTCGCTTCAGACTTTATTATTGTTTTAATGTATGACGACATATTGTCCGGTATCTAAGGAAACATATAAAGCTCTAATGGAGATTTTCTTGTTTTTTGGTAAAATATTATATTATTTCATCAGAACCTTGTGATTTTATCTGATTGCCAATCATTTATCATATGTATGCATAAGTATATATATATATATATATATATATATATATATAAATATATATATATATATATATATATATGTATATATATATATATATATATATATATAAATATATATATATACATATATATGTATATATATATATATATATGTATATATATATATATATATATATATATATATATATATATATATATACATGACATTTTCATAAAATTTAATGACTAGCTGATATTGAAAGGTATTTTATGTAAAAAAAGATTATATATTTCGGTCGACTTACAATCTTGAAAGTCGGCATAACGGGAAGTCTCAGAGCACAAGTAAAAAAAAATCCAATAATCAATCATTTCTAATTCTATGCGGAACCATATCTTTTAAAAATATGTGACATTGAAAGATATGGCAACATACTTAAGTTCTGAAAAATTAAAATTTTGTAAATAATTTTTATTCGTAAATAGTTTAATATTTATAAATGCCTAAACGTGTACTGAACCATCGTAATGCGAGTTCAACTCGTGCTGGGCAGTTCTTTTACTAGGTTTTGTTATTTTATAAAGAAATATTGTGATAACATTCAGTGAGGAAGTCTATGAAAATCGAGGAACGAATACGTCTTATTAAAAAATAATAGTGGACAAGGAAGCTGTGCTATGACAAAATGTTCCTCTTTTTGTACAAACATAGACGGTGCATATCGTTTGTGATTAAAAATGGTATAGTTATTTTGAAGGCCTTTAAAATAGAAAATTATTTCGGGACAAAAATATTTGCAGTGTGTTGTGCCATTTGTATGTTGCTTGACATTTGCATTTGTATGTACAGGAAAATATTATTTTGATGAAAGAAGAGCAAAAAAAGCGCCCCACTAAGGGTTTTCTGTCATATTACCATGGACGATTTTTATCTCCGTGCATTTTTTTGTTTTGTGTTTTCACTTTTCAGGACACGCACTTTTTCCGCCCAAAATTATGAAACCCTTAACCATTTCCGCATACTTAAGACACATTTATTTATTTGGCTGACAACAAATATTCCATAAATTTAAAATCGTTCGAATATTTTAGTGTTGTTTAAAACATTTATCAATACGATATCGAGATATCATAGAAGTAAAAATGAGTCGATATAACCAAATTTAATTTTTTTAAGAAAACTTAAATTCCACCAAACTGTAATATTTACATACGTACTAAAATATCTATTAATTTGTTATCTACATATGATACGAGAAAATGACTAATAGAAACACAGAGTCTATCAATTGAGTTTCGTCAGTTTCAGAGCATTAAAAATAAAACTTTTGCTGTATTATTTTAGAAAATGTTTAATTTTTAGTAAAGTACTTCACTCAAATTAGGAAAACTCTTAACTAATAATAAAAATATAAATAATACAACATGTGATTATAGTACTTTAAATAACTTGGGTAGAACCCTTATTAATAATAAAGAAAAAGTAGATAAACATAAAAAGAGTGGTATCTATAAACTTAAATGTAACGACTGTAATAGTGTAATAGTGAAGAGATTTTAATACAAGATATAAAGAACACATTGCCAGCTGGCAATAATAAAACAGAAACATCTCACTTTGCTAAACATCTTATTGAAAATAACCATCAACCCCATACTAATAATGCCCCCTATATATTACAAATAAATACAAAAGGTAATAATATCCTAGAAACCTTAGAAATAAACAGACATAAAAAAGACACCAGGTTAATATATTAAATGAACAATTAAATATAATATCATCACCCATACTTAATATCTTCCAGATATAATATATTTAGACAACATTGATACTACAGTTCTCTTGAAATTGTTTCAGCCCAAATACACATATAAATATAAATATAAGTATACACAAAAAAAAATTAAAAGAAATAAATATATGAATAAATAAAACCGGAGATATGTAGAATTAGTGGTATTACCTTGTCCTTACTTTCAAATACCCTTGCTTTTGTATAAATGTATTACCGATAATAACTTCCATTTTATTTTATTACATACACCGGAACATTTGCATTGTACAACCTCACATAATAACAACAATTTAATTTATTATCTTCACTAAAATACTGGTATATCGTATAACTCTCGGAAATATAATAAAACCTACACCGCGCCCCTGTAATAAACTCGCTAGCATAAGCAGTGGAAAAACCCGCACAAGCCCGGCTTCCGCTATTGTGTTTGAAACGTATAAATGCTGCTGGATGCTCCTAAGAATCTTTTCTGAAAAAATTTTACTCGATAGTGAGCTCATTGTCGGTATATATTTTTGCTTTATACCTCCTACTGATTTTAGCTTTGTTATTTGTCCAACCAAGAGGTCAAGCACCTGCAAATTATAAAACGATTAAATGATTTAGTTTACGATGAAATTGAATAAGATTTACCAAATCCCTTGAAAATATTGTTTACTTTTAAATATGTGTCTCTTAAAATATATAATTCCTCATCTTGCATTTGTATTTTAATTAGACAGCCTATTCAATCCCGTCCTAAATTCGATGGTCAAAATAAAAAAAAGTTAACATTTTAAAGTTTCTGTCGCTACTCGAATTGTCATGAGTATATTCATTAATTTTTTGTTCAAACATAATTTGTTCATTTGCTACATATATATATATATATATATATATATATATATATATATACATATATATATAATTAAAACAACGTATACTTCCAAAATTTTATTATTACTTAAGCAGTCAGTTCACTTTCACATCATTATTTAACTGTAGAATTAGTATTCAAAAGTAACTGCTTTAAAATGTGAAAGTTTTATCTTATTAAGATCGCAGTGTTCAAACATATTGACGTTATCGATATTATGCGATAATAACATTAAGTGTCCTGAACTAGTGACGCATACCGGCCATAAAACAAGAATATTCTCTGTGATACGGTATAGAAGAAAAAACATACCGGTACAAAGCTGTCACCAATAATGTTTTTAATTAAAATCAAAGGATATATGTTTAAAATAGCTGATAGGAAATTCCCGAATTAGTTACATTTTCTTTCTCACTTTTATTTTTACTCTTAATTATGGTACAAAACGGCATTTTTGTATGCTAATGAGCAACGAATGACGGAGCTCCACTACTTATCACATTCGATGTACAACTAAACTATACGTCACCGTGTGGAGGAAAATATATGCCATGTAGATCAAAATAGTGGCGCGCGTGAGACGCCTAATTACCATCTCTAGTTATAGTATATACTCTGTGCAATAAAGTGTTAAACATTCTCACTGATACATCACACTATTGTTTCAAGACAAAACAGTATCATGATATTTCAATGACTATGAATGGCGCTTCCAGGAACCAGCGAAATAATCATGTTAATTATATGAATTTAGGGTAGATTAGTTGCTTCATTTACTTCGATGAATTAGGTAGTTGTTTAAATTATTAGTGATTAAAATTGAATTTAGTAACCTACATATTTTTATAGCTAAGCTATTTTTTTAAATGGGACCATCATTCGTTTAAATTTTGTTGTTTGTAATGAAACAAATTTTACCACCGACATCGGTTTTAAGATTTAAGGGATCAAATAAGAAATAATGTTTTTCATGGTTTCCCAAAAATTAATTCGCTTTCTAGTTTTATAAACAAAGCTCCAGAGAGTTTTACTTGAATTACAACTGACAGAAAATTTGGTTGCTTGCCTATTGCTCGAGTAGGTACCGCTATGTTCGATCATCCACTCGCAATCACAATATTTCATGAAAAGGCCGAAATATAAAGGACAAAAAACTTGCCAGGACTTCACATAAAATAATGGAGCATGTCACGGCTCATTAATCCAGGCGCTGAGTAAACAGGCGCGGAGCGACGCGCTTCTAATTGGGAAGCGTGGCGCCGCTGGCGAAACATCGTTGGCCGATGATGGAGCTTTCTCAATTAGAGCACTCGTGGACGTTCTCCAGCCCGATAAATTATACGTCCCGAACCTTTTATATTGCGGTATGACACAACTCCACCCTTTTAGGGTAATTAGAATTTCAACTAAAGTCAGGAGGGGTGTGAAACGGCGTGACCGACCCGGTGGAGTGTGATCTGACGAGTTTCCTCATTTACCGTTGTGTGTCCTTTTGAAAACGAAGGTTAATTAAGCAAATATTTCATCAGTAATGTTTGCTTCGATCGCTATTGTTTTCAATAATTTAAAAAAAAGACAAGCGCTCGAAGTTTATTTTATATTTGCATAAATTTGTATAAAGCAGAAGTAAATATTGACATTTTAATAAAAATATTTTCACGAAAAAATGTTATTTGCAGTAAATATGTTCCCAGTCCGGTGAAATAGTATTTTTATTATTTTATTTTGTTTAAGCAATGTATTAAATATTTTAGGTGCTGCTCTCATTTAGTAGCAATGTTATATCACCCACCATGTGGCTTTCCATGCGAACCGCTCAGTTCTCTATTTAAATACCAGGTAATAAGATATAAATATTTGTTTTAGAGAATCGAATTTGTCTCCAGGATATTGTTAAACTGGTATTCCAAGCTGGTGTCTATGGGTCTATGAGTAAAAAATAAGACAATTCAACGTTAACGCAAGGGCTAAGTATCATTTAGTTCACAGCACACCTGACGCTCCTTGGCACCAACAGAACATACAACGCGACGTGGTAAAATCTTATTTGGCTATGAATATTGAGCGATATTAGTATAAATTTACATAAGGAAAATCGATTATACTGGTAATTCAGTGTCTTCTGAAGTTTTCTTCACGGTGATCTTTTTAGGATAATGAAACATTTAAATGTAATTAGGAGTGCGAAAACGTCAAAACAACAAATTTTTTCTATACCAATTAACTACAACATATATACTCGCTGGACCATTAAAGCTTCTTATCTATTTTTATTGTAAACGCAATGGAATTATATTTGAATGCTGAGTGCATTTAAATATTTTTCTCTCAAATAAATTCTATACAAATGTCCCCACACAGCACATCGATAAATTTACATTTCGTAGATCAATTGACCTTAAAGATCAAATTTCTTCTCATCAAATAACCAAATAGACGACTCCTTCTGCGATCTGCAAATAAATTAACCGCTGGCTCGCTCTACAAATGGCTGCGTCGTATTTTGTTTGTTTATTCACTGTGTGAGCACTTCCTCGGGGCACGTCGATAGAGATGCGGCGACTTTGCATAATAGAATTTGTCTTAAACAAACAAATATAATTGGGAAGAGATTTTATGAGTCGAAGATGTGGAAAATGAAGTATCCGGGAGTTTGAAACAATTATTTTGTTTTTAAAGGAAAACTTGGGCTTAAGTTTAATTACAATTATCTTAGGCATATGGATGTGGAGACCATACAGTTAGTTTTCTATGTTATATTTACTTATATTATTATAGATTGTTTTTTATATGGAAATATCAAATATAGGTATTTCAGGAATAGTAAAAGTAGATAGAAAAATAAGCTGAAGTCATTTATTTGCTTAAAATATGGCGAAATAAAAGAAAATTCTCTTTCATATATTGCACACAAGTGTGAGGTAGGGCAAAGAAACTAAGAAGTTCATCATTGATTTGATAAATAGAATGATTTATATAAACTATTTTAAAGGATTCGATGTATACGATTTTCTCAAATATTGCTGTTTTTTTATTAATTAGGCGAGTGAAACTAATAAAATAATCCTACTGAAAAATTCCTGCTGGCATTCTTATATAAATATTAAGAATTATATTTTTTTGTGATTGTCCAGCCCTACTATTGTTTTTAAACTGTGAATCTGGACGTTTTTCCTTCCTGATTGGTTTTTAAACTGTGAATTTGGATGTTTTTAAATAACCTTCAAAGTTTCATTTCACATCGAAACTTATGTCAGAGGTAATACAAATAAATTTAAAACGCTGTTAAATTCTCCATATGAAGTTTTGTTTAAATAATATACAAACATATTAGACGATATGTTCAGGAAAACGATTGGTTTGAAAATATTTAAATATTAACGTTTATTCATTTATTTTTAATGTCTAATATTTTTACCAATGAATAAATAATATTACGGTAGATGAAATGTAACGTGTTTAGTGAAATGCTTGGTTGGATGAAATTGGTCTGGAGTCGTAACTTGGTCTTACCATTTTTATCATTCATCGTCGATATTTTTTGTGTTACGTGGAAAATTCGTTAGAAGTTAGTCATAAAATGCTATGTGCAAATTTATTTTTAATGAAAATAATTATTTCGAAAAATTATTAAAATGTGGTACTTAAGAAATTTCATACAATATTTTAAAGTACGATTGATAAATGACATTATTAAAAAAATATTTTATTCATATCAATATAATATTTATATTTATAGTACTTTATGGAGATTTAGTCAATTAAAATGAATATTTTTTGCAATAGTCTTGTATTCATACTTTTTTTATTAAATTAATATGCTTTTGAATCTTATTAGTTTCCATAATTATTTACTCATTTTATATATTTTTATATTAACTTTATCTATAAGTTTTACATTGTTATTTAAAAATATTTTAAACCATTTAAATAATATTTTAATTAGTTTCAGATATCGAACTATATCTAGAGACTGACTATTCCAAGTGATAAACCTACCCAAACAATGTTAAGAAACATTAAATTGGTTTCATTAAGTCCAGTGACCAATTGTTAAATTCTATGAAATTTATTTACGTATTGTTAAACAATCATAAATCTTAATTAAAGCAGCTGACGTGCTGGCTCCTGCTCTCTGAGCCGACAAAGTACTTCTATAGAAAGGTGTTTAATAGTTTAGAATAATTTCATTGCATCGCATTTTTGTTTTGTATGTCAGCGCATTGCTATTATGGAGGACTAGAATTTTTGGCATCTTACTTAATATTTTCTATCTAACGGTTTAATTTTAGAAGTAATTCAATGCTGATGTCATGCAGTCTTAATGGAGTAGACGGACCATACATTACAAATGAAAGCATGGGTCTTGCCGTTCAATCGTTTTTGTACTCGAACTTATGATTATAAAAACAGATTTCGTGGGCGCCTGGAAACTGAGGAAAGTAATGACGAACGGAAGGCGATAGTGGAGGCATGATGGTTTGATGTCAGTCCCCTAGTCCATTGAATAAGCCATGCATATTCCTTGAAATATTATAATAGAGTTCCAAAATAAAACAATATTGTGATATTTCAATGAGTACGATAGCGCTTCATTGGACCAACGGAATAATTGTGTTAATTATATGAATTTACGCGGTTATTCGACCGGCTTGTCTGTTAAAATTAAAACTGTTGAATTTATTAATTTATGTATTTTTTTTGTTAGTTTTAAGCTTGCTAAATATATTTATTATTTTTGAGATTAACTAATGTATTTTTACTGCGACTGGGAATTATGCATAATGTTATTTGTTTAGAAGGTAATATCTTTTTTTAATGAGAAAACCACTTGCCTAAATTGTTAGTTATTAACAAACAAATCTTAACGTCGACATCGATTGTAAGAAAGAACATTTTTCATGATTTCTCAAAAATTAATTCAGTTTCTATTTTCTTAAATAAAGCACAAGTTTGAGTTTTCCTTCAACATTTCGACAAAATTAATATGAACAGAAAATTTAATCGCCCACCTATTGTATGGGTAGGTGCCCACTATACTCGCCTGCTCACTTTCAAACATAATATTTCATGAAAAGACCGAAGTATAAAGGACAAAAAACTTGCCAGGACTTTACGTAGAATAATGGAGTATGTCGCGGCTCATTAATCCAGGCGTTGAGTAAACAGGCGCGGAGCGACGCGCGCTCTAATTGGGGAGCGGAGGCGCCGCTGGCGAGATGTCGGCCGACGATGCTATAGCGCTCTTAATTATAGCGCTCGTAGACCTTCGGCAGTACGATGGATTATGCCTGCCGAACCTTTTATATTGCGGAGTCGCACACCCCCACCCTTTTAGGGTAATTACAATTTTAACCAAAGTCAGGACAGGCGGACCGACGACCCTGCTGAGTGTGACCTAACGAGTGTCCTCATTTATCGTTGTGTGTCCTTTTGAAAACGAAGGTTAATTAAGCAAACATTTTGTCCGTAATGTTTACGTCAATCACCATTGTTTTGAGTAATTTAAAAAAAAGCATGTGTTTGAACCTTGTTTTGTATTTATGTGATTTTGAATAACGGAAGGGCAAATATTGACAATTTAATAAAAATGTTTTTCATTATTTGAAGTAAATATGTGAAATAATGTTTTTGAGGAGTTCTTTATATTTAAGCATAAAAATATAATATTTTTTTATAAATAAGTTTTAGAGAAAAGAGAGAATATCGTCCATTTCGGGGAACTAAACAGTTCTTATTAAATTGTGGTCTAAATGATGATATTTAACTTTAAAAAAAATTCAAGGGAAATGGTTTCAGACAGCAAATATTTTTAGATTGTAATAGATGCACATAAATGGTGTGTACATAAGTATTATATACAAATATTACTCGCATGTGTAAACTAATTTTAAATTTGTTTTTGGTGTCAAAAGTTTTAAAAATATTTGTCAATTTTCAAATTTAACATGATGAATTTAACTGTCGGAAATTGGTATCAAATGGGTCATCTCAGTTTATTCTCGTCTGAAAATTAAGATATATTCTAACTTAGAATTAGTTTTTTTAAACGAACTTGAAATATATTTTGTAACAATATTTAAATTTTAGTTACGAAATGAGCTTATTATACAAAAAAATATTTGTTTCTATCGTGCATTTTGAGGCTTTAGGACGTGTTTTCTTATTGATTTTTTTTGGAATTATATGATTCATGTTATTTTCAAATAATTTGATGGATTATATCTAAAAGACTGTTTTTAACATTTTTTGGAGTCAATATGTATGGAGCTACATTTAGCCCATTATACCATTGAACATTTTTGAGCCGTTTAAAAACTACTGATTTTGGGGTCACTCTTCCTTTAATTTATGGGATTATGGACGTACCTCATATAGGCTATGTGTATAATTAATTTAAAAAGCCCTTTTTAGTACTTTTCGTTAGATTGGAGAAATTTAAATAAAATAACAAATGCATTAAACCCAGTGCCAAAAAGTGAGACACAAGATGTTTTTCTAAAAAAATACGCCCATTCATACTGTAAACCACAGCCTTCTAATAGATAAACAGATGGATGTAAGTTATAGTGAGATTAATATGGTTCCGTTTTGGTCCTTAAAAATGGGGCAATACATGTAAGATGCAACCAGGTGAGAATTTAAAAAATACCGACCAAAATAATAATTTCACTTTCTTTATACACAAAAACAGTTATTTATTGAGACAGTCCATTGCTGGTCAAAGAAATGCATGACTTTACGTATAATTTAATAACGGTTATTGGCCTTCTTATTGCTGACATTTAAGTACGATATTGTACATGTTAATTTGAAGTGTTATATATTTATGAATTAATTGCAGAAGGTTAGTAACTAGTTTAACGAATATATCATTCCAAGTGAGATGTTATAAAAATTGCCTTTAATTTTATTGTTTTAGTATAAAACAACCAATTCAACCACGATCAATCAGTATATTTGATATTATGTAGCTACGATGTATTTAATTAGTATTTGATATTACTATTTTCTAACTCTCTAAGTAACTTAAAAACTCAATTTTTTTAAAATAAAACTAGATCCACGAATAAAAAGTTTTATATTACACTATTTAAATATCAGTTATTATTAATTATCAATGGTTTAGTCAGTGAAAGATAAATACAGAAGTATAAATGACCCTAGGAAGTAAAAAAAAACGGGTTGACTGTTGATTAAGTTATGACAAGTTAATGAAGCTGAAAGTGAGTAAATATTTTTCGCTGACTTATCCATCAATATTAATGTTATCAGATGTTTATTTTGTGTATTATTAAACACTTTTTAACATAAGTTTTCGTGGAAACCAAATGTTAGCATATATAAAAAATTTTTACATAAATATAAAAAACCTGTAAAAATTATTTAGAATTTATTTCATAAAAAGAAACATCAATAAACCGAGGAAATCCAGTTTATTTTTATACGGAATTATACGGAATTCATTCTGACAACAATGATTCTCTGTTTCAATATTTATTTTTTAAAGTACAGGTAATAATATATTGTGACGGTAAGCTGCCACACCATATCGAATAAGAACCGTCCAAGTTTACCTATGAATATAGTAAGAAGATATATATAATAAGAATATAATAAAACCCTAAAAAAGTGGGAAAATCAGACAATTGTAGAGAAAGGCGGTCAAAGTGTGTTACGAAACGCAGTAATAGATCATAGGGTAGTGAGCCTGGTTCTTAACTGAGGATACGATCAATGCATTTCAGATAAACTCAGGGTCGATGGAAACATTGCGATGCAAGAATTACAGAAAATTAATAAAAACTGGTCGCGTATCTGAAGATTGTTGGAGGTAACACTTTGTACTTATTGAATCTTATCAAATTCACGTGTAATTTTATTAAAAGTCATGCCCTCGAAGAGACCTATCATCTTTATTCTATGAAATTGCCATACGAGTAAAAAGGAACAATACTTCCTGCAAATATCGTAATAATATAGAGCATAGTAGAGGTTCCACTTCAGGATTAAGTAGATAATACAGTCATGGTGTAGCGCTTAGTGACATGTTTATATCAGAAGTGTATGAATTAGAAGTAAATTGAATAACTTTAGATTTTTTTATGAAATCTCAATGATTGATGATCTACAATGCTACGTAGCTAAACTATGAAATTGTTTACATACTTTAGACTCAATATGCTCAAAAATACCTGTAGGCACTATACTTTTTAGTCATTTAATAATCGTACAAAAGATTAAAAATAAAGCTGCTAAAGGGAATACAGTATTATGAATGTACCATGATATTAAAATTTGGAAGTTTATATTTACTTCGAATTACCACTGCGTTCTCAAACAATTATTTTCAGACGGCGAGTAGATTTAGAAATTGGATTATTACGTTATGATTCTAACATGAAATCAGTGTAGCGCGTTAATAAGAATGCCGGCGTTATTGAATGCGTTCAAGCGAAAGAATGGAGAAATAAGGCCTCAGGGCGGGTTGATTTTAATCTGCTTTATATAGCGACGGATCTTTTCACCCGTTAAATATCTAACTGATGATATCGCGGTATATAAATGAAACTAGTTAGGGATATTAGGAAATGATGTTACGATTTCACAAACTAGTGCGTTAGGAAAGTTTACTAATCATATTCTTGTGCGACTCATTTTTAAATTGCTTTTTTTAAGTACAATTAATAGCCTAAAAAATTTAAATATACTTCGGATTGAAATATATTTGGTAGACCAAAAGAATAAAATTTGAAGAGATAGGTTGCGTAGAACTAGTGTATATATATATGATCAGCCAAAGGTTCGAATGTTACTATTTGAAATATTCTATTTTGAATAAAAGAAGTTTGAAAAAGATTTTTCAAAACTATTTTTGAGAATATTTTTTTTAGTTTTATCAACAAGAGCATTAACTATTAATTAGCAATTTCTGCATAATTCAGAGTCGGGAGGAGCAATAATAGTTTCCTGGATTTTCTTTACAATTTCTTTTTATTTTAAAATGAACTTGTCGGCGAAACACATAATAAAATATAAGCATCTTCGAACTCTTCCTAATGTTATTTTATGATTAATTTCAGTAAATTTATCAATGTGCATCGATTTCGAACACCTCAATTTTGCACACTGCTTATCAACGTAATAAGCAATGTGCAAAATTAGAAATGAATTGAATACCTGCAATCAATTTTGATTTATTAAATTGAGTTGAATAATTTATAATGCGAAGACTTCGCACGGGTTACGCTAGTTTATTGTTAATACATTTTACAAAATTAAGCACAATGACAAATTTATTCGGAGATTACTTTTGTAATATTATAAGTTTTAAAATTAAATATTATAAATTTTAAAATTAATTAAATTATGTATTAAGTGTCAGAAATAAAACGAAATATATTTCAAGGAATATAGAAGTGATCTTAAACCAAATTAAATTTTGAGTTAACATCACCTAAATCATCTGACAATATAATATCATAAACTTCAAAAAATCGAATTGTTTATGTTAAAATTAGTGGATAATAATTAAGTAGTAAGTTTAAGGCGACTTTTTTGCTATGTCACAGATTTACTTTTTGTGTTATTACTTTCACGATTAAATGAAACTACGTGATGTAGTATTATTGGGATATTAGCAAAGATTCTTTGATCTTTGCTAATATCCCACCTGAAGACGTTGTAATACAACGAAACCTAGGTCGCGGTAAAGAAATTAAAGAAAGTAGAAATAATACTACATCACGTAGTTT
Source organism: Druceiella hillmani (assembly GCA_039881145.1). NCBI lineage: Eukaryota > Metazoa > Arthropoda > Insecta > Lepidoptera > Hepialidae > Druceiella > Druceiella hillmani. Next base: position 3,995,265 of record JAYKKI010000020.1, read on the forward strand.
CATTTAATTGTGAATAATGAATTTCTACAAAAGTAACACCTAATATATTCAATGTTATTACTTTATTATTACACTTGTAATACTGGAATTTGTCTGTCACTTTATTGTATAGGTTATATTATAAAATATTTAATTTTTTAAAATAATAATGCATTTATTTTTTTCTTTGCCTTATGTCCTTGGAGAACGAAATAGTTTATAAACCCTTTTTCTTAGAAATGCGTGGAGGTACTAAGTTAAAATTAATATCAAATACTTAGATCCATGGTCCCTTAGCATAGTTAGCTGTAAAAAAATCAAGATTCTAAGTCTATACAATCAAGAAGAACCCTAAACATATCGCCGTTTATGTCGCATATTTTGACACTCGCAAATAAATCAAAAGCTATAGGGTACTTTCAGTTGACCTTGAATCATGAAATTTGGTAAAATCTCATAATGCTATGAGAGTAAAGTAAAGGAAAATAATGCAAAAATCGTTAATTTTGTAGTTATATCACGTAAACTAAATATTTTTTTAAGTGTGCGTCTGTAAAAGATATAGTGAGCAATATATTTCCGTTGTGGAAAATTAAAATTTTATAAATAGTTTAATAGGAATATTATGTACCATTAAATGTTTATAAATGCCTAAATGTGTAGCGCGAGTTCCACTCGTGCTTGACAGGTTTTTTTTGTGAATCAAACTGCTGTCATCTTTCACGAAAATTAAACGCATTTTATTTTCCAAAGGCGCTGAAGACAATGACGGCCAAATCAAGATGGATTCATTTAAATGTCCATAAAGATGTCAACGTAAAATTCTCAATAAAAATAGTGAATCCGACATTAAGCACAACGATCTCTGAGTGACCGCTTGACGTGATATCACCGTGGTCATATGAATCTTCTATCTGCTAGAGCTCTATATACAAGTGCTTCGTCTCAAGTGGAAATCTCGTAGGTCCTTTATTGGTCGTCTCCACGTGGATTTATGTGCCGAGTTTAAAGTTAGACACGTGTGCCGACTGTAGTCGAATGAAAGTTAAACAAGAGATGGAAATATTGGATGGTGGATAGTGTGTTTACAAAAGTTTTATTCTTAACAGGATCCAAAAAAAATTATTCCTCTAATAAAATATTTTCAACTCTTCTTTTGGAGAGAATATTTGACGTAAATACAGTGAATATTGGGAAACCTGGTTTATGGCAGATTAACTTTAAATATTTAATATCGTATTTGAAATTTAATCAAAGCACGTTTGCTTATTGTCGGCTGCGCCAGGTTGAGAATACGTAGCAATTTTGTAAATGTGTCGTTTTTCACCATATACATATATTGCACGTGTGTGCGCGTGTGCCTGTGCGTGTGTGTGTATTAAAGTATGGATACAATTTTCGGTGAATCGTTTCTAAACTTGGCAAAAAGTACCTTTTAGTTAGTTGCGAGTTACTACTTGAGATGGTAGAATCGGGTAAAGGAAAGTATCTAATATTGCACAGCAAATTTCTTAAAAATATATAATATTCACTATAACTTAGATCTGCAAAATAATACTTACTTAATAGACTTTTAATTATTAAATCTATAAACGCCGGTTTCAGCAAAAGGTAATCCGATTGCGAAACAGCATGCACAGACAGTGTGCCGTTTTTCGGTAAAGGTGCAGAACACCCAACGTGTTCAGCAACTTACTAGCCTTTATTTGCTGCTCTAACATTTTCATAAGAATATTTTTAACGATAACTATTGATATATAAGCAGGTTGATATGTTTTATGAATATATCAGATTGTAAAATTCTACGTCAATCAGTTTCTCACAAAAACTACTGTGACAGACAGACATACGGACCAAACGAACATTACATGATCAATCGAAATAGGAACATTATCTCTAACAATATTTTTCATCAAGAATTTTAATAATTCTCGTTCTTTCGTGTTCTGTGTTCTTTGCCTACTAAGATTATCAGGCATAGCAAGATTAAATAATAATACAACTCCTCCGGATATATGAATGAAATCAGATTTTTAGGTCGATTTCTGATAGAACAGGGCTAAAATGTTTGCTAATCCAAAATTTCAAAGTCTCATTATTTTTGTTCGGTCTACACTTTATTTGTTAATTTTTTTTTCAGATCTAAAAATACAGGCAAGCGCAAATTCAGACAAATAGATGGATAACAATTTTAAAATCTCTTGTTTTTTACCTGTTAACTACGAAGAGCATCGTAATCGTTTTAAATTTGAAATAAAGAAATATTTGAACTGAAATAATATTAACTTGAATATTTTTGACCTACGATGCAATCTAATAATACATAAATTTAAATTTTGTTTTATCACGTAATCTTCGAATTCACTGTAGCGTGTCTATGGGAAAACTCGTATCAGCGGAGCGGCATAAGGATACAATGCCAAAGCGGCGAATTGACTTTAATCCGCTTTGTATCACGGCGCGCCCTTGCGTCCAGTAACAATCACATAGCGAATATAACAATAACCTTTTTAAAGGGTTCGCAAATGCGGCCAGTTGGCAAAGAGTAATTTAATCCAATGAACGATTCATGAACTTGGTGTAAAAAAATTTATTATCGAAAAGCTACGTTCTTTAATTGTTTCTCATATTTTTATGGTCTCGTCAAAACTATTTTCTCGTTTAGTTCTCTCAAGCTAGAATGAAAGCAAAACGATATATGTCTATGCAAACGTATAAATCGTAGACAAAAAAACCTGTTAGCAGAAGTAGATCTCACTCTACTGATGTTCTGAATATATTTAAATAACATATATAAACATTTTAATATTTAAGGTATATATTATTTTTTCGCCATGTAAATATATGTATTGTCGTATCGTGAAGTCTTATAAAAGAATAAAATCTGAAATAGGCCTTATTGTTTTGTAGTAAATTTCATGTTATCTTTTAGTTAACCTGTATTTTCCTTAATTTTAATTTTTGTAGATAGGGTTGAGGGAAATTTTTGGTGATTCTTGTAACTCACCCTTTTAATTTATATTGTATCGTATTTATATATATATATATATATATGTATATATATATATATATATATATATATATATATAATTGTAAGTATGAACAATTAATTCTCAACTTACTTTCTCGTTCTCCTGGTCCGAGTTAAAAAGATAGTTGTGTAAAACGCGTTGTCGATGAAATTCCCTGAATTTTGATATATTATTCAACCTCTAAATATTTTCTTATTTTAATATTTAGTAATTATCTACCTTTATTACCAGGTCCTCTTCATTTTATTTAAAAAACGCAATAAAAGACGCAAAAATTATTTTTATTCCAAACTGTTAAAATTATAATAATATTAAATATTTATATTAACAGTTTGGAAAAAAAATAATTTACAATAAATAATTTTATAATAATTTTTGAATTTCACTGCCAAATGATAACTACTTTAACTGTGACCCAGTTAAATAAACGATTAAAAAAATATTTCCTCGTTATCATTATTTAATTTCAAGAATCGCGAGCGAAGACATATTTTCGTACTAATTCAATCTACCTTATAAAAATTACCAAATCGCATTATTCTGAATTAATCAGTGAAAATTTATGCCATTGTCCACGAGAAAGAGAAAAAAAAATTATATTGCAGTTCGCATAAAGTGATGAAAACCGTTATTTTACTCGTATATATTCTGTTGATAGTTCCGCAGCCAACGACATTTTTAATGACATATTTTTTATTAACGAAAACCTGTTGATTCTACTGTGAGGAAGGTGTTTATTAAGCGTTCTGTAAGTGTGGTTGCGGTACAACTACTAGAAAAGGTGATATTAGTAAATAAATATGTGTATGAAAAAAAACTTATTTCTAATTGACAACTTTATAGGTAATATTTATTCTAATTGTAAACATTAAAGAAAACCAGTGCACAAACGGTTATTGCTAACCACTTAGACATGTAAATATATAGAAAAATTTAATCTTTTTATTATTAATAAAATTTTATTGGGTGAATGCTCATTAGTTTTCTTAAAAAAAAGTGTGGTGCTGGTTAAGTAGCGGGACAAAGGCAACGTATAGGATCCAGATGGAGCGCGTCCTTAATGTACTTCAAAGGAGAATCGATTTACCTATTATAATGTTTATAAAATTTAGTGATCGTGGAAATTAAAACATTTTCTTTGAAACATAAAAATCAATGCCATTTTCAGGGCTATCAGGGGTGGTCGCGAGCACGGACGGACCCACTGTTTATATATCTATATAATTTTTATTCGCCCGACCTTCGCAGCTTGGCCATCCCAAAAAGCACTGCACGCTACTGTTTATGTGTTCTATAAATAGTCTGAATTTAAATAAACAATATTTTTAATTTTATGCCGTTTATTATTTATTAAACTATCTGTATAAATTTACTGTAATGTAAATACTAACAAAACGCCTTTCCTGAATTTTTATAAACTTCTACATAGAACTTTATTTATTATTTATTTTGTTTATATTTTATTGTTTCTCACGTTTAGCATTATAGTTTTTTTATTTTTTATAAGTGATCATTGCACATTTTTATGTATGTAGTTTAAATTTTGGTAAACAGTATAAACCGTATGCAATTTAGATTTAATTGAAAAGGTATTAAGTAAATTTAAATCATATTATACATATGCTATTCATTAAGAAATAGATGAATAAAAAGTAAAAACACTATGAAGTTGTTTAAATAATGCCAAATACCTCATGGAGTACAAGATATCGCCGTGCTGGCTGATCCGTAGCAGCTTGTTCGGCACGGTGATGGTGTGCACGTAGGAGTGCTTGCCGTTGTAGAAATAGGTATCCGGCCGCCAGATGCGCTCGAGCATCTTAATGGAGAGCGACAGCGAGCGGATGGGGCCGAAGAAGCTGAGGCGCGCGTCCCGCCAATACTGCCGGAAGTAGCAGTCCATCGAGTAGTCCTGGTTGGAAGTCATAGGCGATTTTTTAAAACTTGACCAATTAAGTAAGTCATAATTATTATCATCGAGATTACTAAACCGAATTAAAAAAAAAAATAAAAATAGCCATTCAGAAATTTTAATTACATTTTTTGTTATTAGATTATTTTAATTGAGAGCAATTGCCAGCTGATTAGATAAATAATGCAAGTTACCTAATCAACTTAAAATCAACGTGAATAAATAAATGTGGTATGCTTAGTGACAATTAACTTGAAGGCCATTAATAAAAGTTATCACAAATAAAAATATCTCAACAAATTTTATATCCTTTTTGAATTTTATTTATCATATTATTTACTTACTTCATCGTTTTTTTTAAATTTCAGTGACAATATTATAAGTTATTGGTATTGTCCGTATAACCCGAAGTTATCTCACGACTATTTGTTTTATTTCCACGACGACATTTTAATAATTCGAATGCGGTCGGAGCAGAACGTGTAATGACATAGATAAATACGAGGCACCAACTTTGCGAGGATTCCGCAAGGGATGACCGTATTAATCTCACTTTGTCATTTGCCCTTCAGAGAAAAATATAAATTCAGTTTTATTAGCAATAAACATTAAGTATAAAATAATTACTTAAGTTAAAATCCCTCGATAAAAAATATTATGTCTTTTAAAATTCACCTGTATGTATTATTAAAAATATTTTTAGGTAAACTATCAAACGTGAAGTTCATTCAAAAATATGTTAGAAATTCTTCAATAATACTGTATGTAATTTTGCCACTGAATTATGGAGTTACGGATTAAAAGGAGGTAAAAATAAAAAAGAAAACATATATTTTGATTAAACTTTTATATTTGGTTAACTTATCGAAAAAAAAACTAAAAACAACAACTTTCTTCTGTACCTGTAACAAAACATTAAATTTAAAGTAGTTTACCATATCTAGCTCTGAGATGGGTCCCATGCTCCTGATGAGAATATTGGTTTGTACGATTGTGGGATATCCTGGAATTAGAAATTGTTATTTTTAATAATGAAATATTCAAAAAGATATATTGTTTCGAGTTTCTATGTTCTATTTATAGTTTGCAAAAGGGTCTAATACTATAATGAATATACGAGCAAAATTAAAATATATGCGCAGAAATATTTTTAAATTACACAGATTAAATGTAGGTTTAGTAGGAGAAGGTCGTTCTTATCGTTTACTTATTGCGTGAATTTAGCAGAAGGTTGTTCTTATCGTTTACTTATATTACATAGTACATCTAATTTTAATTTTGAAATTATATATTTGTTGAAAATCTTAGGTGAAATTTAAATATAGTGTAGCGACAGAAAAAGCTCTGTAGCGACAGAAAAATATATTCAAATACTGGAATATCACATAAAGAGTAATATACAAAAGAGCAATTTTTTTAAGTATTAGCTGCAAAGATTTGAGGTGCTAAAAGTACAGACGGAGCTTTCTCTAGTATCAGAAACTCTTTATAAGATGTTATGAATAATGTTATGAAAAAGTATTCGTAGAGTGAAATTTTATAAAAATTTTCTAGAAAATGCCATTAAATAAAACGCCGGAAAGGTCAGTAAGAGGAATTCTGTATTCAACTATATTCAAGTTTATGCTGAAATAATGAAATAGAACAACTTATTGTTTTTCCTAAAACAGTGTCCAGATCTTCTAGGGTCGATCTTAAAATTTGCCACGTACATCGAATACAAATTAAAAGCTTGTGCTTTTCCTACCTTGAACATGAGTAAATATTTTTTATCCGAAGGTTCTTATTTTTATAATGGGTACAGTTTTCTAGTTCAATATGTGATAACCTCTATACTAACGCAGTCCACCTTTAATACCTTCCGTGAGTGATTGCATATTTTTAAGCATATGATTTTCTTGAAGAAAGAAAAATGTTGAAAACTACCCAGAACCTCGTCCAGGAGTTGCTTACAGTTTATGATGGAATGGTTTAAAATATTTAATACCCTGATTACATGGGAAGTCGGTGTAATAGTGTTTAAATCAAAAATAAATTTAATCATTTCCCGTATTTTGAACAAAAATGAATTTTCTAGGGTATACCTTTCATATGTAAACGGCTGGGGTGCAAAACTTATGTATTTACCCGTCAATATGATGGAAAATGGAAAGCCACGCTGGGGCACTATTTGCGCATAATAAAGGCGGGTTACTTTTACCTTTCCCGTGCGTGGGCAGCTGTGAATTTTCATAATTCTTCAATAAATTCTCGAGGACCATTGTGATATTCTTCGAGACGACGTCGTTGAGGGGACTTCTCTTTCTCGCCGTCCTCACGGCCGTGTCACGCTCGTACTCGTCGTATATCTCGTCCAGCGTGGCGTTGCCCTCACGGAGGTAGATGCGCCCGGCGTATTCCTTTGTGAGCGAGTTTTCCGGGGAGAGGGCAGTGTTATCTTTACTTTTCTGGGGGTCGCCGCGGCTCTTTAGCTTTTCGCCGCCGCCGGCCTCGACGTCGTTCGTCGTCTTGTAGGAGGCGTAGAGGGGCATGCCAATAAAAGAGCTTCGTTCGGCGTAGGCGAGGGCATAGGACACGTTATTTGCCGACTGCGATGTTGATGGATGATGAGCGTCAGCGGTGGCACTGTGGGACGGTGGCAGTAAGTGATTATCTGATAGCGGGTGTTAATGCGGTTTACGGGTGTCAACGCGTAGCTGTATCCGAATATTTTGTATATTGAATATAACAGTAGTTGTTGCCTGGTAAGTAAGTAGGAAACAGCCTGTTTCTTTGGGGGTGCATTGGAATTAAGGTTTTAATTAACACAGGTCTGCAAATTTCACGTATCTGCTTGAATAATAACTATAAAAGTAATTGTAGGGTGCTGAATTCTGACATGGTATTCATATTTTGCTATCACGGAAAATGTTTGATACATACACATATAAATTTTATTTTCTTAGAACGATTATTATTTCATTTTTGTTAAAGTAAAAAATCTAAATAATTAATTTGTACAAATTGGTTTGTGAAATATTGCAATAAACCTAATTAGGTAATTAAATTTTCCTGCGTTCTCTGTAGCTTTGAATTACTTATCTTTCTTTAATGTTAAAGAAGCATATTACTTATATTTGTCATAATAATTTCTTGGTTCCATCTAGATTACTAAAGTTTCGAATATAAAATTTCTTTTTTTTCCACTTTCACCATAGATCAAATTTTTCTATGTAAATAGAGTACATCTGTTGGATAATCAATGACATGTCCTAATTTGAAATACTAATCCCAAAATAAGTTCGACGCTCATTTTCAACGAAGTTGTTTCCACAGATATAATAGTAATTGTCGGGTTAAATTTTATAATTTCTAGAATTTGAAGTTATTTATGTAATTAATTCTTCAGAAAAGAAAATAAGTCGATTTTATCACGGTGATATATTATTTGATTCCGAGGGTTAACTAAAATTAATTCTGAGTTTTAACTGTAATTATCCCTTTCATATCTACTTATGCCCATGAGTATGGAATATAGAGTTCGACTTGCACTTGATCTATTATTAAGCTTTGAATAATTTTCGTAATTATTTTACTTTACGACAATATTTGGATTAAATATTATAGACGAGATTCTCAATGCTTAAATTTTGACATTAAAATTACAATTTTACTCACTCCAAATAAAATGACAGTGTAACCAGCTTATATAAATTATTATAAATGTTATTTCTTATATGTATAGTATAAGTGTGAATACGGTGTTATACGTTTTCGGCCATGGAAAAATTCCTCAATATAATATAAGTGTGAATACGGTGTTATACGTTTTCGGCCATGGAAAAATTCTTCAATATAATATAAGTGTGAATACGGTGTTATATGTTTTCGGGCATGGAAAAATTCCTCAATATAATATAAGTGTGAATACTGTGTTATACGTTTCCGGCCATGGAAAAATTCCTCAATATAAGTGTGAATACGGTATTATACGTTTTCGGTCATGGAAAAATACCTCAATATAATATAAGTGTGAATACGGTGTTATACGTTTTCGGCCATGGCAAATTCCTCAATATAATATAAGTGTGAATACGGTGTTATACCTTTTCGGCAATGGAAAAATTCCTCAATATATGGGAGTAAAGCATTTAAAGTGGCGTCTGTTAATTCAATGATGATCAGTTGGTTACATATTTGATATGACTTGCTGCTACTTATTTATTCACTTCCAAGCAAATATAAAATAATATAATAAATTAAACGCTAGCAGGATAATTTTTCTGGCGAGTTAACAATGTTGCTTATATTTTGGAAAAGTCGTGACAAATTTGTAATTTACATAAAATTTAAGAGATGTCTACGTGAGATAATGGGATAACGTAGCAATAAATAAGTTGACTGTGGCACACGATCGACGCGCTATTTATTATTTATATTTATTAGGACACAGCGGTAATTGTCGCTGGTCGGAATTTGACGCATTTGAAATATTAGGTGAATAAAATTGTAAGGAAGACTCAAGCCTTATTTATAGATACATTTTCATTTTTTTATGTTTCATTGCCCTTTTTTGCGATGAAATTGTATTATTTTTACAATTATTAAAAAAGTATTTATATTTATTCATGTTATAAATTTGGAGATTAAGCACGAGTCAACGCCCTAAAAAAGAACAAAGAAATGAGAATGGTTAACTCCTATATATACAGGTATAATTAAGCGATTATTCTGATATTAAAATATCGTAATTACATTCACATACATAAAAATAAATTAAGATTATAAATTTAATAAATGCGGGAATTTGTTTATGCTGCAAATTAAAAAGTAAACAGTTTTGAAACTTTTTCCCCGTTAAGAAACTTTTATATTCTGCTTAATTATAAGTTATACCTTAGGGCGGAATGTTAAAAGAACTATCGACGCAAAACATATTTACCAACGGCAGCGTGCAAGGAGAAGAGAGAAAGCGAAATATCGACCAAATATTTCGTGGAATAGTTAAATTAAAACACAGGTATTGCACAACTTAAACAGCTAATTATATTTATAATTTTAATAAATGCTCATGTTTATTACAGAAAAAAAACGAGTGTGCTTTAGACCACACGACTGAAGTAAAACTTCCAATTCACAAAATATGAACTTTAAAATGAATTTACAATTTTATTCAATTTAAACGTAGAATATTTAATGTATTGAACAAAATAATAATTTATAAAATTGTTCAAAAACGAAATGAAATTACAAAATAATAAAAAAATCACCGTTCGCGTAACGCTAGCAAACTCGCATATATATACATATATATATATATATATATATATATATATATATATATATATATTTCATGCACTGGCTATGAGAGGAAGAGAGAAAGATGTGCGCGCGCACTGCTCTCTCTTGCTCCTACAGTGTGATACAGACAATAGGCTTGCACTGTGTCTTAGATATACGAAACATAACTGGCTATGAGAGAAAGAGAGAAAGGAAATGTGTGCTCGCACCTCTCTCTCTTGTCCCTACAGTAATATACGAAACGTAACTCTCTTTCTTTCTGTCTTCACTAACTTATATCTCCCTCTCAACTTCCGTTCTTCCCGCCCGATCACACTTTTCGTAACGCTCTCGTGACGCATTCACCAGCTTACTCCCCAAGTCAAGCGTGCGTAAAGAAGTTTTACTTCAGAAATAGTCACAATAAACGTAACTTGCCGTGCAAGTTTATCACAGTTGTATTTTTTGATATAGTCATACTTAAAATGCAACTGATTATGAGATTATCACATCGTCTTATACATGGAACGGTATGTTTTTGAAACTTTGAAGAACCAAACTAAACAGTAACGAAGTGCTCTATTGCCGATTGTAAACTTTTTCTTGCTGGTCATCACAAAAATGTGTTTTTGTGATGACCAGCAAGACAACGAGATAAATTAATATTTCATAACACTATACTTATAATAGGTGTAAGCAAAAATGTACGTTGTTGTAAACATTTTTATAGTTGCTTTTACACGTTGTTACAATATGAGACTGATGTGTAAGTTTATTGATTCATTATTATACTAGATTTAGCTCACAAGCTACGCAAACGGTGTTACGTGGGGAAACTAATACCGGAGATATATATATATATATATATATATATATATATATAAATAAATATGTATATATATATATATAAATATATATATATATATATATATATATATATATACAAGCTTTTAAAGCAATCTTGGATTTAATATCTGGGCACAATAATCGAAAAAGATATGGTGAATCACCTTGAAATTCAAGAAGTCGATAGCTGCACAAAGGTGTCCTCTTTACGTATATAATGCTAATATTAAAAGCTAAATACTTTGTGAATACCTCAAATATACACACTTTTTCACATCCAATAAAATAATATGATCACCGAAATACTTGTAAGATTACTTGGTGCAATAATCGTTTACCGGTGGTACAAAATGTTCTCAGAAGGCCGAGAAGATGTGATTTTGGTACGAATTTCGCGGCGATCCGTCTCATGCCCAAATTATTGATAAAAATCGAATGGCACGAGCCAATCGATATGTCTAGGTCCTCAGCAACTTCTCTACCGGTGATTCGACGATTGGCCAATACCATTTTCTTCACTTCATCAATTTTTTCGTCTGTTGTTGAAGTGCTCGGGCGTCCGGCACGCTCTTCGTCGTTCACATCTTCTCGGCCTTCTGAGAACATTTTGTACCACCGATAAACGTTGCTTCGGTCCAAGGTAGCTTCTCCGTATGCCACAGTCAACATTCGGAATGCATCCGCGCACTTAATTTCACACCAAATTTGATAAAGGTTCTTTGTTCCATTTTTTTGAATAAGTAAAAATCGAAGACGAGCCAAAACACGTGCAAGCAAAGCAGCTGTCAACAATTAACTGAACATTCAAAATGGCCGAACTTGTCGGCATAAGTGAGAGACATGAGTACCAACATAACGCCACAAAAAAAATCGAAATTCGAATATACGTAACCCGCGAAAATTCAAAATTCGCGATACTTTTTGAACACACCTCGTATTTAAAGAAAAAAAAAGAACTGTCAAGTACGAGTGGAACTCATACTACGAGGGTTTCTTACACATTTAAAGATAGTTCGTTGACTGGTTTCATAAATATCTATTGACATAGATTGGTATTTATCTTGACTTTAAGAAGTGGATTTTCAACAGATGCTCTAGAGGACAGAGCTTTTAGATGCTGTCATTTTTTACGATTGAATATGTTAAGAGCCTCTTTGTGATGTGTAAAAATGATCAGAACCGACTTAAAATTAATTATGCGTTAATAAATATGTTTAGTATTGAACTTTACCATTTGAATATTAACTCGTTCTGCGATTTTAGATTACCCGACCTAGATGGCTGGAGTTTTAAATAAATATGAGGGTTATATTTATTGCAAGAATATTTTGTATTGGAATATATCAAAACGCTACAGAAGCAAAGAAGTTATTTCAGAGAGATTTATTTTATTAGTTGACGCCTATTATAATAATTATTGAATTAGCGTTTATTTATTATTTTTATTTTAAACTGCACAACATTGGTGTGGCTATCTTAAATTGTTGCTTGTTTTTTAAAAAATAAAATGTTATTTGTGGCAAGGAGTTGTGAGGCATTTTTGCAAAGTGATAATAATAGTTTAAACCACGATTATAATAGATATAATTTTTAAAAATTTAATAATAATATATTACTAAGAAGATCGAGCTTTTGGCTTTTTTAATATATATATATATATATATATATATATATGTGTGTGTGTGTGTGTGTGTGTGTGTGTGTGTATATATGTACATATATACGTGTGTACATATCTGCACACACGCACATATGTTATGTTCAAACGAAATTTCGAGCAGTGGTGGCTATGGTTCTTTAAATGAATTAATCCTTACTGTCTCCGACACAGACCTTGGGCTCGCTTCAAAAGCGCAAGTATAAGCTCCAGCTAAGTAGATCTATAAGCCGTTGGGGGGGTCAATTGGATCGATTAAAGGCGCAGGGCTACTGCGATGGGTCGCTGTCTTCGAGAGGCTCGGAAGAGGCCTCGAGAGGTCTGAAAACGCGAAGCTTGCAACTCCCCTTGACGTCACAACCGCCGCGTCACATACCCTTGACATGGCCGTCTATATGCTCTCTTTAACATTTTGTTGCTTATTACTTGTTTTACAAATTTATTATTAGTATTTTGACATAGTTATTTGCATGTTAATTACACAGTTTAAATTCGTATTTAAATGTAAGCTAATTAATTGGGTCTGTTAAAAATATACGTCGAATTGCTTTTTAATCATAAATATTTGTAATTGTGATATTTTATAGAAGGTAACACTTTATGTCCGGAAACAATACAAGCGCACTGTTTGTAAGAAACCCTGGACCTTAGTGAAGATAAATTTAAAAGTTTAAACATTTCAGACTACAAAATATTCCCATTAAAATATATAACAATATTATTTTTGACTATGCAAATATATTGTCGTCACGAAATAGATTGCAAATATATTGTAATAGCTGATTGAAGAGTCAGAATGGAGTGGGCATGTAGCAAAGCACTTTGAAAACTTATTCGCCAAGTGATGCTGCATCTAATATTAATTAGCCATTTTGGATTGCATTTTAAAATACAGCTTTAGTAATATTCAATTCGATGGAGGTCGTGCAAAGAAATCATCCCATTAAAATATTTTCTACGTTTTTCTTTGTTCTCGCAATTACTACTATGTCTTTCTATAATTTCATCACAATTTATATTATATGGAAAGGGCTATGACGCTGTGACATACGGAAGACAGGCGACGTAACGAAGTAGTCAGGATAGTGACCCATCTTGTTATTTGCCAAAAACTTAGGAATTTACCAAGCTTTGAATTTAGCCAATGAAAATGTATGAATAGTCACTTTAAGACGGCGGATTTTGTAAGTTACTATTAGGGAACAGTAAGTACTGGATTAAAAATATTTATACCATCATATTAGGGTTATTGACCCTTATTATTTATACATTTTACTTTACAAACTGCAATCTAAATGTTTGCTAGCTATATTATATTGGCGTTAATTTTGTAGAAATTCATTATTCACAATTAAATGAAATTACTTGATGTATTATTTCTACTTTTTTTAAGTTCTTTACCACGACCTAGGTTTCGTTGTATTACAACATCTTTAGGTGGGCTATTAGAAAAGATTCTCCAAAGATTCTCAAAGATTCTTTTTAACTTTAAAATTATTTTTAAATGAATTATTCATCATACAATTACACATTGCCTAGCATATATTTAATTTGCGTAAAAATATCATTAATTTTTCCAAAAAACTATGGTATTTAGAGTTAATAGAATTGACGGAGATTGTAGGGAGAATATATTTCTTGTGGAAATTTTCAACTAGAACTATCTCACTAAAATTTTGGAAAAATAGTTTCGGAACCATATAGTTCGTCGCTTTGGCTAATAATATGACACATGAAATAAAACATAAAAAAAACAATTTTCGAGTATTTCATTTATTCCATCTCGATTCAAATATTTTTGAATGTTAACTGTTGAGAATATGCAGGTTAATGTACTTTATCACGATGCCGAATTAACAAGTTTCTACGTGAAAAAGTGTCTACGGTTCTGACGGACAGATAGATAGAAGGACACGTGAGTGACTTATAATGGTTACATTTCGTCTCTTGAGGCATGGAACCCTAAAAACCTCTTGCACATTTTGCATATGCTTTTATTTTTATATATTTTTTTAATTGTACATATATATTTACAGTATCCGAGGTGTACCGCATAACCAAAAAACATAAATTTTAACCGTAATTTTTTTATTTTTTCGACGAATATATAATAAAACCGATAATAAGTACTAGTGGTATTTGAAAGATGATTTTAGTAGAGATTTTATTATCTATTTTATGTATATTAAAAAAAATGTATAATAATGAGAGACAGTGTACGATGGACTAGTATTTTGGTATTAATGATTCAAAAATCCGATTTTCTATCAGTACTTTGTTTCTAGAAAAAAAAAATCCTAAAAAATACGAAAATAAATCAAAAAGAGCGCCATCTAGTTGACTTCGAATAGAAACTAAGTTAGCTTTTTGGTAAAATTAATATTTAATTTTATTACCTAATTAATACAGCGCCATCTTCTGGCAGAAACTTTTATGGCTTTTATTATTATATGGCGTACCTACTTACGCCATACAAGAAAAAATGGATACTATTTAATTAGTTAATGAGATTTTCATAATAAACAAAGGGACCATATCTAAAATAAGTAGTTATTAACATAAAATCGCCATATTTTTGCCTATAATACTTTGGGCGAATAGCTAGGAATACAGTTCATAGTGGTTTTAATTTTTTTATAAGTAATGGAAAAAAATTGTTAAGGTCAAAGTTGTCGGCATTTTAAAAGTTCTTTATAAGAATGTTTATAACAAGTTTGTGCTAATCCAAATGGTAGCTTTTAAAAATAAAACATTTAATTTTTGGTGACCGATAGTTTATGTAATAAGTAGGTTTAACTTTAATATTTTAATGATTTGTTGTTATTTTCATAATCTAATTATCTCCACAACCGACTTCGATTCTTACATTGAATTTAGGAAAACAAACGGTTTTCATTTACCTTCGTTGGCGTTTCAGACTATTATTATATGCGAGTGAGAAGCTATATATTTTTCCAAATTTTCACAGAATGTACTGCAATTCGCCACGGCTTTTCCGTGGGCTGTATAATTATAGGTGCATTGAGCGGTACATAATCCGAAAGTTCCTTCTGCTTTATCAATTCTGTCAGAAATAGAGTTATGTAGTTGTTGTGTAACTTTAATTGTTATTATACGTTTTTCTATTTATTTTTTCGTTTGATTATAATAATGAAAGCGTAATTTTATATCTACAGTACGTACATTTCAAAAACATAAAGCTCATTTCTATTTGAGCTAGAGTATTACAAACTGCGAAAAGAACATAACAGTAGTATAACATGAATTAAATTAAAAATACAATAAAAAAGTTTTGTTGGACTAAAATAATTTCACGTTTTAAGATGAATTTGAAATATTACTAAACTACTTGTACTTTAAAATATTAATGACATTGGAAGAAAGATTAATTAAATTGATAAAACAGGCTTTCATACCAGCGATGTAACATCAATTCGTATATGTGTTTTCTTCTTTAAAAATTAATGATCTAAGGTTATTAAAGCGTTCACAGGGATAATTTCACATAGTTTTCATTGAGTAAATAAAGCTTCTACTAAACCTGTGCTTTTTGAATTACATTTTATAGCTATGCTACGAAAATATAAGAGAAACTGTGCTTGAACGAAGTTGAAGATATTCACCAAATTCACTTCAGCCTTCGATGGGGGCGTAGCTCAGATGGTAGAGCGCTCGCTTAGCATGCGAGAGGTTCCAGGATCGATACCTGGCGCCTCCAATTTTCTACGAAATTTTTTGAAAAACTTAATATAATTTTTTTTTCTTTTTGATTTATATTTAAATGCATCATGTGAAATATGTTGAAAAGTTACGATATTTCATCATTTATTTATTTTTTAGGTTTATGTACCTTATGAGGAAAACAAACGGAACCCTTATAATATCAATCACGTGTCCGTTCTTATGTTTGTTCCACCCGTTTCTCAGAAACAGTTTGACATAGAAATTTGGCATATTGATGGAGCATGTTAACCCCTATATTTATTTCAATAGTTAAAATAGGTAAGAAATATATATATATATATATATATATATATATATATATATATGTATATATATATTATATATATGTATATATATATATGTATATATATATATATATATATATATATATATATATATATATATATATATATAATTTCTCTTTTTCATTTCATGTCTCGTGTGGGATGTCAGTTGACATTAATGTAATAATTCTAATAATATGATTTTTGGAATTTGGTATGAGATATTTTTAAATATATTTTTGAACATATCCATAAAAATACGGAAAATTAATTTTGGAATGTGCAAAATAGGTAAAGTTTGAATTAAATTTAAATCCGACCTCCTTGTATCGATCGTGCACTTTAAAGTTTGAGTGCTCTATTTATGTTGAAAATGGCATAATCAGCACTAGACAGGAAAATTCTGAAAACCCTTTACACTTAAATTTTAATAATTTTATTAATGCATAAACGTGCAGTGACCATTGTTTTTCGGTAGCGTAAATTGGCGCAAGTGCATCTCTGTAATCCGCCTGTGTCGCCGGCTAATGGACGTAGCTAATGGAGCTACCTACATCCGCTTACTGCGTTGTCTGCAGTGGCAGTGGTGGGATCCGTTGCGATTTAGTCTAAATCCGTTACGTCGCTAATACTACGATCCCATGTCGCAAAATTTTATTGCATATATAGCATGTCGCCTATTTAATCTAGTCTGATAGCATAATAGAAAAATACTGAGAAACTGGTAACGCTTTAAAACATGTGGCTATTAAATTTTTACTTTAACTCGATTCAGCAAGGATAAAATTCGTATTAAAATATATAATATTTTACATGGAACGGAAATATTTTTAGAGAAGTAGTATTGTTGTAACAATCGTATATGCGTGCGTTCGTACGTTTGGGTGCATTATTGCATGAATGTGTGTACGTGCATGCGAGCGTTCGTGTATGCATACCTGCGTGCGTATATGCGTTATGCGCGCGTTATTCATGCCTGCTTACGAGCGAATTTGGATGTCAGCGTGCGTATTTATGTGGGCATATGTATTCTTGATATTAGTGTTTGCTGATGACAGTATAGGAATGCCGTACTATGATTCTGTTAGATTACTCACCTAGTACTTTTTGGAATATAAGAGAATCGCTTCTCTCTATTTCAGACGGCGACAGGGATAAAAAAGTAGTAAATATTTTTTTTTATACTATGTCAACTGACAGTAATTTGATACTGTGGAGTTACTGTAGGGGTCAATTTGAATTTTATTTGAGCGTATTTGAAAAGTTTATTTTGATCAAAATATTCCATTTGTGTTCAGTGATCACATTTAATTAAAATTTGTATTTTTAGCTTACGCAAAAATTTACTAGAACAAAGAGCGGAATGATAATGTGAGAATAATAGGGTCTTTTTAATACTAGATTAGTATCAAGATAAAAGTGAGCAAGGCGACAGGAAATGTATCATCTTTACAAAAGGGTGACAGTAGTGTTTGCACTTATATTATGCAAGAAAAATTAAATTTGTTTGTTTTGGTTAGAATTTAAAATTAATTTTTCCAGACATTCAGTTTTATAGTTCTAATCTTAACTTCGTATTGGCCTTTTTATACCTTAGATAACTGAACATAAACATCGTACTAACAAAATTGCAATACATTTCGAAACGGAAATTGACATAATGTTTTGTTTATTAGACATTTGAATTATTTTATACACTGATTTAATTTCGATCTACAATTAGAAGACTTTGAAGCTCAAGAATATGTCAGGTCTCTTGAAATTATTGATGCAAACCCTTGAAATAACTTAAAAGGAATCCGATGTTGAGATCTCCAATTCTTTCCAATTTTTTTGAACACACGGTTAAAAACTTAAAGGATCGTAGGGGAGGTATTTCCATTTTGATTGGTGGTTATGTAATCTTTTTGTTTTTCTTTTGTTGGAGTATATATTATCCTATTTTGTAGTAACAATATAACATAAATCATTATTAAAAATGGTGTTTATTAAGAAACTTCTAAGTTACAAAATGGGCAATAAGAGGGGGTAGGGAGGTTATATTGCACCCATTTTGAAGCTTATCATTTTGAAAACGGGACTTAAAACAGAAAAATGAGTAATGTAGTCTCTATTTCATTATAAGAGATCTCTAGAAAATATACAGATACCACACTTTATGGGATATATCAAAAAATTGTAAGCCCTCCCAATTCACATTTAAATATGTATATATATATATATATATATATATATATATATATATATATATATATTTGATTTGAGCTTCTGCTTGCAAAATTGCAGTTTTAGACCAATATTGTCTAAAATAGTAGAAATGGCGAGACCGTAACAGATGGACAGATGGACGGACATGATGAAATTTATTCTTTCACTAAGGAATCCTAAAACAAGATAGGGATTTTGATTAGATAATGCATATGAGAGTATTACGAAGCTTTGCATATATGAAAACCCGACCAAATAATATAAAGGACAAAGCTGAACAAATGTTAGCAGTCGAATTTCCCGAACTATCTCGAAGGTTAAATTTTCCGATAAATTGTTAAAGTATTTTAATCAATTCTATTTTAACCTTTAACAAAACGATATTTCGTGCGATGAACGATGTAGAACTCTCCTGAATTAAAATTTATGAATAATGTTCTCATTAAATCCTTGATTACTATGATACCACACTTTTTCCTTAACTGAAATTTAAAATGGATTTCAATTTGTATTTCTTTATTGCTTCTCTCTAAGGGCACACTCCAATTTCAATTTTAAGTTATATCCGAAGTGTCTTAAAAATAGAATGTTATTTTAATTTCAAATTATGTTTTCTACTAAGAAGTTACGTATTTATCATTATTGATATATCCTTTCTGTGAATATTGTTAAATCTCTGTTCTGTTCATATTAAATTAATGCTAACTTTTGTTTCTGAAATTACAATTAAATGAAACTACGTGATGTAGTATTATTTCTACTTTCTTTAAGTTCTTTACCACGACCTAGGTTTCGTTGAAGGTTGCAAAGATCTTTGCTAATATCCCACCTGATGTTGTGTCAGATGCCACTAAAATGTATAAAAAAATACCAATCGCGGCTATAATCTGCAAAACCTCAGACGAGCTGTTGATGATGCCAAAAAAACCGGTTTTCATATGGACAGACATTCGTATAGTATTCAGTTACGAAGTCTACAATATATAAATAGACAAAACTTGGAGTTTCTAAATTGCTACAGAATGGTCGAAATACTGTATTCTCTAAAGGACAGAGGGTCTTTATGGTATAATCCCGACAACATTGTGGAAAATTGCTTACAAATTTGCTGAGATTAGCCGTCTCAAACATAACTTTAATCATGAGAAAAAGATGGCAGGCAAAGACTGGTACTACTCATTTACGTCCAAAAACCCATCCATTTCATTGAGAACACCACAGTCACACAGTCACAGAAGTGACTTCGTTAAATAGAATAACTGCTTTGAACTCTAGTGAAGTCAATATATTTTTCGAAAACTATAAAAAATCCGCAGCACTAATTTTCCCAGCAGTCACATTTTTAATATTGACGAAACCGGCGTCACCACAGTATACAAACACTCTAATGAAGTCAATATATTAGAACCGAAAGAATTGAAGCGAGTTGGTAAAGCCACTAGTCGTGAACGTGCCGTACTCACAACAGTTGTCTGCGCAGTTAGTGCTAGTGGAACTTACGTCCCACCAGTGTTTATATTCAAAAGAAAAAGGATATCTCCTATTTTAATAAAAGGGTGTGATAACAATATGATTGCGACAGTCTCAGACTTTGGCTGGATTAACGAGTCTCTGTTTACTGACTATCTTCGTCATTTCATATCTTTCGTGAAATCAACCAAAGAAGATACGGTGCTGGTAATATTGGATGACCATGAGAGTCATATTAGTTTGGTTGCCTATGAAATTCACCGTAATCATGGCTTACACGTTCTGTCGTTACCATCTTGTGTATCTCATAAAATGTAGCCTATAGACCTTACATTTTTTAGATCATTAAAATCTGTACACAATTGAAAATGTGAACTTTACATGGCTAATAATCCCGGAAAATGCGTCACGCAATACGATATTGCTGAACATTTTACTAAGGCATACAACAGAATGGCTAGTATAGACAAGGCTGTAAATGGATTTCGAACAGCTGGGATCGTGCCCATTGATCCAGAAAAGGTTACAAATTGTCCTGATGGCATCAATTCGTCCGATAAGTCTAATATATTCCAATGACGTATCAAATTTATCTGCTCGAATATTGCATTCTCCCGTAGACACTGCGCCTATTTCAATATCTGGAACCAAACAAAGACCATATATACAAATGTCGAAAACTCCGATGGTCTCTGTGCCTTCTTCAGCGCCTGAAACCGAATAAAGACAAAATGAACAAATGCTAAGCACTTCGATGGATACTTTGCCTTCTTTAAATGCTGGAACTGAAAAAATACTGGATGATACAGTTGCTGCTTCAAGTCCCTTAGCTACCGAAAATAATAAAAGCTTATATAGTTCCATGGTTTCAGAGCTTTCTTATTCCGTTACATCATTTAAGGATATTATAATTTTTTTCATTATTCTTGCAAAAACTACAATTTCTAAACGGAAAAAAACAAAAAGCATTCCCATAAGACAACAATTTGAAGTAAAATTAAAGAAAGAAACAGAAAAAGTTTAAAGTTGAGAAAAATAATAAAATGAAGAAATCAGTTAGAAATTTACAGTAATTCTTAAGTAAAGAAACTAAGACAACCAAGGAAAAGAGGAAAAGAAATACCACAAGCCAGACGAATAAGAAAGGTACTAAGATAAAGGAAAAAGGACCCAGAAATTCAAAATCTGAAGTAGATGGAAATGAGACTGAATCCTTTTATATCATATGTGCTGAGAGGTATGAGACACCTCTCAAAGAAGATTGGATTAAATGTATTTTATGTTTAAAGTGGGCTCGCGAAGATTGTACGAAAGGCGTGTCGAGCAACACATGTGATTTTTGCGAAACTTTATAAGGCTGATTACTTATAAAATATCTGTTAATTGTTGATTTTTATTAACTTTCTAATAACCCCTTTAAGTTCACAATTACCCAACACACAGTTTTTAATTACCCCACAGGTGAAGAGTAAAAAGAAACGGCAAGGCTTTGTTTGTAAAATTTTATTGATCCATTGTTATTTTCTGATAAATTTTATTGATCCATTGATTTTATGTTATTTTCTAAGGTTAATTTCTGGACATTATGTTAAGTTTTGAATAAAAATTTACAACAATTAACATGGCTTTGTTACTATTATCCTTTATTTCCTTTAGACGTGCACTATTACCTCACTTTCCCTTATCTACAGATATATGCACACTTCAAATTTAATTATAAATTAAAATAGTGAAAAATACTTAAACAATAACAAAATAAATATATTTATTGTGAGTCCATTCTTTTTAAATAAATTTTTGTAATAAAATAATCATTACCGAGTCCTATTTTTTTTAAATATGTAATTTTTCAAGTTAAAGATATCTTTAACTTAAAAAGATCATTAAAATTAGCATTATGTTATACTGAAATCATACCTAACTTTTAATGGATTAAAAGCAATTTTTTTAAATATGAGACTATAGTTATTAAGTATTAAATTGTAAAAATACTTCAAGAAATAACAAATTCAGAGTTAATCGATTTTCACTATTGAATTGGAAATTAGATAAAAAAAATAAATGATGTATAATGCATTCCTTATGACATTATTTGTGGTTAAAATATTATAATAATTGTATATTATAATAATAATTATACATTTATTATTTCACTCATTGTGTTGAGCTGAAAACAAAAGTATTTTTATTTGTTAAAAAAAGCGTTTATTTAGATATTTTTCTCTACATTACAATAAATAACAAGACAAACAATGTAATATAATTTAATATGAATTCACCGAAAACATAATACTTTTTTCCACAAAATAACAAAGGAACAGTTGATACTTAGTTAGGAACACAATATAAAGAAAAATATGTATGTAATATAAGTTACGGTTGATGTCTTTTGTTATTTTTATATTATTCACGTAAATATTTACTGGAGTCGTTAACTACTGGAGCGTACAAATAAAACTGAAGCCCCTATAAAGCCGACACTAGACTGATGTTACGCACCCAGCCAATATGTAACATACCCCTTTCCTGCATGGCTCAATGTGAACTATTTTTATTGAGCTTTAATTATATACATATATTTATGACTGGTTTTTTAAAATCAAACAAATTTAATTTATATTTCTAGTGAAGGAAACATACGTACAATTAAATTTCACTTTAATCTGCCGATCGTTCGTAGTCCAACATGGCAAATTCAAGAACCATATATGTAACCTTAATATATCTTAAGGTATTTTTAGAAAATTAACTATTCTAGAAAGAATGCATCTAGTTTGGTTAACATATATTTTAGCTTTACAAGTGGAAAAACAAACTAAGTGATCCATGTTTGGGGCAGAAATTAAAAGAGAATATATGCTGAAAGATGACAAATCAAATAATCTGTATGTTATATTTATAGTATGAAAATCAAGATAACTTCCTAGCCTATTAACGAATAGTGGGTATTCTTATGAATTACAGTTAGCAATATTCGTAATAAATATAAGTACTAAATGAGAGACTGGTACATGCCATTTACTTTATTTTTGTTACTAAAACTGGAGAAATTTTATCGTTTTCCAACGTAAATAAAAAAAAGTCCTAAAATTATTTTCCTAAAAAATCCTAAACAATCCTCTTTCATCCTCAAATTATAAAGGTGAAAAATATGTTTGTTTGTATGTTGCCTAATAGTTTTATAACCAAGCGATAAATTCCTACGTGATTTGGCAGACTGCGAAACTGTCTGGCACATGTTGACTTTGTACCCCAGAGTGAGGTACTTTGCTACTCATCTCTGAATGTTTGTTACTCATTAAACCCAAACGGCTAGACGGATGAAATAATATTTAAAGGATGAAACTTGGTGTTTTGAAGTGAAACTTCTATTCGAGTTACGATAATATACAAGATTTCTGTAGTTTAAACTGATTGAAAATATTTTATTGAAACAAAACTAACATTGCACAGTATATATGTATACGAAATGACAATTAGCACGTGTAACTCTACAAAACGACACCCTGTGCTAAAATTAGTAACATTTTTTTTTATTTAACTTAGGTACAGGCAAATACGCAAACAGCCAAGTATAAATATACAATTTAATTCAATACTCCCACTAAATATTATATAACTAAAAAACTTCAGTTTGCTTGCTTCAAATAAATAAAATTAAGTAAACTACATAACAGACGATAATTACATCTCTTATATGTTCAAATTTAAGAGTTCCAGTTTAAATTTTTTTCAAAATTAAGATAGCCAGTTGTTCAGAACTTTGCATATACTTAACATCAATTAACTTTTGCTGTATCTTTTCTCTAATAAAATTGAATTTAACCTCAATGTGTTTTGTCTTCTTGTGGTAAAGTGGATTATTTATTAGTTTAATAGTACCCTAATTATCAACACAGAGTTGTATAATTTCGACCAACATAAATTTCTTCGAAAAACTGTCTTAACCATAAAAGATTCTTGGTATTTGCACATCTAGTCATAAAATAAGCCTCAGTTCTTGATAACGTTATACAAGATTATTTTTGACTAACTCAAGATATAGAACTACCATTCTATATAAAAATATAACCAGTGGTTGATTTTCTTGTATCCAAATCCCCAACAAAATCTGAGACTGAATATCTAATTCAATTTCCATGACCTGAAAACTTGCCTCTAAATTTTATCTATTTCCTCTTCAGCTTCTTGACCGTTTTCATCATCTTTTGGTTTCTGAGCCACCTTCCTTCTTAATTCAGAACGTTTCTGTTCATTGAAAATAACATTTCTTGACACTTTTATTTTTTTCGTATGTAGATTTTATAGTTAGTATTATCATAGCCAACTAACATCATCTCACGACTTTTATAATCAAGCTTCTTTCTAAACTGATCTGGCACATGGACGTGTCCTTCGCACCCAAACACTTGACATGATCCAAATTAGGTTTATCATAGTTCCATAGGAGTAATATTTCGCGACTGGATAGAAGACGTCTGATTTAATAAATAAACAGCACAATTAACTGCTTCTGTCCATACATTGAGTGATACACTATGGGCATAAAGCATGTATTGAGCACCTTCCATTATTGTCCTAATTTCTCTTCCAGTCCGGCTATTTTGTTCGAGCGTATAAGGGGCAGTAAGTTCATGACAAATACCCTAGCTATCTATATATTCTTTGAAGTCTTTGCTCGTATATTTTCCCCCGTTATCAGTATGTAATATGCGTACACCATGTGAAAATAAATTTTTAATCCTTGCATTAAATTTCTCAAAACAGTTCTACATATCACATTTGTTTTGTATAAAGTACACATGTCTGAAATTTGTAGCAGAATCTTTAACAAAATAAAGTATTTCATACCTTGTACAGATGGCACATTGAATGGTCCACAAATATCACTGTAAATAACATCACCTGGTTGCAGTGGTCCACTGTTTAAGGTCCTTAGCTGATGTTATTATAAGCATTGCCATTCCATAATTTTTATTCCATTGGGTCACATTTGTTTCTGGTTTTGTTGTGTTGATATCTAAACCTTTTGCACACAGGGCTAATTTTACTTGGAATTTTCATTGAAATGAAATTCGTTCCATCGAACATTGTTTTTCCGAACTCCATTTTAGGTTATAAATAACACGTGTCTAGATTGTCAAACTGTCAATACTATTTTGCTGTTTTCACTGCTCTTTGTTAATCACTTACGCGGGTCTGGGTACATAACCAATTCGAGTTACAATAATAAACAAAATTTCTGTAGTTTAAACTGATTTAAAATGTTTTACAAACAAAACTAACATTGCACAGTATCTAAGTATACAACATGACAATTCGCATGTATACAAAACGACACCTAGTGTTGAAATTAGTAACTTACTTATTTTTTTTATTTAATTTAGGCACAGGCAAACATGCAAATAGCCAAGTATAAACATAAAATTTAATCCAATAACTTCTTTTGGAGCTATGACAGTAAAATTTCAAGGTTAAATTTAATGCATCATTTTCAATGCAACGTTTTCATGCAACGTTTTGGTTTAATGTCTGAATGTAACGGATCTATCGCAAAAGGAAGGAAAATAGACACTTACCTAACAACTTAGAGAGATACGTGAACGAACAGAAGTATAGCATGCGTGAAAACAAACAAAAATGGCGCTAACTACTGCTACACAACTGTTTTGTCTGTTATGTGTGTCAAAAGTAAATTGTAGAAATTTTGTCGATTTATTTATCTATTTACGATTGATTTATTAATAACTTTGGGTGTACTTTATCCATCACAAGACTAATAACGTTTATACTTAATTTATTTATAAACGATCCCGCAATGAACCCGCACATATAGTTATCGTAAATGTAATTTAAGTATCGTCAATGTATTTATAAATGATCCCGCACATATAGTTATCGTAATGTAATTTAAGTATCGTAAATGTATCTATAAATGATCCCCCACATATAGTTATCGTAA
Source organism: Druceiella hillmani (assembly GCA_039881145.1). Taxonomy (NCBI): domain Eukaryota; kingdom Metazoa; phylum Arthropoda; class Insecta; order Lepidoptera; family Hepialidae; genus Druceiella; species Druceiella hillmani. The sequence goes on from JAYKKI010000020.1 coordinate 4,021,597, forward strand.
ATGTAATTTAAGTATCGTAAATGTATTTATAAATGATCCCGCACATATAGTTATCGTAATCTAATTTAAGTATCGTAAATGTATTTATAAATGATCTCCCACATATAGTTATCGTAAATGTAATTTAAGTATCGTAAATGTATTTATAAATGATCCCGCACATACAGTTATCGTAATGTAATTTAAGTATCGTAAATCTATTTATAAATGATCCCCCACATATAGTTATCGTAAATGTAATTTAAGTATCGTAAATGTATTTATAAATGACCCCACATATAGTTATCGTAAATGCAATTTAAGTATCGTAAATGTATTTATAAATGATCCCCATATGCAATTATCGTAAATGTAGTTTAAGTATCGTAAATGTATTTATAAATGATCCCGCACATATAGTTATCGTAATGTAATTTAAGTATCGTAAATGTATTGTCGTAAATATAGTTTTAGTAATATAACAGGAGCAATACATTTCTTCAGCTGCATTTAGCCGTGTTTGTCACTGGCATCACCGCTATTTTTTTTATTAGTATTTGTTATGTCCATTTATATGAAGATTTGATTAATATAGTATTTAAATCTTTTCATACGAATTTAGTATAATGGGATTTAGTATATTACTCTCTCTTTGCCATTTTACGCCACATTATATATTTGGAAACCGAGATTCCCAACGCCAAAGAAGTTCGATTTCTATCACGTGTATTATGTTGCCCGCGGCGTTTTTTAATCATGACAACAAATTTCATAACATTCAATAGAAGTTGCGACGTGTAAACTGAAAACTGTAAATGTTTGCTAATAAGGCGAAAAGTTCAACTTTATTATAAAAAATATAGGCCACGAGCAAAAGGTAGTAAATTCTACTTATAAATAATTATTTTTGGTAAAACACATATTAGCGTGCGACTAAATACTTATAAAGACTGAAAGAGAAAAGGGCGGAGGTGGCTTTAATGGATTTTATTTGTGGAATAACTAAACATTGGTTAATTTTAATTAAGTAAAATAACGGCGTGAAAATTTATAGGTACGTATATAAGTGTGAATTAATATGATAAGTAAATTTTTAAAATATTCATGTCGAGGGTGTAATTAATTACTCTTATTTTATAATCTATACTTACAATAAAACTGTAAAATTGGTCTCTATATACTTTGAAGATATTTACGAAAAAATTATTTATGGGGGACATAATAAAAATAATAGAACGCGAAAATATTGCTTATGGAATTTTTGTGTACTTACTTATGTATCTTTTCGCCTATTTGCCTGTTCGTATGCTTTGTAAACACGCATTACATAAAAATTGCTGACTTAATTCAAATGAAGTTTTTTGAAAAACATGAAGGTTGACTGGAAGTAACATTTAGTTTTTATTTTATCGGAATTAGTTTGCTCAATCGGAATAAATGTAAATTTAATATTTTCAACAATTAAATCTACTTTGCATTAGCACAACAATGCAGAGTCTAGCTATTCGACGCGAAGTAATTACACAAATGTATAGTATATCTATGCACATAGAGGGCGCTACATATATTTTAATGCAGTGCAATGACATTTTCCACCAGGTCATACATTAACAAAATGGGTACGGCAGCGTTGTAATGTGGGGTGGAGCAGGAGGAGTGAGAGCATGAGTAAGCAATTTGAATGCGGGCAGACACATAAAGCCAGACGATATTGTTGGCTGCCTTCACACATACAATTTTTCGATGTTTACGATATAAATTTAATTTGTTTCCAAATTTTTTTTGAAATTTTAATCTATGAAATTAAATTGTAAATATTTGTAATTAAATTACTTTAGCAGGTTTACTATTAGGTTGCATAAATTTGACTGTTATGTACTTTCTTGTTTATATATATATATATATATATATATATATATATATATGTAATAAAACTAAAAAATTAGCGTGTTTGTACATTGACTTTATTTTCAAAAAGAATACGTAAGGAAATACATCAAAAGTACCTAATAGAATACAATTTTTTTTGGAATGTTGGTCCGTTTGTCTGAGAGTCCGTTTATTTATTCGCGTATCACGCAAAAACAATTGAAAGGATATTGATGAAGTTTTTACCGTTGGACCCTGTTAACCAAGAATATATCTTATATATTATCGGTCTCTAGAAACCAAGAGTACATCTTATATATCGTCGACCTACTTCGCAAACTGAATTTCGTAAAAAAGTAACAAAGCTTCGAAAGGATTTTAAATCGAGCAGAAATACTGAGACGAGAGTGGAAAAACAGATCGAACATCAGAGAGAAAGGAAGGCTATAAACTATCGACTGATCGTGAAAAACGTAAAGTCATGTTTTCCAGACTTAGTGCTATTCGTTTGACGAAATGTTGTCGTGAAATCGACTCTGACTGTGGGCGGAAACCTACGTTAAGATCTATCTCGTTATGCCATTTTTACGAATAAATTGGAGAAGAAAATCGTTTATTTAGTTTCATTTTAGAATTCTGCAACTTATACACATTTTTACTGTCCCATTTTTGGTCCTGGATCTTTTAAATAGTGAGTAGCTTTGAATGTTATCTGCAGCGGTATCATTAATAGCACCTTCTCTTAGAATATTAGGTGTAACCTAACGCTGCCTGATACACCTAAGACAAATAAAACTATCTATGATTTATTCCTAACTTGCTAACAAAAAAAATGGAGATTTTTGTTACTGTCTCGTATACTTTGACTTTTAAATACTAATTAGTTTCTTTTCTATAATTATTTTATTAAATTACTAAGTCCTTCTTTGCTAAAATATTTATTCAAATAATATTTTTGTTTAGGTCTTGAACTAATAATCGAAATATTATTAGGAAATTTGTCTTGAATTGTTTAATTTTATTCTGGAAAATAGCATAATTTTTGTAGGATTAAACTCGTTATTTTCTAAATAAAAAAAAGTGGTACTAAAACATATCAATAGACGATGCAATGGTGTACATTCGATTTATCTCGAGAGTCGCTTAAATCTTGGCATCTTAATCGAAAAATTCCCATAGGCAAAGTTGTAAGCAAAAGTTAGCACTTAATATTTCAGCGGCATACAACTTTAATGAGGACAAGAGTAGGTTTAATTGCAATACAATTTTAATGAATATTTTTTTTGTGGAAATTAAAATAAACTGATTCCGTAGGTTGACATTCTTCGTACGAATGTATCTTAACAGACTTCAGTGAAATTAACTGACGATTAGAGCAATTGGGATGTAAGGAATAGATACGTTTGAAATAATTGATATATACTGTATTAAAATCATTACAAAATTATAATTTAGTCAAACACAGAATTAACTGCGATGAATTGTGTAGCTTCGAATTGGTCGATTCGTTTTCCGAACGAAAAATTTACAATTTCCCCCCCCTTTCGACATTGAGTGCTCTGAGATTTCAATAAAAATTTCCACCAACACAGCGACCGTTTGTTGCAATACGCCGAGAACAAGAAGTCGTAATCACTCAGTCGGTCCTCGATCCACTCGAGGTCCATTGCCCGTCAGGTGCGGGTCCAGTTAAGGGATTATTGCGTGTTGAATTAAGAGGCGTTGCGGAGATCCGAAGGCATCGGAGGTGGTTGGGTGAAATCGTTTTAACTTGACTGCTCGAGAGGGGGCTGTGGAGAACGACGGATCACGTCTTTGCTTAATTGGTACATTCCAATTTACAATGACTTAAATTGAAACAGTTATATTACTTTACAAGTGGGAGGGGCGCTTATTTCATTATAAAATTGTCGATTTTACATAAATCGGTTCATAAGTCGCGTTTCTTAGGAACAAAGATTCACTGTGGGAGGTGGATTTAATTTTTCCTTTAATATAACCTTAAAAGAGGAAATATAAAAAGAAAATATAAATTTTAGTTTAACAAGGATTGGATTTTTTTTCAATTGTGAAATTTATTGTTAAGAACTAGTGTCTCTGAAGAATAAAGAATTCATTTAAGTCTTTTATTTTTAATTAACTGATGTGACAAAAATGAATGGTAAAATTTTTGAATTTTATATCCACATAAAAGCAGACTTAGTGAATGCAGATCATTATTTCACTCCACAATGACTTAATGTAATGTTTAATACAGATATTTTTAGATATTTATTTATGCTGGTAATAATACAGCAAATTTATGTTAGTTATTTTAAATTTTTCCATTACTTATTTTCAATTGATTGAAAATGAGTCCCTGATATTTTATTTCGTACGAAATTGCAAGTTTGTGATTATTTTATAATCTCCCTCTCAATATTTTACGTGAATGTCGCAGAAATTGAGTATATTTGAGTTGTGAAATCACAGAAATCGCGACTTTTGAAATTCGAGGTGATTTCAATATATCTTCATCGTTTTATTGCCATTAAAATCTTATTAAACACTTCTCTTAAAACATGACAATTTTCCATAAATTATTAAATGATTTTTTTATTAAATTTTCATAAAAATTTTCGCCTGTCCGCGGGTTAAACAGATTATTGGGACTACTTCTTAACCTTTTTTGAAGCATTCTTCTTAAATAAAGGGGAAAATTTCTAAGATATTGTTAATATTTCATGTCTCTTTGCTTTTTGCGGTAAAATCATCTGACCACTTCTCGAGCAACGCCATGTCAAGGCGTTGTGTTGTACATCTCCCCCAAGCGTGCGTTTTAATTAACGGGCCGAAGTTTTGTGACCTATGTACGCAAAAAAAGTAGTTTTAATAATAAACTCTTTTGCAAAAAAAATGGGCACTTATAGGAATAAAGCATATCAGAGTTATTTTATTATTATTTGATGCATTTTATATGGCGATATGATGAGAATATTGTTATTTATTATTGAGATATCGTTTTTACCTACTTCAGTCATTAAAAATGTGAATAAATAAACAAACGATGTCCACAGACTAAAGTCCACAGACGAGCGTTTTCATACTGGTACATTAAAAAGGGCTAAAGTTTATTTTTGAATATTTTTTATTAATTTAACATAAAATTTGAAAATATAGTATCGATTATGGCCTTCTCTAGCTAAAATCAATACGCTTAATCTGCTAGGCATGCTTTCGACGATGTTTTTTTATCATTTCCTGAGGAATACGTGGGAACGTAGTTCAGCGACGATCACATTTTTAAGGGCCTGAATGTTTTCTGGATATGATTCGTAAGGTCAACGCGTCGTTTAAGGTTATCCTATATGTGTTTTATCGGATGGAGGTCGGGACTTCTAGCTGGCCAGTCTAACCGATGAATTCCCGCCTCCTGCATATATGCATCAACGTCTCTAGAGCTGTGGGCGCGAGCGTTGTCGTCCATAAAAATGGACTCACCTCCAACTGCTGTTCATAGGGGTTGGGCATGAGGAATAAGAACCTCTGTTATGTATCTTTGCGCGTTAAGTGTGCCATTTTCAACAAAAACTAACTCGGTACGATCATTTGAGTTAATACCAGCCCAAAACATTACGGAGCCTCTACCGTAAGGGGTGATTTCTTCAAAGCACACTCTTGCGAAGCGTTCTCCAAGGTCTTCGTAAGACTCGGTGACGTCGATCCTCACCACTAATCGATATACGAGCTTCATCTGAGAATAAAACACTAATCCAGTTTTGTTGAGTCCATGACGAAACATTTTGAGCGAATCTCAATCTGGCAACTCAATGCTCACGGAGCAATGTAGGGCCCCGAGCTGGGCGATACCTACGTATATTGACGACCTGAAGTCTCCTTCTGACTGTCCATAGGCTTACTCGTGTACCTCTGACTTCCTCGAGGTTCTGTTTGAGATCCGCGTACGTAACTTGACGATTCTGTAGCGCTTGACTGACTATGAAGCGGTGGTCACGTGGCTCAGTGCACCGTTTTCTTTCAGAACTGGGTCTTCTACTGACGGAGCCCGTTTCTTGGTATCCTTGTCAGGTCAGACACATAACATTGGCTACAACCTTCTTCAAGCAGCGCAATAATTTTATTAGCTCTTATCGTTTTTTCAACCATACTGAGAACAGCAAACAGAAGTGAACTAATGCAGCAAACTGTAGAAATTTAATTAAAATTTATTCGTTTAAATAAAAAAAACGTAAGAAATGAAAAAGAACTTAATAAGAGTTGGATTTCATTTACCGCCAAAAAATACGTTTTTGTCAGTGAAAGAGAATTTTCAATCAAAAAGAATAAATTTCAAATTTAGAAGGTTCGTTTTTATGTGCCAGAATACACTATACCTGCTAGTAGCAATTACAATTAATACAATATCTTAATAATTAATATTTTGTTAATAATATGACAAAATCAAAACCGCTAGTTTTTTATGCAAAAGGGTATATTAATAAAAAGAAAAATTAGGAGTTTGCTAACAAAAAACTCAAAGAGCCTTTAAGAAAGATATAATTTAGGGCTATGAAAGTAAAGTTCAGCTGTTTGGTACTGAACAAAGAAAACAATTGGGAGAAAACCAAAGTTAAGGTTTCTAAACTTTAAAAGGTTTAAAACCTAAAAATATTATAACAAGTATATTAAAAATACAGAGGGGATTTTGATATAGTGTGGTGCTACTGCATTTTCTCATATTATTGTATTAAACCATAATTTGGAGGAATGCTGCTTTAAAACGAATCTCTTACTTTTTTTTATCGGACGATAATTCAAAACATATTGCCGAAAAAGTTACGATTTCTTTAATATTGTGGTCTAAAATACACCGTAATCGCAGTAAACCATAATCGTTAGATATCAACTTTATAATAATGAACAAAGTTGGAAAGAGAAAGAAAAAGAAGATAGAAGGCAAATTAAAAAAAAATTATACAAAATTTAGGATAGTTCAGATGAAAATCTACGATTATAATTTAGTACAAAGTTTACCAAATGATTACAAGTCATTGTCGCGGCTAAAGGTAGTCCATTACAAATAATAAATATTTTACTGTTCTCGTATAATTTCATTTCTCGTCACAATTGTCACAGATTGATGAATTGGCCAACAATAAATGTTTTTTAATTATCTTAATATAATAAAAAACACGTTTAATATACTTTGATTTGTATTCAATAATAAAGGAGAAAAAGAATAAAAAAAAAAAAAAAAAAATATATATATATATATATATATATATATATATATGTATGTATATATACATATTACTTGGTATATAATACAACAGAAAATGTTTAATTTTTGAAATGTCAATTAGTGAATCTTTTATGCTATGTTACTCCTATTATAATTTTTAATTCTTTTCTTACATATGTATAATCTATACACTGAGATTTTTATATTTTTTCGGAATGACATATATGGCATCATTCCGATTTTTTTAGATATACGGTTATGTGATTAGTTTCTTCAGTATTGTTTGGTCACATAACATTTTACGTTAAATATGTTTTAAAATAATTACGTTAAATACTGTATCTTGCCTAGACTTTATAATTCTAATAATATATTCCTCATAAGATTGTGGATTGCGCTCATACGATCTCACATGCTGCTGATGTAAATTGTATATGGAAAAAAATATTATATTACATTTATTAAAAAAATACTTAATAGTTGCGATTTTATTTCGGTATTTATCGGATTTTCGATGATTTCATTTCGTTTTACCTCAATATGACTTTTAATTTAATTCATATAAATCCTACACCGCTACTATAACAAAATATTGGTTTTAAAATCACTTCGCTATATTGTTTGTTAGTTTCTTTAAACAAGTTGAACTAAAAAGAAAAGTTTAAAAATAGGGAATATAAAATTTCTCAGTGACGCTAAAATGACAGATCACAATTTCCAGAATTTATGAATTTTGTTTTAATATAAACGTTTTATAATTGTTAATGAAGTGAATGTATTAACTATAACATCGGTGTAGATGAATGTTTCGCAATTACCGAGAAATATAATTATTACCAACTTAAGTCATTATAAATTAGAATATACTAATTAATGAAAGGTTTAATCTGCAAGCTTCTTTCTATGGTTAAATTAAAAGGGCTATCAGAACCAGAAAGTCAATTAAATATTTGTAAAATTTATAAATACGTTAAATATCCAGTTTGTATTTTTTATTGTAACATATTTTTACAGGGCTCATTTCTCTTATCATTCTAATCGTAATATGTTTTTGATGAATGTGGAAAAAACTCAACTATTTTGATATAAATGCCATAAAGGTTAGAATTTAAAAAATGGGGACTATCGACAGAAGTGAAATTAAAAACTATGAAATAATAGCGGTTTTACAAATTTTTTTTGAAAATCCGTAAAAAAAATATTATCGAACAAATAGAAATCTGTTTTATCACGCTAATAAGATAACTCCTAAGCCACTGTGAAATACTCATAAATAATATCAAATTTTTAAAAGCAAATATTGATATGAATATTGGAAATATTTGAAAATAAATGCTTTGTTTTTACTGTTGTACCGCACAGTGATCCTACAATTAAACAATTAAAATAATAATGAAACTAAAACACAATTTAAACAACACACAGTATACACAAATTGAACTTTCCACATAGTCAATTTGACTTTACTTGAACAGATACACAGCACTAATGTTGCACAACACGTCAGCTTCAGATAAACTGCTATTACAGTACGTCGGTGACGCGAACTCACCAGATTTTATTAATCCAAAAAGCGTTCAACGCGCACATCATACAGTCATACAGTCAGTGTATGTACAATGTGTAGGTGTATATGTGAACACTGTACGTACGCGTCTGGTGCCAGAACAGTAGATGCTATATATATATATATATATATATATATATATATATATATATATTTATATATATATATATATATATATACAGTACTGCTATATATATATATATATATATATATAGTATATATGCTTTCTCTGTCAACATAGCATGCCAGTAATGCGAATCCATAAGTTTTTCGTCTACCAAGAATCACTCAAAGCGCATAAAGAAGTTTTCACTTCAAAAATATCCAATTTTTGTCATACAATTTATTTATTACATTTATTATATCAAATGCTACTACTTTCAAAAAAATAAAAACCTTTTAAAAACTACAGAAAACTCTTTTTCAAAATCAAATATCACTAGTAAGATCAGCTGACGTTTCTATTATACGTATACTATATACGTCACATTATTATGAATAGGAAAAAGTAAAAAAATAGCTAATTAAAAATTTTATAAATATTTCATTTTTCTTTCGATTATAGATGACGTGAATTGATCGATTCAATCTGTGAAAATATGTCATAATACACCTGTATAACAACACTTTTATATAATTATATCGCATGTTGGGTCGATTTTCAATTACTTTTCCTTCAGATATTTTTTTAAAAAGTCTTTGTATTTGTTAACTTGAATTATTATGTAATGCCCATCTTTATCAAGTACACACATTGCTAAGTTTGTGGTTACTGAGATAAAATTGTTAGTTACTGCGTTCTCTGTGTGACTACTTAATGAAGTATATTAAAATGTTTTTATTTACATTTCACAATTTTAATAAGTAAATGCTTTTTTATTCTTAAATTAATTAATCTTGGTTAATTAATATATTCTTGAATATAACATTGTTAATGTTCGCCTTTTCATTGCAATTTATAAATTATATGTGGGCGAAGTAAGAGTTGGAATGCAACGAGGGGAAAAGTATAATTCATTTTTATCTACGTAGATAGTCATACCGCAAAATAGTAGATCATCTTAATTGTGGTAAAAATATAGTTTATAATATAGTGCAACATTACAAAACGCGTAATTCATTTGAAGTGTTGCCAGAAAGGAAAGACCAAGAAAAACAACCCTGCAAAAAGATCGTGGGATGATCATGATCAAGTATGTACTATATTTGGGCCGTTTTAGTAAAACACCTTTGATGACATCTAACATAAGTAAAGGTATCCAGAAGAGTTGCTTGAAAATCCCCATTACTTAATAGGGCACACAGACTAGTACAGTTGGAGTTTGCTAGGAAATATAAAAATTGTGTTATCAAATTGCAGATGGTATGTGTATACTGTGTCGTTTAAAAGAGGAAATCAACTCAGAATAAACGAAAAACAAGTAAAATATGGAAGCGACAACAAATAAATTTGGAGAAGTTTTGATATCGGTATTATTATTTTTAATGGTTATATTCAACAGTGGCAACCATACTGGATACATAACTATATTGTGATTGTTTTAGCCGTTTTTGCTCCATTCGAAACAAATTACGCACAATAATTCATATATGATGTATATCTACACGTTTATAAAACAAGTTTGAAGATTTTTAGAATATAACTTGTTACAGGTTGACCAATTCACAATGATTTGGGAGTGATCAATTTTTGAAGCTCTAGTAGTTATTTTGTATTTTTTGACAATTGCTTACTAATTGTAATCTTGAACTTAATTAAATTTGTCAGAAAATCGAAATTAAAAGTATATTAAATTGCATCACGATATGATCATTCAAATAAACCCTGAGGTTCAAATAACACATATGTTAAGAAAACGCTAAAGAAAAGAAATATTTTCCCTTACTTGACTGGTGATGAAATTACACATATCATGTGTATATATTTATAATTATACATATATGTTAAACAGTCATATGATTTGTCCATATGAAAATACCTCGATAAAGAATAATAAGTGGATTTATCACATTTTATATTACTAATGATTACATGAACATCACAGCTGGAAATTTGTCCGCGTCAGTGGTAATAAATTTAATGTGACACTTATTACAAGTAACGATCTACACATCTCAACATTTTTTTAATATGCTGCTCTGAAATATACGTTAATGATTAATTTCGATTCCCACGAATCGAGCGAATGTGACTGGTGAAGGATAAGATTACTTCTTTAAGAGTCATTTTGCAGTGTTTTTAAAACTTCATTGAAATAAAATTTCATACACTCAAAGAAACTACTGTTTGATAAATTTACAGTAACTACACAGCAATATTAAAGTTATGTACAGAAGTATAAATCAATTTCCGTAGGTTCAGGTATCTGTTGAAATATTTTTTCAATATTAATTGTTAGTCAAACCAATAAGAAAGTTAGTCAAACAAATAAAGTTGATCAAACCCTCTAATGGGCTTTAGCTCAGATGATAGAGTGCTCACTAAGCATACGAGAAGTACGATGATCGATATTTGGCGCCTCCAAATTCTACATATATTTTATGTTATGTTAAATGAGTTATGTTATTAACTATCCTCTTGTACCGGGTTGGCCCCGTTAGAAACGACTATGACCGCATTTTGTTTCAATCGCTTTTTTCACATTCAACATTTAGGGCAAACTATGAATAAAATTCAAACGTGCCCAAACATGATTAAATTTAAAATGTCTGTTAGTGATTTTTGAATTCAAGCTTTTGAAAGCTTTCTTAAATTTGCATTATTAAGAAATAAAATTAGTAAAATATAGAACTAAATTTATCCTATAGAACTATATTTATTTTCATAAGAACTAAATTTATCCAAAAACACCAGTCGTAATATAAATACAAGTAAAAACATAACATTCTACGCAAATCGATATTTTATATAAATCGTAATTACTTAGAAATAGTGGCGTGTTTTTTATGGTTACAAAACGGGGTCGACACTAAGAGACTGAAACATTAGGATATGTTCGGGTTTAGGACATGTCTCGGTCATTACACGAACCACGAGTGTGAGTGACGTGGAGAAACGAATATTTTTATACACGTATGTGTTTTAGCATAATGTGAAAAATACACACACAGTTCCGATAAAACATTTTTATAATAGCAATGTAACCGGACAGTGTTTCCATTTTATATAGTAACCCATAATAAATATCTGTTACAAATTGTGTAAAATAAAATTGATATATATATATATATATATATATATATATATATATATATATATATTTATATAATTTTAAGTATTGAAATAGTGTAACTTTATTTTAATTTATTTTACAAAGAGGAATTGATATAAAAAAAATACAAAAAATCGAAATATTAAAATGCCCAGAGTATTGCGTAAAGAGAACTTATAAAATTTATGTTTGACAGCCAACTGTATAGGCAGAGCATATTTCAAATCAATTTTTTATAATGAAATAATTGAGCCCAAGCCCTAATTAACTAAATACGTCATTTTTTTATGTATATTCTTTCATTTCAACAGAAAAAAAATTAAAAAGAAATTTTTTAATATACAAATAATATGATGGAAAAGTTTTTTCAAGTTAGTGAAGCAAACTTGTGCGATATAAACAATTTATACCCTTGTTATCTTTAAATCATTAATGTTAGTTTGTAATTTAAAGAAAGTAAGCGTAAACGTTTTTATATATAGCGATTTTGATTCACTGTTCGCTTATTTATTTAAGTTTATAACTTTATAATTTAATTTTAATTAATAATTTGACAACTCATTCGAAAAATTTAAAAAAATATTAATTTTTTGACACGCGGCTCCATTATATTTATAAGAAAGATTTTAAGTTTGCAGATCCAAAGGCATACTTTAGATGCTTTCGACAGACTGCCAGAAGGTTATAATGCTGATAGCATGAGTAATTTTCTTTTATCAAATAAACACTTTTTTTAAAAATTGAAATTTTGCAATTGTAAGTGGAAATTTTGGTTCATTTCTTGTTTAGAAGTAAACCAAAAATGAACCTAAATTCTGAGAGAAAACATTATATTTTGCTCAACTCGCTACTGATAAGTTTTTATTAACATTATTTAATTTTTCTTCCTCTTAATTTTTACTCCTAAATTCCATATCAATCGAACAATAACGTTTTTACCTGAATGGCTGGAAGTTTCGCCCTCTAGAAATTATCGAATAGTCCAGAACATTAGAGAATATTCTAGAGTATTCCACAACATTCCTGAACATACCGGCACATTCTAGACTATTGGGGAAATTTTGGGAATAGTCTGAAACATTCGGGAACATCCTAAAATATTGTGGAACATTCCAGAACACTCTCGAATATTGTGGAATGTTCTGGAACATTGTAGACCATTCGAAGTTTTTTGTATGGGTGGGGTTACCCATTGGTAGGGGTATATAAAGCAAGATCCGTCGTGGATCGAACCCAAGTCAGTTTCTTATCAGTGAAGTCAGTGAGAAAATAAAAACAAACAGTGAAATGTGAGTAATCAAAGTGATACAGTGACTGAATGTAAATCGAAAATAAAGCGTGAAAAGTGTTTAAAGTGTACTTAGTGTATTTCTTAATAAAAAGTTGATTTGATTTATATTTTATACAACACCCAGGCGTAAAAGAAGAGGGAATCTTGCCAGTTCTGAAGCAAAACGGTGATAACAAAAAGAACAGCGAAACAACGAGATAGTCGAAGAGCGCAAAGTACATTTACGTTCCCAACGAACGAGAATGAGCACCGCGAGAAGCAGAGAAACCGAAGAACAACGAAATGAAAAATTGAAGAATCAAGAATTGCGATACAATCTTATAAGAAAATATTGCGAACGCAAGCCACCCATGGAAATATCACCCTACGAAAAGCGCGAACGAGGACAAGTAAACAGTACAACCTAACAAATTAAGCATTTCGTTATGACCCGACGAAAGAATATAACACAAACACATCGTAATCGGAAAAAATGGATGACATCTGCCAATTTTACAACGCGAAACAATTCAGTAGAGAAACACCAGGAATCTGTTGCATGAATGGAAAAATACGATTACCACTACTTGAAGCAAAGTAGCGGGAATGTCTATATTACATGACGTATAATGCACATCAGATAGGCGAAGTCGCCATCGTAATTGTCGATAATGAAAACACAAGCCATAACGCAATTGAATAAAAAATAAGAGAAGGATGACAACACATTGCAGAGACATAGCGTTCATACGATGGCAGCAAACAACAAAACAGAAACAACGAGATCCTCATGTATCAAATGGAAATACACATCAATAGTAACGAAGCAGCGCGGCGGATTTTCAGTTTTTCCATACACGAATACGAACCAACTGTGCAACATCTAGTAGTACATTTGAAGAATGGATAGAAAGTTTATTTCACAAAAGACATCGCCAAAAGAATTGCAAGCGAACCACCTAAGCACACAACATTAACAGCTTTTTTCCAACTGTTCATACAGATCCATAGTTGAAAAACAGCTATGGGACTCCTTTGTAGTACAACTTGGGATGCCAGCACCACAACAAGATGCTTTCAGTGTGCTAAACTTCGAAATTACAAAGAAAAAAACTATAACATCAACGAACTGCTTTAATACATTGCTCACAAAAAACCACTCTTCAATGACAACAAAAAAAAAATTACAACGTTATCACGGACCGAATCGACAACACTGGCGGAATTATTTATTTGAACGCACCAAGCGGCACCGGGAAAACGTTTCTAATAAATATATTGCTGGCAGTACAATACGTGCTAAACAATACATCGAACTTGTACTGGCATCATCCGACATTCCTGCCACACTTATGGAAGGAGGACGAACTGCCCATTCCGCCCAACAAATACCGTTGAATATAGCTGAAGAATAATTCCCAGTGTGTAAAATCTCAAGAAAATGACGGGGTGAACTTCTAAAATAAACTAAAATTATCTTCTGGGACGAATGCATAATGGCACATTAAAATCACTCGAATCCATGAACAGAACATTACAAGACTTGCGAAGAAATACCGAAATGATGGGAGGACGTCTAATCATACCCTCGGGAGATTTTTGACAAACACTTCCAGTTATTCTCAAATTAACACCAGCAGACGAAATCAATGCATGCTTAAAAATCATATCTCTGGTCACACATACAATTATTACGACTAACTAAAAATATGAGAGTTGAACTATAGAGAGACGAAAAAAAAGGACATTTTGCTCAAAAACTTTTACAAATAGGCGAAGTCGCATATCCTACTGACCAGACGACCTGCTTCATTGAACTCAACAGTGATTTCTGAGAACGAACTCATCGACCAAATTTATCCAATCATTGTTCAAAATTATATCAATCCGAAGTACCTATTTCAGATGGCAATTTTTTCTAAAGAATTAGTAAACTCTTTGCAAGTATCATGAAAACCATTACACTGCCTTCGACTGAAAATTGGATCTCCGATCATACTGCTGAGAAATCTCAACTCACGAAAACTATGTGACGGAAAAAGGATAATCGTCAAACAGCTTTCGAATAACATCATCGAAACCGAACTTATGACTGAAAAGGACAAAGGACACATAGTATTTATCTTCAGAATACCACCCTACCCTCTACTGAACTGTAATTCCAATTTAAAAGACCGCAATTATTCTTCCGACAAACTTTAAAATATTGCGGCATCAACCTCAAAGAATCCCACTTTTCTCACGGTCAACTGTCTATAGCTTACTCTCGACTAGGCAATTCGAATTTTTTGCACATCTATACCCCGGATAACAAAATGAAAAATGTTTTTTATAAACCAGTATTGTAAAGAGTAAGAATACATTTTCAATAAAAACTTTTTATTCTCTTGTATTTAAAAAAACTTTTTATTCTCTTGTATTTTAAAGTATATCCTTTTATTCCAACTACCACATAATCTCATATCAACTCGATCGACAATCTCATATCGAAACCGGGTACTCCAGTTAGTGGATATATAATAATGAAATTTCTAAATTGTCTTCCCAAACTAAAATTTATTAGTCGGGACGCTAGTTTTTTATAACACAGAAAATAATTTTCTCCAACAAGTAGATAAACCCATATTAAATTATCAATTTCCAATATTCACTCACGGAGATGGCTTTCTCGTTGATCTCCGTCAAGTCTTGCAGTGTACAGGTGATCGCCAGCTTGCGGTAGACCGGGATCCGTATTCCGGATAGTTCACAGGTTCAGATGGCATCCTCATTATTGTCCCACTTGACGAGGTTAGCTTTGAACTTTGTTATCCTCGTGCTTAATCTGTTCAGCTGCTTTTATATTATGAAGGCAAATCACAGCAAGAAGAGGTCTATTCAAATAGCTCCACCAGAGGATATGGTACATAGGATAGAGGATGGTTGCCATAGTTGAAATCGCCGCGTGTCAAAAGAGATTGCGGGCGGCTTAATGGTGTGAAAGAAGTTATTTCTCGAACAGAGTCTTACAGGCACATGTTGGTATCTAAAAAGAGGATAGCATTGATTTGTCGTATACTTCCTTCTCTCTACTAGTTTCTGGTCGCACACGGAGTGCTGCTATTCCGACGAGGGGATAGGTATTCCCAATGGGATTTGACTTGAGTCAACTTAACACAATGTGTGCTGTGTCTTTGATGGCGATATCTACACACGAGCTGCATACTCCGTGTGTTGATTTTTGAAATATATGCAGCTGGGTGCCCCATGTCATACTCGTCAGTTTTCGGATGATATAGTTCCGTTAGCTTATTTTCTTCTTCGTGTACAGGCTGTGCAGTTTGAAGGTTAGGTCAACTTCCTTCCATGGCTACCTCTGCAGTTACTTTTGTCCCTAATGTAGATAAACTGCCTGATTTCATAATGGATTGGTTGGTCACTGGTGTATATGCTATAGAACAGAAGAGCCAGTACACTTTCCGGACCGCGTAGTCTACTGGCCCTTTTGTTCTACAGCATATACACTAGTGAGTATTGGTCTGTGTTCTCTAGCGATTGTTTTTGTTTTGGACAGTGACGTACGAGCGCCTGTTCTGCAGGATGTATTATGGGAAACTCAAAGTCTCCATTTAGCTGAAAAATTTTGAAGGCAAGGCGCTAATGGTGATTGTGTCTTACGCAGTGCAGAAGCCTGTGGAGGAACTGCTGTTACTTGTTTCCTTTTGAAATCATCTTTTATATGCTTGGCGAGGTCAAGGTTTTATCCGCGGTATAATCTTGCAGGCCTGAAATCAGCTTGTTAAGAATGAGTGCCTCGTATCTTAGAAACAAATTCTCTGGAACAGAGACCAAAATATATAATTTTCAGTAAGACCTAAAGATATGAAAATATACTGGAACCTGGAATGTCAATTAAAGTGGGGAAGTAAATAAGAGCATCGTCGATAAAATAGGATTGAAAATAATTTTTGAAATCTTATCCGTATGCCGAGAGTTTTTAAATTTAAAGAGATCTTATATTTGTAATGATATTGTAACTGCCGATTTTATTAAGTAACTATTGTTGAGAATAACAAACCATACATTATGGCGTTGCGAAATGGGTGAGTGATCATGGTTAAAACGCTCTCCGTAACCTGAAGACCTGGAAGTTATTTACTTTTTATCAGACGCTATACCAAGCTCTTTCAGGTCTAAATTGATTTATTATACTTATAGCGAGGAAAGTAATAAAAGATTAGGGTAATATTTTATTTGAAAATTTGCGACTAAAAGTGACATAAATATGTAGTAATAAATTTGACCAGTAAATATAATTTTCTTGAAAATATATTAATAGTAATAAGATTGTTGTATTTACACGGCAAAAATAAAAACACGGTGTGACCGTGAAACCAAATCAATTTAATATGTGAGAACTAGAATAGATTCCATCAAATCATTTTAAAGGCGATAGTATCAACATTCTGGTTGGTGATATTTTTTAAATCTTCGTGTGATTCGTACATTACGAATCTAATAACTTTTGTTAATCTATGTAATGAATATCGTTTGTTTTACAAAACAATTCAAAAGTTTTAATTTGAGTTACCGTGTTTTGAGTGATAAATTGGAAGCTTCACATTTTAGCAATTAATTTTATTTATTTTCCTCGTCGATTTGACAGGATATAAATGTACATTTTCCATTTGTCTGAAATACATATAATCTTATAATGTTAGACAATATATGTCATATAAGTTGACAATACATGTTACGTAATAGCACATAAATTTTGATGGAAACCTTCCTGCTAATATTTGACAGGTATTAACTGGAAAACTCTTACATCCGGCGGAATTCACGATATCGGCAATATTAGTTATTTATGCTCGTAACGATGTGAGTTTCCAATAATGTTAAATTTAAATATTTGTGTGTTATATTTTTATATTGTTATTGTGTTTGAGTAAGAACAGTGGTAATAGGTTATATCCAGGGACAGAGTCTTACAAATTCGCTCTTTTAATTTACAACTAGTTTCTTGCCTCGGTTTTGTCTTGTCCAAATAAAGACCGTTACTGTGTTTTTTTTAATTAATTTTTTATGAATTATTTGTTTGCGGTTGTTATTTATTAACGATATTCGGTCTATTTATTTATTCAGTGCTTTAGACGAGTACAACATGGCAAAGTCCAATAATGTGATATAAAACGCTTATAAGAAATAATCTGTAATAATTAGCCATAAACATTGACAATTTTTATTGTGGATACGCATATTGTCATATCATTTAATGTAGCTGTAATGGTTCAAAATTTTAACTCGGCACACTTCAACTACCTTCGTGTAAATACATAGTTACTGCTACTTGCCCATGACTGGCACATCCTAATTAATAATTATTTATTACACCATCTGGATACTGTAAGCTATGCTATTATGAAAGTTTTACGTCAATCGTGTAAATCATTATTGTATCAAATTCTTAAAATTAACAAAGAAATCTTTGTATATATATATATATATATATATATATATTTAAATTTATATATATATACACCCACACATATATTTGAGAATAATAAATGTATTATTAATTTTCTTTAAAATCATTTAATTAGCGCCATGAATTGCCATTGGTTTATGCTCACAAAAATAATTAATTAACGTTATCAAATTTAACGAGTTTTTAAAAGCATTTGCATTATTAAAGAATTACAATAATTGCAAATCATCACTGCGTACACGTTTAAATTAAAATGGACCATTACAATGGAGTCTGATCAACATACAAATTTTTCGATTTTTAAACCTTCTTAAATCACATTTCTTCGAAGTCGTACGTACATAATCGTTGCCATTATCTGTACTTACCTTTTATAAAATATCTCTAGATTGGACCAAGTTAACTTAGTTTTAACATGTTTTATAACTAACTTGTATAAAAATACTTTTGATATCGTGTAAAAAAATTTGTAATTAATTTAGGTCTCTTATATAACCTTAAAACATACATAGTCCTGAAGTACATAGTCGTGAATGGTTAAATATATTACATTTCCGATAAAAAATTCTCTTATTACTTTTATCCTCCGAGCAATTCCTATCTTTATGGTTCGCAAAACGATATTTTATTCAATACGCGCTAACGAACGCACCTGTATTCAAATTTATGAATGAGACATTCTCATTAAATCCTTCATTATCATAACGGGATATTTTTTGAAGCGAAATAAAAGATAGCTCTCGATTTGTATTCCTTTTGCTTTTTCTTTTTCAGTGGAACTCACGCTACAATTTCCAGGAGATGGATACAAAAAGTTTCAAAGAAATTAATATTATAATTCGAAATTATCATTCCAATATTCGACAGAGGTTTTCGATTAATTTTATGTTTGAGAAGCGTGCCGATCAGTATTCCCCGTCCGTGCCATTGTGGTGCGGCGAGTTTGCTAACTTTACGTTCATTAATCAATTTAATTTTCATTGATAATTAAATATTAAATCACGTTCAAAATTGTACAGAACTATAATTTGAGTTCAAGTAATGGAATAAATTGCGTTAATTTATTTTAGGTGGATGCTTAAATTTTATTTTTAAGACGTAATTTTTAAAATACGATCTAAATAGAAGAGATCGCAGTTAATGTAGAGGAAAAAGTAATTTTCATAAAAATGAGGTGAACTGGAGTCAAGAAGTTTTCACCAGCGATTATATACATATATATATATATACATATATATATATATATATATATACATATATATATATATATATATATATATATAAATCGCGTGCAATTCAACACATGTGACAGAAGTGGAACTCATTTGGCGATTTAAACTTCGATTTGTAAGTATATAGTATGGGGTAAACGGCAGAGAGAGAATATACTATATATTCATATGAGAAGATTTCAATAATATACATTTAGAAAAATTAATAAATTATCATTACAAATCGAAGTAAACATTTAATAAATCGTCATATAAATTTAAATAGATAATTTCAATTAAAAAAATAAGTAAATCTTTTAAAACTAAAATATTATACAAATATGCATCTAAATTAAATTATGTATACGTGTAATCCCGCCCGTTTGTTAATCATATGAAACTGTACAGTTAATTTAATATCCGACTTTGCAAAATTAAGTGAGTGTTATCTTTCCAGGCGTATTAATGTACGTGCCTATACACATACGTTTAATTTTTTTTCCGTTGTACGACCCTGACGGTTTAATGGGTTTCAATGTATTTATTGCCATTACATTTGGCGTAATCCTCCGAAAGACACAGAGCATATTAAAAAAAACACGTTCAACTCAGTACACATGACAAAAGTTAAACTTCTTTGGCGATCTAAACCTTGATTTATAAGTATATAGTAAGGGATAAAACGGGAGAAAGCCAGGGAGAGAGAGAGAGAGAGAGAAATAGAGAGGGGAGGGAGGGAGAGAGATAGAGAGGGGATACTAAGTGTAAATCCATATATTGTACTAAATTCGTTTAAGATATTAATACTCAAGATTCAGAAAAATTAATAAAATGTCATTTCAAATTTACCTAAACATCTGATACAATTTTCATAAAAATTTAAATAGACAATTATTAATTAAAGAAATAGCCGCGATGTTAGTACCAGAATACGGCTAAATGCGGCTGAAGGAAGTCGGGATATTTACGGCAATATGTGCGGATTCACTACGGATTTATAAATAAATTGTGTATATTCATATATGTTGTTAGTCTTGTAACGGACAAAGCACACGCAAAAAGTAATAAATCAATCACAAATTGATAAACAAGACAACATTTTGATAATTTACTTTTGACACGCATGATGAACAACAGAGCTAATAGCAGTAGAGGGTGCCATTTTTTATTTTGACAGACATACCATATAAAAGAGGTGATAGCAGTAGTAGATAATATTTTTGTTTGTTTTCATGCACGCGTACTCTTCCTGACTTATTGTATCGTATTCATCTATCTCTACCGGCCTAGTTCTAATTAATTCCCAAGTTCGTTGCTTGGGACTTACTTAAAAAAAATTAAAAATAACTTTATACTAACTATATTTATATATATATATATATATATATATATATATATATATATATATATATATAATTTTTAAAAATATTTAATATGGGAATGAATCAACCAAAGTCTTTTATTTGCATGGTTATACAAAATAAAGTTACGCAAAAGAAAATGCCTAGTCTTTCTGTGACTTTGAATGGTAACGGCTCGGCACGATAGCACGATTTAACAAGGAAGCATAATGTATAGGAATGTACGAATACACTTTTCATTTTCCCTATATAGTATCGGCCTGACGTAGATGTCAACGATGTACGAGTGTTGTTTGCTAAGACCATTGAACAGTTGTAAAGACCATTGAACCAATTATTCATTAGAATCGCCATACGCGTTTTCCATTTTATTTTGTTTAATTAAACTAATAAGCTACTAACTACTGATGTAGCTCCTAAATAAACATACTAATTAATAATGTAACTCTATTAATATTATAATCTATTAATATTCTAAAGAATTTTCCAAACTACAACTGAAATAACATAAATTTTGTTATTATGTAATAAGCTAATTAATTCTAACTTTATCCCAATATATATTTAACCCAAAAAATATATTTTTTCAAGAATCAAAAATTTACGTTCAATATTTTGCGTTTTTAAAAAATAACTTAAATTTAATTCGAAAATGCTTAAGACTGTCATGGCTTCTTGAATGACACCACTACTCATGAAAAAAATCAAAACAATAGTGATGTGTGTTTTGATAAACTCTGTGTAGTACCCCAGTGTAAAAGTATAACTATTAAAACGCCAAATAAATTATTTATATATGTTCCAAACAATAAACGAATACGGAAAAAGTGGCTAAAAATTGCAATGAGCTCGTAGTTTATTTACAAATTTAAAAATGTATTTTTTGAAGACCATTTTGATGTATTTATTTGCAATTTAGGTACCTATTCGATAAACTGTGTTTTCACTACAAAATAAACAATGACTGCGGTCGTGTTTTCTATAGAAAAACATTAAAATGTCGAAACTCAGAGCTTATAAGGTTGATTACAAACAAATAAATTAATAAGTCTCACGCGCAATCAATTTCTAAATTTCAAGCATTATTGATGAATTTTGCAGTCACTATTTTTACAAGTTTATTGATACAATAATAATGTACGAGTTGAGGTTAAGTTATTTATATTTCGCAAATCTAACGTCAAAAACAGTATAAATTATCTTACAGTATGTGTGTAGAAACAAACCCTTACTGATTAGGAAATTGAAATTATATTATTTCAGCTTATAATACATATTTTAAACTTGTGTGAAAACTAATATAATTAACATTGAAGTTTTAACATTCCGAAATTCTGATAAACAGAAGTCACTGTTTGACACGAAAAATCTACCAAGTGTCAATTTTGGGTAAATTACTGCCGTTTGCTTTGCTAAAACTTGATTTCATTGCAAATTGTATTTGTCTTTTAATGTGTAATTGAGGACAACTGTATAAATTTTATACAAATTGTTAAAAACAAACATTAATCAAATAACCTCACCTATATACGAAAAAGTCAAAAGTAACGGTTTTTCGTTAGGTGTGATGTAACGCTTTCTGATTGGTGTTCACTGTACCGTGACTGAATTCGTAATTTTGCCGAATTTTGTTTTCTACTTTTGTTCTCTTCTTTTAGTAATATATAACTTTGTTCCTTGGTATCTCCATATAATGATTAATCATTAAAAAATATAACCCTTCCGATTTATTCTTAGTGGAAACTAGCCTATTGTAAGTCCAAGAAGTCGAGTTTGGCTTTAAAACACATATAGCGTCGATCAAACATTAAAATTCGTTTTTTGACCGTTTTAAGATTTCATTTCAATCTTATTTCAGTCAATAGTCTCATAACTCGATTGATGTTTGCACTTGAGTTTTGGTTTAAAATTGCTTGACGGTGATAGAAATAAGGTGAAGGAAACCAATAATTCAGAAGAAATACTCACTTCTTACCAAAGAATTAAAAAGTATTTTTTTCGTTCTCCTATAAAGTCCTCCTGCTAATACTGTTTGACCGATGATCGATAGTTCAAACAAAACCGAAAATTAGGTACGAGTAAGAGAGAACCTGAATGTTAGCTAGTAATTTAGGCAGTAAATTAATTTTCATAAAATATTATGCTTTTAGAAGATTTTAAAATGTCGGTCAAAATGCAAAAGGGTATACTAATGGGAACCTCATCCAGTTATTACAGAATCCAGTTATTACAGAAGAAACAAACTGGTAATTAGTTATATTTTTTACAATATGTGCAAACACTTTTATGTTTAAATACAAAATATATGTATAATATATAATATGTTCAAATGAAAAAAAATTACAATTTACTCTGTGATATAGATTAGCTTTTCCCAGTTAAAACGTTTAACAAATTGTTTGTATATTAGAAGAAGTATTGTCGATTTCTCAATTTAAAGTTATTAGATTTTTGTTCGATGAAGACAGTAATACTGTATGTATATCACTTTTAATTTTATGGTAAGACAACTCTGTTCAAACTATCATTCGTACGGTTGTGATAATGAATTTCTTTTTGTATTAATATTTTGAGTGCTTGAATAGCAGATGAGCCAATAAGTGAGTATTTTTTATTAATATTATATAAATACAGATTATCATAATCGGTAGTCAAGGACTTCTATCGAACTACGCAGCTGGCCATTAATCGTCTCTTGATACTTCAGCTATAAAAGATCTTGGGTTATTAACAACCAACCTTTTATATATCATTGCTAGCTAAATTAAAGTTTTCTTCAAAATCTTCTCTCTTAAAAGTCTTCAAAATCTTATTCCACATTAAGCCAATGTAAATAGCTTATCTTGGATTTCAGAGACATGTGTTATCAGAATTTAAAGGAAAAACTACTAGAAAAATTAGAAAGAAATAGAAAACTGTGATTCAATTTATCTTCGACTTCGGCGCACACAGTTACCTATCTGCACCATAGAAGATCTCTTACCGTATCACTATAAAATTATGAAGTCGACTATATATGATTATATAAACCTGCCATAATCTGTTCGCTGAAATCTCTTCCATATATCATACTTTATTATCTCACAATTCCTTTCCTACCCCTAACATGTGATAGGTTTTTATTACTTGTCGCATTGTAATTGATTGTAAGAAATTGTTTTGCGCTATTAAGTCCGCTACTTGAGTAGTAATTATCAAATCTGCAAAAAAGCTCCTAAATATTAAATAATATTTTCTTATTTGTTTGCAAATTTTGTCACTTAAAGTCAAGCATATAAACAATGAACCGTGGCGGTCAAAACTGGAATACATATTTCATTGATTAAAAGACTTACTGATTATTTGTTCTATAGCAGACTGCCGTCAGTGATATTAATGTGAAAAATAACTTTTTTGATATATCTTTTATTTTGTTTTCATGTTTAATATCAGTATATTTCATTAAAATATTAAAAGTACTTTTAGATCAATTGGATCATTTGCTAGTTTGAAGTATAAATCAAAATTTAATTTTTATCCGAGCATTGCATGTTTCGTATCCATATGTTATCTTGAAAATTATGCGTTAGCTGTAAGTTCGCTTTTTGTATATATTACAATTCAAACATTTTAAACAATGTTTATACTTTTATATATTTAAACTTTCATATCTATATTAGTGTGTACGGAATCGTTGTAGTGCGATTTTGACTTACAAATTTATTTATATCTAAGATCTTCAGCACGTAACTGTACTAAAGTCTTCAGATTTGTTTTCACCGGTTAATTAGAAGTAAATTTTTAAAATTAAAAAATTCAATAATTTAAATGCATTAAAAAATAGTTTAAAAGTATATTTTGAAAACACGTTCGCAAGTTAACGTCGCTAAATGAATTTGGAGGATACTCTTATTAGGCAGTTAACCCTTGCAAATTTAATTTACAGTAAATTGAATCGACACGGTTCCGTCGTAATCTACAAAAGGCATTTCAAAATGTACGCAGCGCCACTCATCGGAGAGTTAAATCAAAACATCTTCTACGCCTCCGAGTTACTTTAACGTGCCGGGCGTCTTTCATCACCGTGCCGACTGATTCCTTCGAATCTCCAGGGTGCCCTTCTATTTAACTCGTTATAATCCTTTAATTCGGAAAACCGCTACGCACGGAAAATGGACCATAAGAGGATTGAGAAACGATTGAATCAGTTCGAAGTGATTAGGGCGTACTGTAGCGAGCCGCAAATTGGTTGTCCTCGAGACTTTGGTTGAGGGCGGTTTTGGCGGTCGACAAGTCAGTGAATGACCATTTATTGATTTAATTTTTTTCAGTCACAAAATGTTGTTTGTGATTTATCCTTACGTATTGGAAATTTGAATGTGGTTACTAAACTTTAAAATATTTTAATTGAAAAACAAATCGATTGCTGAACTGCAATAACAATAAAGATTTGAAACAAAACAAATCTACTCTTATTACGTTTGTGTTCAATACTCTTATTTTCTTGCAACTTATTTTTGTTTACTTAACTTATGTATATCGAAAGTTATGCCTTTACTAATTATAATAAAATAAAAACTTTATATAGTTATTTGTCTCATTGTATTTTTTTCACGCCTAAGGAATTTCTTTTTAATTGCTTATTTCCTTTTACTTTTTGTGTTATTCGAAAAATTTTAATTTTTATTCAACTTAAGAAAAGTTCTCAACTCGACTGTGTTATTTTGTATATGTTGCTTAATATCTCTGGCATTTATCAATCAATTTGGATGATTATTTTTTATTTGGAAGCGTGTACGCGCAATACAACCTTATGAAAATTTGGTTAGAATCTAACCATGCAAATTAAAAGTACTGCATAAAATTCCTAAACATCGAAGGCCATAGGGGGGGGGGGGGGTCATCGAGTTTGGATGATTTCGTGAGTCTCAAGCAGAGATTCTGCCATTGAGCTCTGTCTTCAGTTTTGACGTTGTGGTGGGACTGCCTGCTTAAATCGTGAGATTTGAGAACTTGCTGTTTTTACTAACACTTCTTCAAAAATACAGAATTCATTTTATTTTTGTCTGTACTCATGTAAATTAAATATTTTTGCATTCCACTCACTAATATATTTAATTTAACACCCATGTCAAGGAAGGTCCCGAATAAAAAATAAACCATTATGTTGAAGAATTTGTGATATTATCGCATACCTTTCAGCTTAAAATTTCAAGGTACCTTTCTGCTTTATTTCATTAAAATCAATTTAGTAATTAAACCTTGAAGATGTAACAAATAATCAAAATACAGTTAAACTCGTACGCATTCATATATATATATATATATATATATATATATATATATATATATATATATATATATATATATAATGCCATTGAATAGATCTTTCAATAACAATGAGGATACCTCGTGAACACCTTGTCGATACAGGGGTACGTTCATGAAATATTAAGCTTTAAAATAGTAATATTTGTTGCAGTTACGTATTCTCATCCCCTACCAACTTAACCGACATTTTTAAATATTTATAATTATTTCTAACTCCATAACACGAAATAACTTTTTATTTTAAAATGTATATTTATAATTTTTAAACTCCCTCTCTGAAATATTAAACTTCAGGTGATGGAAACAACTACTAAACTGTACTTTGTGCTAGTTTCGACACGGACTTGGGTTTGTCTTTAGTGGTGTCTTTCTGCATTAGTTGTACATAATGGTTATTGTTATTATATATTACATTTATTATTACAGTTTATATATATTACAACACTATACGTGTTGTAATAACGCTTAAATATGCAGAAAATAATGAAATAACGCCTAAATATACTGTAATTTTTTATTACTGAGTTATCGTATAGATATATATTTTATATAAGAACATTTCTCGATAAATGATCTGATTACATGTGAACACAGTACTCACATCCAGTCAGTACTTTCCGAATTTAACCCAATCAAATATACATATATAGCTGGCAATATTATTTAAAAAACGGTATAGATATAATGCAATAAACAGTATATTAAGTCTTACACACATGTCATAGCTCTAAACTATTGGTGACCTTGTCGAAACAGTAATTTATGCGTAATACTCGAACAAACCGACCATTAAATCTTTGTTAATACATGCTAAAACCAAACTTATAGACTTTTTTAAATAATAGAATTTAAACATTTTTCACCATATATATATAAAGTGGCTACAAATAAATAAATAATGTTGTAATGACTTTGTACACTTCAATAAAGCGCTATCAGTACAATGAAACCTAACAGTGGAACCTGACAGTAGGGTGACATTCAGGGCGTCGTTTACACGCAGTCGTCTTCAGCGGTTTGTAGAGAGTAGGAGAGAGTACATCGCTAATTATCCCTACCAGAGTAGACAAAAATCTTTGAATTTCTGCCATGCTCAATATCTAATTCAAAATATCACTGCAATAAACTAAGTGAATGGCTTCATAATTAGCAACTCGATTGACATATTAATAAATGACGCTAGCTTCATTTGTACAAAGAGTCACGAAGTTTTCTTCTTACGAATATTTACTTTTTGGTCACAAGCAATTCTGATAACGATTCCTTGTTTGACAGTTGTTTAAATAGAAACGTTTCGAGTAAAATAGAAAAATGGGACATGACTTTGTGCATGACTCAATGCCTTTTTCTAGAAGGGAAAGTGGCGACGGAAATTTATAAAAAAATTTACCTAAAAATTTACCTAAAAGTATAATTTAAAAATTTGACTACTTACCTGCCTAGTTTTTGGTAATCTAATTGTCTGTTTGTTCGAGCATCACGTAAAACTGCTGGAAAAATTTTAATAAAATGTTTATTAATATAAAGCTTAAAAGCGGATCGGCTTAAAGTACATGCTTAGATTTAAAATATTTTTTTTTGGTCAAGGCTTCATTTGATATTCAAATATTATTAAAATTAAGAAGTTGCTTTCATCACAATTAAGAGTACTTTTGAGATAAAAATTATTATTGGAGAAAAACTCCGTGGCCAAATAAAAAAAAATATGCATGAGCGAAGAATTCTCTACTAAAAGACAAATTGTTACAATTTTATTAATTCCTTTTAGTTATTTTATATTTATATTTTTATTTATGCTGATATTTGTGTGTATTAAAAATAAGTTAGGTAATTTTATAAAGCTGGTAATTAATAAATCTGCCATTTCATTTCATAGTTTTACATATTTTTTATGTAAGTTATACAATCCATCTTCAATTATACAAGTACCATCGTTATCTATTACGTGTAGCAAGCGTGTATTTCAAATTACTTCCTTAAAATGACTTCTTTTGGCTTTTGATTAAACAAATATATTAAGATGGACTGTATTTTTAATTTTTTTTTGTTGCGGGAATAATCACAAGCATAACATATAATTAGCTAGAAGTACGGAGAGTATTGCGTCTAAGGAAGCGTAGATTTGTCAATTATAACTATTTTTCACATGTCACTTTTGCTAATTGTGGTGGAAAGTAGCTCCGTGCACACATATGTCCTCTTCTTCAGATGAAGGTGTAGTATCGAAGTAGTAGGTAAACAAAATATTTCTGCTTCTTCCTCAAAGTACGAGATTTTTTTCTATTGTGGAATCGAGAATCGAGCATGGGAATAGCTTTGCCAGATAATAACTTAATTACACATGTTTTAAGTTTTTTAATTTTTTTAAATTTAATTTAGGAGATCGATCACTTTGGACGAGAATCATCACAAAATTTTTCTTTTTAATAAGTCAGCCAGTTTTCAGTTATTTTTCGAATATTCGAACATCTCGAGTAGAGATGTTCGAATATTCTTGAAATAATTGAAAAGTGGCGGAGTCATTAGTTGCCAACGTATGATGAACTGATAAACAGTTTGAAATATAGGCCTGCAAAATAAAAGAGTTTTTTGTTCGAGTTAAGGAAGCACTCCTATTTTTTTCACTTCCAACTAGACTTCCAATGTTCAATGCTCTCCTTTTTTGTGCCAAGTAAATTCCTGATATCCTACATAATTTTTCATGTTTATATATGGCCTGATTGTATGTTCATGCTGTTAGAGTGAATACCTTTGATGCTTACATACACCAGGATACTTTTTCCTTGCCTCGCTGAGTCTTAAACAGAAGAGTAGAAAATTAACCAAAGTTACTTATTATCAAATAATATTGACATTGCTAAAGTAAAGTAGTTTTTTAATACATTATTTTTTATATTCATCACCACATTAGCATGAATTTATTTCCAATAAGTCCATTAACTTCAACTTAGTGAAACATATAGAAAATATATTGAAGGCGTTCGAAAGTCAAAAAATTTCAATAAATAAGGTGTTTGACGAAGTAAACTATTTAATATATTTGCATACCTTATAAGCCCGTTGCATCCACGACACCTTACTGTTATCATTTAAATTAAATTCAGTATAAAGCCAGGAAAAAATCTCCCATACTATACAAACGGCACCACTTTCGGAGTGTCTCCCAAGAATATAGAAAGTTGGCTACATTTTAATTTTGAAACATTTGCCAATAACGACACAAAAGATAGTTAATTTAGTACTTAAATTAATTCACTCACTTTTGGCCTTAAAATCTACACGACATGTGAAAAGTTTAGAAATGTTTAGATTAAATAGCGGTATGGTGTTTAGACAAAAAAATTTTTTTTAAACATTTGTAATTTGATACTCTTACACATTCATGGAATACACTGGACTAGATGATTATATTCCAAGATCAATTATAATCTGATGGGCATGTAGATTTTATCGCTGATAAACCATTCAACATTTTAATTTTTATTGAAGCGATGCAACTGTCTGATTTTTTACCTCCATATTTAGCAACTTGTAAGTTAAGGGGTCAATAAAATTAAGAAAATAAATTATTATGGCCACTTTAGTTATAACTTTACGAAATCAATCAAGTTGCGGAGCTATTCCCACGCTATAAACTGCTATCTCTTACTTAACTGTAAATTATTTGACAAACCTATAATCAACCCCGCTCTTAGCAAACACCAGAAATTAAACATTGTATCTATGTCAATCTATTAATTGTATTCCTTAATAAATAGAAAGAGTAGAAAGGTAAACCAGTTGCCAATTTCGGCTTGCGTGTATGATTCTTCTTCTGGTTTCTGTAAGTTATTTATAAATCAGCTTAATATATATTCAAATTTTTAAAAAAAATTCAATATCTAATTTTATTATGACATAATTTGCTATAATGTTAACATTTATTATTTGCTCGATTACATTAAATCAATTTTCTCAAATTATAATTATACTTCAAAACAAATTTGTTATTGTTGTGAGTGTAATTATTTTTGTGAAAAATATTTGTGTTTAGTAAATAAATAAATTGATGTAAAAGATTTTAAAACTAACAAACATCGAAATGCTTATGGTCAGAATCGAAGACAAGGCGTCGCTCTTACTTCATACGGAGGTAGATTTTTGCTCGTAACTCCATTATACACGTTCTAAAACGCAAGAGCTGCGGTATTTCGTATTGTCGTAGCGCTGTAGCATCGTGCATGCGCTTTGTAGCGCCCAACATTATTTGGAAACATCAATGACTGGAAGGCACGCTCTTAGCGCACATACACTGGGCAAGTTTGTAATTAGCCAAGAGATTACTGTGTGTCGACGGATCCGCTCCCAATGAGCGCAGACACGTAGCGGGGTACCCGCCCCGATTTACGTTAGTTACATACATACATATGACCCGCAAATGCCAATATAAAACGTGGCCCAAATTATAATTGGATACTAAGGAGGCTAATGTAGTTTGCTTCTGACTTATGGCGAAACTATTGTTCCGTTTCAGGGAGAGATTTCAGGCAGATTTACATGTTTATGTACGTAGATTATTATTAATGAAAGCGATCGGGGTACAAGCCCGAGATCTTTATTACTATCGATGACGACTAAAAATTAATTGCAAAAATATGGAATTTCGTCAGTTTTGGGGGCAGAATTGGTATGTCATTAAGAGGTTAAATGAGCTAAATTCATCATCGTATACATACATTTATTAAATTGTAAAATAATCTTCAAATGAATTGTTTATAGTGTTTATTTATTTCTAATAAATTATATTGTGTTAATTTTCATTTATAAAATTATTATATTGTCGACTTATAAAGCCGCTACCTTTTTAATCGTTTTTTGGAATGATATAGTAGCTTCAAGAATATGTCTTGCAGGGTGCATAAAGAGTGCGCTAATCGAACTTCTGTGTAGTTTGCAATTGAGTAAACGGTGAGTAAAAAATAAATTAAAAATGGAAGTATTTCGAAGTGAACTGAGAGGATTCGTTTTTCATGAATGTCATTAAGGATAAAAAACCGGCGAAGAATCACGCAATATATACACAACGATAGATGAAGGTATGCCCTCTTGCGCCGTAACCAAGCACTAGTTTCAAAGATTCAAAAAAGGGAACTTTGATCTGTTCGATAAACATCATCCAAAGCGATCTCCTGTAATTGGAGATCGCTTTGGATGATGTTTATCGAACATTTATCGTATATTTATATAAATCTCCTGAAAAATTTAAAAGCCTTATTGAAACAGATACTTATTGAAATCTTATTGAAACAGATATTTGAAAATCAAACCAAATATACAAATAGACGAAGTTTAGGGGAGACGGTAACTTCACGAATAAAGAAAAATAAAAGAATTATTATCGAAAAAGAAATTAGATATGTATTAAAACAAAACATTGCTTTTCCTTATAATAAATTATTAGTACAGAAAATTGTCAAGTATGAAGAATGAAAGTTTATTTAATAACGCAGGGCAGAGAATTTTTCCTTTTATAGGTGGAAGATAAATTTCAAAAGCGTAACGTCTCTTCTGAGTCACAAGGAATGGTAAGCTAGCATACCCAATATGCAGGAAATAGAAATGGGAAGTTACTGACATCCATTTTTTTTTCATATAGAGATATCGGAGGAACGTCTTTTGCCAACCATCAACCATCAACTTGGCTTCGTATGGGCTCCAAATAATGGAGCCGCATTCTAATCAGTTTTACATCAATAAAGTGCATACGGAGCGGAGCGAATTTATGGCACAGATCGAAAATCCTTTGAATTATGCAACACAAGCCGAAGTTTCCGAAAGGATTTATTTGCTACATTCTCCGTATATCCATCAAAGCTGGATCGCGAATCAAATCTTACCCCCAAACCAACGATTTCCCTCAACCAGACGATGCAGTGGGATCCCGCTGCCATATTCGTAAATTCGTATTTAATAGGAGCATTTGCTTGGCTGTAACCGACTATTGAACATTTGTTTGCATTAAGCCGTAAGTCGCTCGCTGCGCTCCACTCAACGACAGTGTCACGCTACAACCGTTTGCTATCCTGCAACCTTGACGACTGTAAAAAGTGTCATGTCGTACATATATATATATATATATATATATATATATATATATATATATACACACATACACACACATAATATATTCGTATCTCTAATATATATCGGAACCTTTAATGTTCACGTTTCTAATCTTTATTTTATTTCGTTTACTATTTTTCATTTACACATTATAATAATTGAATACTACAGATTGTTCTTTGCGGTTTAAGCTTCTGTTCAATAAAACACTACAAATATATTAAAACAAATAATTTAATTATAATTTTTTATCATCATCAATATTATAACCTATTTCTATAATTACGACTATAAATAAAAAAAATGTGGAGTAACTGCACCGAATTTAGTTTTTACCATTATTGCCATGTTATCTTTTATCGAGAGTGGTCATAAGTAATATGTGCTCTACTCCCCATTGTCGGCGGGATAAAAGGTCCAAATTAAATATTTCTAATTTAACGAACATGAACTTGTTTATCGCTGAGTTAAATTAAAAATATACATACGATAAATAAATATTTGCTTATTATCACTGCAGACATTGAAAGTAAACAATTTAGGAAAAATAAAAATGGTGTCGTTTCCTCACAATTTTACCGCATCCTTGGTTCTAGAATATCGCACGATTAAACACGAAGCGCAAGGGTGCATACAATATATATTAATTTCCTTCAAATCTTATAAACATTGTTTGGAACTCATTTTTTATTTCCATAAAAAAATCTGCTTTTTCATTTATACATTTTCGGAAGTAAATTTAGTACTAACTATTACGAATTAACAAAAAAACCTTTCCGTCATAAATTTCACAGAGCTACGACTAAAAGTCATGGGTTAATTTGGTGATCCATAGGTACACAGGTTAACTGCTGACTATGAAGCAGACTCAGTCACTCAATGGGGATTCATTTTTTATATTCTTAAATAAAGAATTTAAAAAAATTATTTTATATTTTAATTTTCCATTTGTAACAGTGTCTTCTGTATATTTGATAGATTCTTATAGTTATTGTACGATAATTCCGTTTGCTGGCACACCATCTTGTATCGGCATATTTCTTTGTAATCTTTGTTTAATTTGCCCATTTTTTACCTGAATAAATATCTTCTATTAGTACCTGAATAAATATCTTCTATATGTAGCTGTCACTAGAATTCCCTAGCTGGTATTATTCTTATGTGATACGATCAGAGCTTCAATTACGTAAACATTCTGAACAAGGCGTACGAGTGTCCAAAACGTTTTCAAAATGATCCCCTTCCCCTCGTAACTTTTTAACCAAGTGTGTCAATCAGGGAAAAAGGTAACATAAAATTTTTATAAACACAATCAACCTAATAATATCTATAGTAAATTTACGTTTTGTTTATTATAATTCTATTATAATATATGTTTTTTTTATCAATTATAATTCCAAAAATATTTTCTTTTTCTATTTTTAGATTTAAGCTTGGTGACATTATCTTTTGATTACCTAGTCAAACTATAATAATTATCGTCATGTCCACCTATCCGTCCGTTCGTTGATCAGTGACAGCCTATAGTTGCTAGAGTTGTTCGTCTATCCGCATATTGTGACAACTATTTACCTATTAGTATGAAATTCTGTAGGCATATACTTTAGACAGATTTTTCACGTAATACTTGTAAAGTAGGGGCGATATTATTTTCGCGTATCCCATTGAGTAGATTATTATTGGATAGTGCCTTGGAATGATCTTTTGGAATAAAATTTTAATCGTTTTGCATTTTAAAACTTTACTTGCAAACTGTAAAACTCCAAAGTGATTTGTAATTTGTCCTCTTTTGTGTAATTTTTTAATCGATGCAAAAAATGTTATGAAAAATTTGAAAGTAATGCTTATTGCGTAGGTATAATAAAATTATTTCAGGCATGTTGCATAAAGATCGTTTCGTTGAATGACTACAGGATCTTACGTTTATGTATTCCGACACATATTTGATCGTTTTTGTTGTCAAATCAATTTTAATATTTCGACACAGAGATGAACGAATTAAAAGTGTCCTTCGCACTAAAATATTAATTCAATTAATTTCAGAGTGGATTTTAAGTTTACTTATTTCGGAATAAAATTAAGTGTCTTATTACCAATTTATTATTTCTAACGAAATTCATTATCGGCCTTTACTTAGACTGTTCAATTAATATTTGAACAGAACAGCCTTGGTTGAACCTAAAACAATTAAGTATCAGTCACGATTTAGAAAATGACTTTTTAATTGATGGCTTTGTCTGGAGTACGGTTTGATGTTGTATTTTATAAAATATATTTATATACGTTATTATATATTAATAAGAAATACGTTACTAATAATTATTCAAATTGATGAATCCAGCTTGTTTCAAACAAGCAAATCCAATTTTTAATATGAATGTATTATGCAAATGACTCAGTTTTTATTTATTTATGCTCATAAGGAGTAAAAAATTATTTATGATTGGAATTTTGCATCATAAATACTATTTCATGCTATACTATTCGTGGTTGCAACTTTATTCGCGTGAACCATTAGAAAATATGATTAATTTCACTATAACATTAATACACATAACCTTATCTATGAATATAACATGACATTTTTTATTTGCGTTGAAATTGTCGAATTATCATACATTATCTTCAGTTTTGATTGTGATGAAACAAAACCTATATGCTAGTCTAAACTCAAAATAAAATCCAGCAGTAAAAACTTCATTGAAATACCTTTAACCGTTTTTTTCTGATTTCCGGACAAATAGACAGACTCGCGGATAAACGGACAAACAGATAATAATTTCAAAACAATATTTTTGTATTCTGTTGCTTTTCATTTACTCCCCTAACTCATTTTTTCGTAAATAACTTCAGTTTACATACAGGCTTATTCAACAGTTGCATTATATGTATAGACAATAAAGTACGTAGTAACCAAATTTATACAGCCTAATATTAAGCTTATCAAAATAATTAAATGACAACTATTGATAATAGATTACAATTAAAAAAAAATGAGGGAACAAAGTAAGCTTCTATCTAACCGAACATCGAAATACTTTATATTTGGAAGACGACCAACAACGACGTCTGCCCGTATTCGGGTAGCTTGTTGAAGTATGAAGCTACCTTTTTTTGCATTGCTCCATATTTCACCTTTGGCTTTGCCATTTTGCCAATGTATGTACAAGAGGAAAATGTCATATCGCTATTTAAAATACACTTAGCCCCATCTATTTTTGTATAGAGTAAACTGCAAATTTGTGTAAGAACTGCACTTACTATCTCACTCCTGACTCAATCCTTGGTATAGTTAGGTAGGCCTTGTCTCCTGGTTGTGTACCTAGACGATCATCGTAAAGGCGTTATACAGGTTCTTCAATATTGTGATTTATCTGCAGATTTAACTGGAGTCCCCAGAAAAGTCAAAGTTTCAATACAATTTAAGGTTTTTTTTGTAGTCTAAAAAATAGATTATGGTTATACATTTTAGTGGTCTGCGTAACATTTATAAATTTTAGTGGTCCGCAGAAAGCGGATGTGGTCTACTATGCCATAGATGTAGCTTAAGAGGTAAATCGGCCAATAGTTCTTAAGTAATGTAGTATTTATTTTTTGAAGAATAATACAACCGCACTCTTACACCACGATTTGGGTACTGTGTTGTCGAGCAAAACGGCATTGAATAGTCTCTACAACTCTTTGGGGATCAAAGCCCCTACTGCTTTCAAGAGGACTTTAGTAAGGATATCGACATTGGGAGTCTTTCTCTGAGAGCAATATTAATGTCGTCCATTAATATTCGGGATATCTTCAGCATAAATCTACACTAATTTTGCGCGCGGATCATTGTTGGAGTGGACAGCAGGTTTCGTTGCTTGCGAAAAATACAATTTTCTTTAAAACTGTTTAATTTGTGTTTTTAATTAATGTATTTTGTTCCTTCGTAGTTACCAGCACGTTGAAACGATTCTGAAGTTCCAACTAAAACTATTCAAATTGTTATATAAATTATTACAGGGATGATCGGACATAATTTTTCATAAGTCGTCTCCGCTAAAGCTGATAATAGATATTCAAAATGCCTCGTACCAATTGGTGATCACTGCCTTGAACCTATTTATCAGCGAGACATGTTCAAATATGTATTCCACTCGGGTGGGTCCATTTCCCTGAGGCTTTTCTTGAACAATAAGCTCATTAAGAATAGTTCCTGGTTCCCTAAGTAGTCAACCAGAAATCACAGATGGCAGATGCCATCTGTGATTTCTGATGTCAAACCAATATTACCCTATCTTCGTTTTATTGTTTCCTTGTACGCCCACTTTAGCATTGAAGTCGTTCATAACAACGATGAAGTGTGTGTGGGTATGGGCGCGTATACCTATTCCACCTCCAAAGTGTCTCTGGTTTGCTTAATTATAAGGTATGCAACCTTTGGTGGTTACTTCCTAAATTGGTCAGGTCACCCTCTTGAAAGAGCAAGTTTCCCGACTCTAGAACCACCACGTTCTGCTTCTCATTTCGAACTTCTGATAACACCTGATGTGCCAGTTTGTTTTATGCAGTTCCATTACTAGCTTGACTATGCTATCGTCAGATTTTATAGAACTGATATTATATGTAGTCAAGTATGGTCGTTTACAGTAGCCTTCCGTAGCCCGGGAATTCCTAGTACCCTTACCGTAACCACGACCGTTACCATGGTCGGTAATAGAAACCGGGAGCCATTTATTGTGTGTGCGCTCCATTGGGAAGTTTTACCACAGTAACTACGCTGGGATTGAGGGTTAGTGGCCGCAAAGGCGGGTCCTTTCGCACTGATAATCCTGCTGCCATTTAACATTTATTGATGTATTTATTTATTTATTTAGTCATTTTTAGTAAGTTTAAGTAACATTAAAGTACGTCCAATCTCTACATATAAAATATTATGTCGTGCATAAAAACCTATCGACATACAAGGAGCAGACATTGATCATGGGTACGTTTACCGACAGAACATTGCAGTTACATTTTCAAAAAATGTCTTATGTGTTTTTATAAATGTCCTGTTATTAAAATCATATTGTCAGAAATAATTAAGAAGGATAAAACAAGAAGGAATTTATATATTATAAATATAACAAATATTTATATATATATAAATATAACAATAATAATTATCATCAGTAGAAGAAGAAAAACAGAAGTAATTTTGTCAAGGAATTTAAAATATTAATGATATAACATATATTGTTACATGTTGTAAGACAAAATTTAAAAATGCATACAAAATATTGAAGTAAATAATAATACAAATAAATGAATTACAGGGTCCTAAAGTGATTCATCTTAATGTAAAAATATAATTCAGTACTATTAAATAAAATATACAAAATAAGCTAATTAACTGTTAATTAGTTATTAATTGACAGCCAAGTGGGGTGGTCTGAATATACTATAAAGTTAAAAATTATATTAATAATAACAGTAATATTACTTTATGATAAAAGAAAAATGAAAGCAATTTGGTTACGGTATACAAAATAATTATGATATTATTAACAACATTGGTAAGCAAAAACTTAAAAATACACATAAACTATGAAAGAAATATTAAACTAATTATGAAAATAGACTATGTATATACTCAGTTAACTTGCCTTGATGTAAACGTCACATGTACGACAAAAGTAAAATTATAGTAACAAAGTTCTAAAAGAAAAATTAACTAAACTAAAATATGTGAAAGAAAACGAAGATTGCTTGTTATGTACATAGAAAATATAAATTTTAGAAAATTTGATAAAATTATTTTTCAGTAAGATAATTATGTAATTCAACTGCTTCAAATTGTTGGGTAAACTGTTAAACAATCTTACGCTGTTACAAACAAAACTGATTGATTTTTTAACCAATTTATTGATAGTTTTGCGAAATACAGGAGTGTTATGCATGTTTTTGCAGACATATAAAACAGTTTGGTAAATGTATACACTGATTAAAGTTATAATTTTCAGACTTCTGAACTGATCCCTACAAGAGTCTTGTGTATGAAGATCAATACAAATCTCATTGCTCTTTTTTGTAGGAGAATGTGTGCTCCATATCTGCGACTATTCTCCAGAGCATAAGTCCATACTCTAGTTAAATGTGCAAATTATGCCAACCGCGTTGTAGATTCGCCTCACAATTCCCGCAATTTACGAATGGTGTGGGCAGTGGGGCTTATTTTACCGGCTAAGATGTCCACATGGAAATTTCATTGTAACTTGTAAGCTAATGCCACTCCTTGAAATTTATTTTACACAAAATCAATACTATTTATACCTATTTTAATATAGTTTTCAATCATTTTGAAGTGTGAAATTATGGGATTAGTTTTTCCAATATTTTAAAGGATATTATTGGCTGAGAACCACTGATGAATATTTATCAAATTCTGGGTTACATCACGTCTTAGTTCAGTCTTGCATTTGTCAACAAAAAATATTGATGTGCCATTGACAAACAAATATTTAACTTTTCTTCATCTAATACGCTGGATGAAATATCTTTAATATAAATTAGAAAAAGGAAAGGACCCAATATTAAGTTTGTTTCCTTGTGTTCAATAATATTCAAGTTTACGTAAAAGAAAATTGTGATCGCTTTGAAAAGATTTGCATAGATCACAAAAACGCCATGTACTCTTATCCAAAGCTGTCAATAAAGTTTGAAGTAAATTATCGATGGCGTCTGTTGTGCATTTATATTTCTGAAACCCAAATTGTTGACTATTTAAAAGTATATGAAAATTATAGAGCTTTGTTAGTTGTAACATTAGAATTTTTTCGAAGTTTTTACTGAATTCTGTTAAAATTGAAATTGGTCTAAAATTATTGCACTCATTACTCTATCCGCCTTTATGAATGGGAATTATTTTATCATTATTTTTAATATCAGGAATTTTTCGTGAGATGTTTCATCTAATGGTAAAGCATTTCACGTTACTTTCTACAATATTTGTATAATTATCGTTGGGGTTACAATAAAGTTTGGCTACAGAGTGTCTAGTAGGAATCTTAACTATATAGGAATATTATATATTATTAGACTACATTACACCGTGATCAGCAGCAGTGAGGACTAATATAAACGACGCACAAAGTGTAGTGACGCTTTCTATTATCGTTCTGTCTCTAAGGACTGCTGTAACACAGCTTACCCATAAATTAATTTACTCACTTTAATTCATTTATCACTATGCCTTTGAATTTAATGTTTAATAAATTGATCAAAAGTAATATTTCATAAAAAGAAATTATGGAAGAGTAACTAATTTCATTGAACATCTTATGTAGTTTTTAATTTTGTATTACGATTTTAAGTTTATAAAATAGTTTTTAAGATGAGCCTCTCGATAATAAGCTTTTCGTCACACACACATACACTTACACACACATACACACACACACACGCACACATACACACACATATAGACATACACACACACGCGTGTGTGTGTGTGTGTGTGTGCGTGTGTGTGTGTGTGTGTGTTTGCGTGTAATTCTCACGCAAGTGACGAGGATTTAAGAACAAATATATAAGAATGCTTGCTATAATGATGCGCATAGATTAGTATAAATATGAAAGAGTTTATTAACTTAACTCCATTTTTTGCTAAAAATAATTAGATTGGAAATGCTGTAGGAAATGTTTCCATATAAAGAGAACATTTATAAAAATAAAACAAAATAAAATGAAAAATTTTGAAAACTAGCATGAAAAAACTCGAGACTATAAATTTTAATTGTCAATATTTTGCTTCTCATAGTTTTGAGTAGAAATATGGAATATTTATCGTAATATTAATCTTTAGTAATATTAATTGATTTGGTAATTATTCTCCAACTACAACTTTTTAACTTAAAAATGTATGTAAAATAAGTTTAAGGAACCATAGGATAAATATTGAAGGCGTTATAAGTTCCAGTAAATGATTGAACAATTTCGTACCAAAACTAGCAAGTTTAACGAAGTTGCAGAAGAAAAAAAATGACCTTAAGTATCCGAAATATCAAACATTTTAACGGCATCAAAGCTATAGCCATCTTTTTCTGAGTGTACCACCTACAATGACTTTTTTCTATAGGAAAAAATACGTTTTTTGTTCAAGTTTATGGAACCGCTATATCGAATTAAAACAAATTCACAATAAATGAAACTACGTGATGTAGTATTATTTCTACTTTCTTTAAGTTCTTTACAACGATCTAGGTTACGTTGTATTATGACATCTTCAGGTGGGCTATTAGCAATACAACGAAACCTAGATCGTGGTAAAGAACTTAACAAAGATCCTGAAATTATGAAGTTCGAATCTAATAAATATTTTTTAAGCTTTTCTTGAACATAGGTTTAAATTTTCAATG
The DNA here is from genome assembly GCA_039881145.1 of Druceiella hillmani. Lineage (NCBI taxonomy): Eukaryota > Metazoa > Arthropoda > Insecta > Lepidoptera > Hepialidae > Druceiella > Druceiella hillmani. Next base: position 4,062,541 of record JAYKKI010000020.1, read on the forward strand.
CATAATTTCAGGAACAATAAGGTTTAAAATTGTATATGAATCTTAAATATATAAAAATAATATAAAAGGCTTGAAGGCCATCTGACATTTCATTTAATTTTGACAAACTTTTCAAAGTGCACCAAGAGTACATACTCACACATTACGACGTGGTTTTTGCTTATCCACTATCATTGTATCATAAAATACTGTCTTCCATCAATTTTCGTAGACCTCCTACTGGATACTAACGCAATACTTTCATTTTTTTGTTAAAATAAAAAGGAAATTAACAAAAAAACTATTCCATAAACGTATCTTATTGTTTAGTTTTTTTTTTAATTTACCTTCTATATTAAAATATACCAGCTGATGGGTCAAATAAATGTAATTTTACTCATAATTATTTGATAAACTATATGAAAATTTCTAAGGATTGTCTTTTACTTTATAGCCGAAATTTTCCAAAAATGAAATATTATCCACGTCCATTAACCTGTATCAACAATAAGATAAATTTTGGAGAATTCATTTATGAGGAGGAAATTATTACCTACATATTAATATTGACCAAAGTTTCTTAATTATGGTTGTTGTGTATCCTGTAAACATCTCAGCAGACGCCCTTGGTCCCAATATGCACATCCGGCCGGACGTGATGTTACCTGATTGCTTTTGAAGGGATGACCCTGACTTATCTTTATACAAATGCGTATATAGGTAAATATACATACGCAGATAGAACTCACTTTTACTTGTTGGTTATGGACAGTTTACTAATATATGAATAGAAAAAAATACTTTGAAAATTTTTTGTTTACCCTGGAAATGGAAAAATGACCAATGCAAGTATTGTTCATATATTGTAATAGAGAAATATTGCAATAATCATGGTTAGGCTTTTATGGGTTTTAAACCTAAAATTGACCTAAAATAAGCTTAAAATACATTATTTATTAACAAGTCAATAATGAATGTTAAAGATATATTTTGTTTCGTAACATTAATGAATGTTAAAGATATATTTCGTTTCATAACAGTAATGAATGTTAAATATATATTTCGTTTCGTAACAGTAATGAATGTTAAAGATATATTTCGTTTCGTAATTGTAATGAATGTTAAAGATACGTTTAGTTTCGTAACATTATCTACTAGTTGTGTATCGTGGTTTTAAAGTCTGGTATTGAAGGATTTTTCACGAAAAGGATGTACGTAATAAAATTTTATTTCGATCTTAAATTGTTTTAGAAACTGTAAGACAAGAAGAAACTGTAAGTAAGAAACATAATTTTCCACTTAAAACCCTTTGGAACCTCATGTTCCTGCAACAATTTTATAATTTTTTTAGATGCTGAGTGCAGGGTTCTTTAGGCTAGATTTTATAATACCTCGATTAAATTAATCGTTTGTTTATACATGTGCCAGGATATAGTCTATTTATATATATTATATTTTTTTGATATATCAAAAAGTGCAATATGATTTACAACGTACGTAAATCAAAATTTTACTCCATTGTTCTACTACTAAAAACAAAACATAATTTATATAAGTAGTTCGAAACGGATCTTATGCTTAGTGTGAATTTGCATACCATATTATAATATTGTATTGAGTTTTTGTTATAAATACACAGAAGCAAAAATCGAAAAAAAAACGAGTCGCCATAAAGTAACCGTTTATAAATATATTTCTTAAATTTTTTCCCGAAATTTTTACTTACCTATTTGACTTGTGTGAAAATTGATTATAAACCACTTCGATTTGATTAAATGGTAAACATTTCGAAAATTTATGCGAATATCATTTCTAAAAATTATATTTTAGAAATAAATATTATTAGAATTAATATTATTAGCGATTCCTGATAAGAAATAATTTTTCGTAATTCAAAACACATTGTTTACAGGAAAATAATGGAGATACACCACCTGAGAAAGCAGCAACGATGTTGAAAATAAATCTTAGAATGAAATAAAACTTTAACTTATTTAAAATAATCACATGTGAGAATCTAATATATTATAAACATTATAAATACTAATATTGTAAACATATTCTAAATATATTAGATCAAAAATCGGGAATAATGCGAACCTGAAACACTTTAAGGACTATCAGTTCGGACCAAGTTAAAGAGCTGTATAACAAGTGAAAAAGTCCCCAGATTCGTATGAAATACCAGCGGAAGTCTGGCAACCCCTATGTGACCAGGATATACATTGAATGTATTAAAAATAAACCAATTTAAGGTCACGCGGCGCCAATTTCATGGCGAAAAAATGTATTTCTCATACAAAGGAAATGGTGATAACATCATAATGAAGGTGATAACACCACAAAGTTACAATGCCGTTAAATTGACATTACGCACTCTCAACATTTGGATAACTAATGCGACGTTTGAATTGTGAAAGATACATTAGATGCAATTCAAAGAGTTTGAATAATGTTCGAAAAAGTAAAAACTACAACCTATACATTTGATTGTATCCCCTGGGATCTGGTGTGAAAATCGTTCAGACTATAACTAGTACACGAATATGATACCAGTTTTATTCAAGATATGTACTACCCATGCTTTATCCAAGTTCCAAGTCCTGTAGATATAAGTGAAAAGTATGAAATTGAAGTTGAAGTGCATTAGGGCCATTCACTTAACCCAATGCCGTTTAATACTACAATGAACTATTTGACTGAATATTATGAAAAGTCATTGTTAACATTCCATACGCGGACAACGTTGTATGATCTGCGACAATATAGATAGAAGCATTTGAAGGAAATGGGTTAAAATTAGCAAAAAAAGATCAAATATATGACGTGCGTTTTCGATAAAACCATAAATTCAGTTAACCTTAAGCCTTAGTAATAATCGAAAAACTCACAGCAAATTTACTCGTAGAATCAAGTTGGTTCATTTGAGTCAATTCACATGTATGAAAGAAAAATGCCACTCAAGGTCAAAGACAAAATGTACAAAACAGCTAGAAAACAAATCCATTGTTACCCATATGAAGATGTTTGTAGGTTTTTTGTGCGGTTCACCTTTTGTTACTATAATCCTATAATTTAATACTCGTTATTTTAATGTTAAGGTTGATTTCTGTATAATATAGTCCTGTATACTTGACATGACTATCTTGTTCCTTATTTTGGTTTCAACTGTAAGTTTGTCAATGGTTGCATAAATATATAAATAAATATATAATCTCTAGCATATTCATAAATTATTGCTATTTGGAAAACTACTTATAAAACGTTAAAATGTTAAATAGAAATCTTATGGAGTATTGTATATTTAATCATATTCGTCATAAGCGCCACTTTATAAAACTAAAAACTTACGAAAAAGAGCGTATTAGAAACTGCAAAAAAACAATTTCTAACCAGTCATCGTATCTCAAAATATTTTACGGTAAATTTTGTGGAGTATTTAACTCTACAATTTTCATTTTTTCCAGAGTTCGCTCTCTTTATAATGAACTATTAATTTTAAAAGTTACCTTTACTGAGAAAATTACAGACAATGTTGTGCTGCACAAGAGTACCGTTTAATTTTTTATTGTTTTATAAGTAGTATGGGAGAAGGTTAGGAAAATTTCTTTTTATTTCAACGTGCTATACTATAACATCATAAACATAATCTCACACCTAGGCAACTTGAAAGAATACTAAGGGCGTTAAGCTTATCAAAATTATCAAATAATTTTTATTTAAGAGCTATGCAAAAAAAAAAATACAATTTTACTGCACTACAATGTTAGTATGCCCTGAAGTTATTGGTTGAAAAGTAAGATAGTTTCGATGAGTTTAATAAATCTGTCAATTTAAAACGTAGAGTAAAAAAACATGATAATTTCTTTGCGATAGACAAAATGTTAATTAATCATATTTCTGTTCAATATACGAATCTAAGTTGAGCAGGATAAAATAAAAATGAGCGCAATTTATTCAAGAAAGCACTTTACATGTCGTTAAGATTTGAATGCAAGCAAGGCACTTAACAGTTGAACGCGCCGTCCTGATGTTGCCTTTTCTTAAGACGCAGTAAAGCAAACTCCTTGTAAACTGAATAAACTTCTTTAAAGTTTATTAAATAAACGCTACTCGACGACAAGAGGCGGCTCTGAAACTAAGTTTTGTTATTTGTACAGAGATCGCTTCTGCTGACGGTGGCTGGAGTGCTGCTTGCGAGCTACAATTTGACTAAACAAGACGATTTATGTTGACTATGAGCAAAGAAAGATCCAATTAAACGATGGAACAAAATATTGTGAAACTGCCCATTTAACATATATTTTCAATATTTACGTCAGCTTAATGTGACTGGTAACAAATATTTTATTAGTTCTTTGGAAGTATTAAAATTGACAGTAATATTTATTGAAGCTTACTTATTTATATCACTAAAATACTGTGTTTTAGGTAAAAAAATAGAGGTTGTCTGTATTGTTAATGAGACTAATAAAAATAATAAAGAAAGTAATAAAAATAAATAAACGGCCAAAGACGAAAGGAGAAATGGATATAACGAAATAAGAAAGGTAAAAAGACATATATATATATATATATATATATATATATAATATATATATATATATATATATATATATATATATATATAAATATATATATATATATATATATATATATATATATATATTTATACACATGTATGTAAAATGTACAGGTATTATATATTTAATCATATTCGTCATAAACGCCACTTTATAAAATTAAACACTTACGAGAAAGAGCTCGTTAGAAACTGCAAAAGAACAATTTCTTACCAGTCATCGTATCTCCAAATATTTTACGGTAAATTTTGTGGAGTATTTAACTCCACAATTTTAATTTTTTCAAGAGTTTGCGCTCTTTCTAATAAACTATTTATTTTAAAAATTACCTTTACGGAGAAAATTACAGACAATGCCGCGCTGCACAAGAGTACCGTTTAATTTTTTATTGTTTTATAAGTAGTATGGGAGAAGGTTAGACAAATTCCTTTTTATTTCAACGTGCTATACTATAACATCATAAACGTTAGGTGATGTTAAACTGGTAATAAAAAGGAAAATATATAAAATTTAACGCTTCCCATAGTAATTTAATAATTTTTGTCTATAAAATAATTAGAATAATTTTGTCTAAATAATAAAAAGTCCATTAAAAGACATAACGCTCGCGTTACGGAGCGGTCGTCATTCGCCAAGTTTCATTCACTCACGACGCTCGTAACGATGGTGGTTTTTTGAACAAGATCAAAGGAGTGGCAAAGCAAACACCTAAATTGGGTATTATGTACGTATGATTTTCGATACTTGCGTATGGTTGTGTGCAGTATGTATGGGTTATGCTTGCAACTATGATTTCGTAATTAAGGCCGCTTGGTGATTTTAAATACCGCAGCATACTTCACATTATATTTAATAGTAGTATTTTATAATATAATAGTATTAATCTATTTACAGTAGTAACCTGTGCTTGCCACTTACAGGAATGTATATATTTTGTGTGATTGCCACATTTTTCAATCAATTGAAATAAAAATAATTTGTAAAATCATATGTTAATGAAAATGAAAGAATCAATTAAATGACGCAAGCATTTTCAATGTATCGCCCCCCGTTTGCGACATATTTTTGCACACTTTTTTTATTTGTTAGTGGACTCTACTAAATAAAGAAATGTCTTGGTTAACGGCACTTCTAAGTTGAATGAGTGCCGAAATATGTTCGGAGTTTATTAGTTCTTCATCTTCTGAAATTATCGGTATAAGTTAATCAAAATATTTTCATTTCACATTTGCAATGAAATGTTTGAATTTCTTAAGATTTTTCAAACGCACTGTTGAGAAATTATAGACCTTTAGATGTACTATGTACGTCTTAAAGCTTATCAGATTTTTCGGCGTCGTAAAGCTTCTACCTACCTTGACGGTTTTACATGTATGGGGAGAAAAAACTAAAATATTATTCTTCGATATTATGATATTATATTAATGAAGATCTCCACTTCGTAATAAATCTGGTGTACGGCATTTTCCCTGTAATTTTTATGATTAGCATTAGCGGCACAGATTGGTGGCTAATCAGAAGTTGCATTTTAAGTAAAATGTTTTGCTGGCCTTGTTTGTTATTCGAAACCGAATATAGTAAAAGGAATATTGGTGGTTTTAATAATCTAGGATAATCTAGTTTTTGATAATTTGGCAAATTCTGGTAAAATATGCTAATTCTGAAAAACTTTTATCGTACATAGTAAAACTACAAAATTTTAGCTTTTCACGTGAAGAAATTTGTAACGAGGGACAAGTAGCTATTGCGAATCTGGAACATAATCATATAGAAGTAATTTAAAAAGGTTAAGAGATTCTATTGTATTTTTAGGTAAGCACTTCGTTTTCCATGATTATGATTAAGGTCATAGTTCGATAAGGTCGGGTAATTACGTCGAGAGTTTATTGTTTTTGAGTTCCAATAAATGAAAAAAAAACAAATTTTTAATGGAAAAAACAAATTTTCAATCTATTACACCTTCAGTGCTATTTCTAACACTATAAGGGGCGGTCGGCGGACGCTTACGTTGTTTTTAGCTGTATTTACTTGATACATTTTATTAAGTAAAACATTTGATTTAAGTGCAGTTCTCGGAAAATTGATTGATTACTCCATATCCCGCAATTTTATTAACATTATTAAAGAGTATGCAGTTTTAACATTTCATCCCCCTTATTAATATGGAAATAAGATACACATAGATTGAAAAGTTTATTTTGTTTTAGAAATATTTAACGCCATTCATTCGAATTTCACTCATCATTTATGAGTTAATTTAAATAAAATTGTAGTAAGATCATTCTTGCACGTTGTCTAGATAATATATTAAACAAGGTAGAGAATAGTCAGGGATGTGAGAATTTCTAAACAAAGTTTTAAAAATAATATTTTGGGTCAGGAGGAGCAAAAATGTATATATATTACAATCATGTAAAATTTCTTAATAAAAAGTATCCGGTTGCTATTGAGAGCCCACCTACAATTCTTTGAAGAAGCAAGTCTTCTTTCCATTTCTAATGATACTCCGCTGAGTGATACTGTCAATGAAGCCTTAGGGAACTAATTTAAAGTAACTATTTATTTTTATTAATATTATTTACTTTAATATTCTTACGAAATATAAGTCGAGCGCGATTGTACTCGTAGTTTAATGATAGTTATCATTGGACTCATAATCAAAGGACTTTTTTAAACGAATAGAAAAAAATTAATTCAGAGCAAAGAAGTTAAGAACATTACTTTTTTAATACATATTTTATATTACATTGATAAATGCCTATTTAAACGAATATACCGATAAAGTTGTATGGAAATAATAAAATTATTTTTTGGTTACTGTGGTACATTATTTTATTTTTGTAAAAATAGTACTAGTTAGTATTATAAAAAACGAGGAGAGGAAAATGGGATAAGAATATTATTGCTTTTTCTCTTTTTAATGAAAATTGACTTTTGTATGAAAGTTTTTGATTTGCGTAAAAAAATAATTCGAGACCAAATAATATCAGTATCAATTCCTTTTGAAGTTCTAATTGTACATTAATATAATACATTTCAATTTTCAATGGTAATAGACCAACAGTTAATAAAACGCTTATATGACAGACTGGCGGACAGTCACCATGTATTCTTTCGTAGCACTCGATTTTTTTTAATTTTCGGTATGCAATACTGCATACTAAGATAATTTGCAAATGATAGTAATGTAAAGTTTTCTAGATTTTTCAAACTCATAGTTGCAACATTAAAAGAAAAGGTTGGCGGTGGAAATTGTATTTTATTTTGAGGCTTAATATTTTGCAAAGCTATTTAAAAAAGAAAAATGGTAAATAAAACCTCAATTCAATTTTAAAATACCCGAAAATAATATCACCCCTTCCGTTTATACGGGGACATACTTTACATACATTCATTATGCATACATAAATTACACACATTCATTATACACACATACATCAACGGGCAAGTTATCGTAGGCGGACAAACGGGTAGACATGGCTAAATTATAAAGTTAAATTAACAGACGTGACTAGATCACATTTTTTTAGCATTATATTGGGGATAAGCCGATTCTTCACTGTAAGTAAATCATTCTTGTATTGAGATAAATATAAATCTTCTACAATAATGAATACATAACCACTTAATTATTTTCCTTAAATTTATGTTTTTTATCGTTTTTGTCTCCAGTTTTTTTATTTATTTTCATTTTCTTTTTTCCGACCGATTTGGACATTATAAAATAATATTTTTTAATTGTTTAATTTTTTTCGTTAATTTTTGCAGTAATTTCCTTACATAATTATTTTATCTTGCGAATAATCGTTTCAAAATATACAAAAGGTGAAATATTTTATATAAATCCTTAAATATCGTCACAATCATGAGAAATTCATTAAAACTTTAAGCATTCGAATTCAATCTAAATTAGAAAATAGTCACTGCCATAATTTCATTAAAGTTATAAAATGTCATTAACATGCCTATCAAGGTCGCATTATAGATTCGTACTTCCTACTAAATACGTATAAAAAAGTTCACTTAGTTTTCATACCGATTTGTCGAAGTTAGCTTTTTAGCAACTTTCACGTTTTATTTTTGCGTAAGCAATCTCACTGAAAAATTAACTAGACCAATTGCGGAAGTAATATTTAATTCCTTGGATATAAGCCAATACCCTAAATAAAGTGATATTACGATGTCTTTAACCCGGATAAAGAAATTGAAAGAAACAATGTTATTTCCCTTGACAGATGAAGTTTATGTAATATAATATATAAATAACTTTTTTAGACGAAGAGACTAGGAAAATGAAGATTTTTATATAAAAGTGTTATATAATATGTCTGTTATTGATGAAGGATGTTAATTCAAACTTATTTTAATTAGAACGACTTTATCTCGATTAATGTTTGAAGCAATAATTGTGTACATTTTAAAAGTTAATAGCGAAGCATGAAGTTATTTAGAAAAAACTTGTTTAATATCGGTATTTACGTAAGTCAACTGTCGACATAAATTGTTTCATAATCTTTTTAATAATGTTATAAAAATATGTGAAGATACTTTATTGTGTTCATAAATATCTGACAAAAGTAAAGTATTTTAGGTAATTAAGTATATTATTAAGTAACTCAGTAATAAATTGTTATGTATCTTCGTTGATGAGATAACTATTTTATGTCGTTTTATTTAAAAATCATGTTTTTAATTTTAATTGCGTAAAGCTTAAATTTAAAATTTAATTTAAAAGCCATTATAAGCAAATACTCGAATTTTAATTTTTGGACTTAATAAATTAAGACTATTTTATTAACTTTTGCCAAGTGTTTAACATTCAAAGCTTTTTCTTATCAATATTGATTTCTAAAAATTGTTAGGTTAGATTAGGTTAGGTTACACATGTGGACATTACACATATACACATTATATATTAAAAGGATGTTAATGGATATTAATATATATAAAAATTGAAAATAAAATCTCACAAGACAATTTATTTTAGTCGTTTAAAGGGAAATGTTTTTTCCCTTTAAACGACTAAAATAATTTATGGTTTATTTTAACATTCACTTAAATATAAACAATAAATTTATGGTTTATTTTAACATTCACTTAAAATCTGCTTAACCGAGAGGTGGTATCAATATCAACTTTTGCTATGATATAATAAATTCAACAACATCAGCTTTAGAAACAGGGTGGTTCAAAAGATTTGAAAATATTAATGTATATTAGAAATACAGAATAACCCTGATATTTGAATTATATCATATTTTAGGGTAAATGTAAAGCAAGATATTCTATTTAAAAATTAAGTTAATGGCCACACTTTTTTATTATAATTTGGAATTAACTCCGTTAATTTCAATTTTAAGTAATTGATAGATATAAGGAGATCATATTCAAGAAAATATCTGTATATTTTTGTCCACATAATTATCTTTATTTTATTACATCTGAATAAGCAGCAATGGTATCACACAATGGTATCACAATTGTGACATACACTTTTTCTTTCTTTCATTGATATAAGGACTTCATGCATAATTGTATGTTTTAATAACATTTGCATCACTAAACAATTAAGCAATCTTCCATATATTACGTTGTTATATTTTTAGTATAAGCTGCAAATTGCTCTTTGCTGTAACTGCCCAAACTGTCCGTGAATATTTTCTCCATTTTCATAATTACGGTTTTTCTTATTCCGATTCTTGTGTAAGATTTTAATTTTTGTCACGTTATTGGATTTTTGTTCACATATGCTCCTATTATGAGTGTACAAGTATAAATAAATACTGTATGGAAACCCACAGAAATAATCCATTCTGAAGGAGTAAAAGTTTCACATTCGTTATTAGTATAATTATCTTGGATTAAAGATATAAATAAAACATGCATAGAGTTTCTGAAATGCAAACTATTATTGTCGTCGAAAAATAGGTTCCTAATATTTAAAGTTTATGTAAGAGTAGTGACTATAACGTGCAACGGAAAATATAAATGAAGATCAGGCCATAATACCATGATAATGCACTGAACCGGTTTAAATTTTTTTTCCTCCAGACTAAACAATGATTTTAAGTAAAGATTAAGAAAAGATGGTGATGATATTAAATTAATCAAGTCCGGCACTTTAAGAAAAAACTTCGAAATATATAGTTAACTTTTTAATTAAATTATATGAAATAAAAATATTTCGGCTTGTCCTGTCTTGTCACTGTAAAATACAAATATAATTTTTAATATTTAAATGTGGAAAACAAGCAGAAAAAAATCATTGTACGAAAATTATCTTGGTATGTTATTGTGTAAAGAACGGTTTTCATAACTCGAAGAAAGTAAATTAAGTAAATCATGAAGGTCGATGTAGTAAATAAGCTAGAAACTAGCACTGTGTCCAAAATTATTTAAGTAGTGTAATTAAAAAAGCACAAACTCTTAGCAGTCAATGCAAGGAAAAATCTTATTTACATAAAAAGCATTATAAGAGTTACATGAAAAAAAATATCAACCCGCAAAAAATGAGAAAAATGTTAAGCCAAAAAAATAGTGGTTATGAAAGATATACAAAAAAATCAAAGAAATAGGGATATTTGAACAGAAACATGTACATTGGTCAGGACAAAACAATTTTTATTTTCCTAAGAAAATTATTCATATCACATTTCCTATTTCCGTAAATAACTGATTGGGAAATGTGGAATTAGTAACTTAATGAATATTAAATAGATTTAGTTTTACCTCTAGAATCTTATTAAGGTATATGAATGATTTAGCTTATTTATTAAAGTCTAAGCATATATTATTATCGACTTGCTCCTGTTCAATTAATGGGCTCATGACGAGCTATTAACCGGCTCAAGTTCGCACCATCAAGCGAACAGGCTAATCGTCGCCGAGCAAGCTACGCCACTGTCGAGTCTCAAGCGTGCTTTTTAATTAATGATCGTGTGTTTACCGGCGCGATATTAGTGCCACCGCCTTCATTTCCCGCCGAGCACGTAATCAATAGCGCCGGAAGGCGGCGCACGCTGCAACGCTCTCCTGTTCGCATCTAATCGCTGGGCGGGCGGCTGGAGGAATATTGTCGGTGTGTAGTGGAATATATCGAGTTTGATGGAATATTCCAAATTAGATGAAGAATATCGCAGTTTGATGAGTTATTTAATTACTATAAAATTGAGAATATTTTGCATAATTACATTAACATGAACATTCCAGAAAAAATGAGTATTTGATGTTTTCTTTCTTAAATTTGTTTATTCTTTGACTGAAATGGGATAGAGGAATGATAACAGTGTTTATATTAGTTTTTGATATCGAGACTCATTGCCTTCTCGTACTATAAAACACGAAGTTTATCTACTATTTTTATAATATATAGCCGGACGCAAATAATGTGCTTCAAGTGAATCCTGAATTCGGCTTTTCCAGCAACTACATTTTAGTGACTGGCAAACTTGCCCAAAAATGGAATAAATATAATAATAAATATTAGAGCGCTGAGAAAATTTTCGATCTTAGTGAGGTTCACCGGTGTTCTCATACTTGTGTATTACTCTTTCTTATTTACATATAATATTAGTTTTAGCGTCAGAAATAACCTCTTCTTTGGAAATCATAAAAAGCGGAGTTTATTTAGACCCTTTACATATTACATGTCTTGAAAGGAAAATACAATGTATCCATAATGCATGCAGAAATAACAATTTTAACCACAAGGCTTGGTAATATATCTTCAGCGCATATTTCGCATTAATTTTGTTATCATTATGAGGTATTCATAATTTATTAAGTAATATAATTGTCCACATTAAGATAATATTATTCGTAAAAGTGAATGACTTTTTAAACTTCCGAGTATTGCGTGTTTTAATCTGCAACGTCGTGCGTTTTTAATCTGCAATCGTTTTTAACCCACTGGATATAGGTTTGGAAACAAATTTAATCACAAAATCGTAAAATAAAATTGAAAATAAATGAAAAAGTATATATCAGAATGAGTAATAAATTTACTGAAATGTAATTTTATTTTTTCTTTCTGAAAAATTACACATGGTGATATTGGATGTTTAATCAGGTTTCATCATAAACTTGAAAAATTGTTGAAAGTACGTCTTCCATTTTTACTCCGTTTTGTTATTTTGAATTTTAATCACAATTAAATGAAACTACGTGACGTAGTATTATTTTTACTTTGCTTCTTTTTACTTTTTTACTAATTTCTTTACCAAGAATACGGTTTCGTTGTATTACAACATCTTTAGGTGAGCTATTAGCAAATATTCTTTGCAAAAATTAATTTCTACAAAATTAACGCCAAATATATTCAATATTTGAATTTTAATTTTAACAATGAGCTAGACAGTCCAGTAATATGTAAATTATAATATAAGAGAAAAAAAACTGAAAAAAAAATTATAATTATACTGGGTTTAGGTCAGGCATGTAAAATCATTTGTTTTAAAATATACAAGTAATATGAAAATGTTTTTCCTATGCAAATCGACCGGTTTTGTTATTTTATTTAAATTTTTAATAATACTAATAAATCCTTTCTGTTTACAATAATTAACGTAGTTGCGCTGAGAATAAATAAGATCGCGTCAAGTACTAAGGCCGCGAGAAATATCGAGAATGAAAGTATTAAATATTAGAATTATTACAAAATGGAAGTATTAAAATTTGTAATTAAGCAAAAGAAGTAATGTCTTGTTACAAAATCACATTCAAAAGCAGTCATTCGTTAATTTATAATCAATAAAGAAGCGCTTTGTAATAAGATGTAATATTACACGTACTATTACGTCTCACTGGTCTCGGAACACGTTTCACACGTGAGAAATCAGGATTGAAAGTTTACGTCCTTCGAAATCCAAATATAGAGTTATCAACTTGTATTTCCCACGACAACGTCCGTCGGACCTGTGTCGGACCGGCCGTCACTCAACGCCCGCCCAGTTTCCGGAGGAATGAACGCGGGTTCTCACTCGTGAAGGAAAGGAGTCGCAATGGTTCGTGTTAAGGATTAGTTTTTACGCATCTGATGTATATTAATTTGGTTTTTTATTCATTTTACGAACATACTATTTGTCACCGACTAATCTCAACAAATTGATAAAGATTTAAAACTAATAAAGTAGTTTGATGGTTTATTATATTTGAAACTAGATTTTTACACGGGGTTCATACTGTTTTTACTTAATGTCTATTTTGGCAATTTACGGAACGTCAGTAGTAACAGTTACCATACGATAGGTCGGCTTCAGTTGTCGATGATTTCATCTGTGACCATGGTTAAATGTCAGTTAGGTTCTTACCGTGGATGAACGTTACATTCGGTTATTTTAAATATTTTTATCTTTTATATTGGCTGGATTATTTTCAATAATTAATATATTGTTATTTTTTTTGAGCTTAATTACATAACACATTTTATTTGGTGTTAGATAAATATTCATTTGAACTAATTAAAGATATATTAAAGCCAAAAATAAAAAGAAATGCAAATGAGTAAAAAAAACAAATTACGATGATAGCATTTAGATTTCTATATAAGAAGTGTATTTAATTAACAATTAGATAAAAAAATATTTTTAATTACCACAATAGGTTTCATCACTTTCGAATTTAGTAAATTGAAAACATTTTTTTTGATTTGTGGGAATCGACGCAGCTTATAATTTATTCTTGTTCTGCGATTTCCTGTGATAACGGTTTTTTCAGAATTATTTTTAAATTAGGTAAATTCATTATTTAAGATTTTGGTATGAATTTCACTGAAATTCGCTATCATCAGTAATTTTCATAAAAAAATATTGCAATTTATAACCGTAGAGAAACTCGGAAGATATAATCGAAGATAGCGTATTACCTAAAGGCAGGGCTGCTGCTTCTTCTGGCAAATAACGATAATAGTTATCTCCCTAGATAACAAACATTACTCCTACCGATGGATAACGGCAATAGTCACATTCGTAGATAATAGTTCAAAAATAGAAACATCTTGCTTTTCGGTAGTATACATTGGAATGCAAAAACGTTATTAATGGCAAAATTCGTATGCTTAGTATAGTGATTGGCCGTTAATTTTTAGTAACAGTCAATCATCGATAGTGGTCGTCAGTAGACCGGTACTTTTTTCTTCATTAACATTTTCTACTTTTAATACTAGTTTTCTTTATTAGCACATTTCCTAACATCTTATGATTTAAATGAAAAAGTACTGAAATAAAATGCAGTACATTTCCTAGACCCTAAACATTAGAGTGGTAAAAATTTCACCAGAGCTTCCTAAGTTATTTTTATGTAGTTCAAATATAATAAATAAAAAACAAATAAACAAGTAGGTGGACGGACAAATGTTTTTTCCAAAAAAGCTCAATACCTCAATTTCTTTCTGAGACTTTATTTGATGAAACAATTGCTCATCTAAAGACTCGGTATTTTTACCTGTTACAAGTACAAACAAACAAATAAAGAGGCTATCAAAAATACGAAAAATATTAATTTTTTATAGCTTATTTATAGTGGCCTGAACTAATAATTTTTAAAATGTCATTATTTCATAGACCTCGTTATTTTTTATTGTTTTCTTATTTATGTATAGATTAGCTTACGTTCGCTCTTTTGTTTGTGCCGCTTTTCGATCAAATAAATTATTTTGATCAGTGAGACCAATGCAACATCTTTATAACGTCTTAACTGTCTTGCCGATTTAATGTATACGTCGCGCTATTTTTTTTGTATGTTGTAGTAGTACATTGTTTTTATTGAGTAATAAATAGCCAGTTTAAGAAAAATTGTGCCATTTTTGAGTTAAAAATAGTCTATTCAAGGTTTTCCTGAAAATGGTATCAAGTGGAAGTAGAGAGGTAAAGAACCTCAAGGTCTATCCGAAACACTCTTACATATGTTCAGAGATTTTTTATATTTTCAGAGTAATCAATTTTCTATGTCTTTTTTAAAATTAAAAGCTTCTTGGCGTTATTACATAAATTGAACATCTTGGTAAAATCAACGGGTTATAGAAACGTTTAACGTTTCGATATTTGTACTTGGAACAGAAAATCGTCACGTTTTCCCGAAGTGAGTTCCGATGGCTTTTTTATCAAGAAACTATACAGAAATACTTTATTACTATGGTTACGTGAGATAAGTCGAAAGCAGTAAGACTGTACAGGGCATATGTGGAACGTAGAGGTGGGCGGTCTGGGTGGGCGGCACCACCGTATAATCTTAAGAGTTCATAATGAAAGAGACCCATCGATAAGTGTCAAAATAGTAGAACGTCGAATCGGAGTTCCAAAATCTGAGATAGATGACATACTCCAAGTAGAGGAATATCGTTTATACCACGCAATAAAGTTCAATAATTGAAACCTGAAGATTATGAATGAAGATTACGACTTTATCAGAAAATGTTGAAAAGCCAAGAGGAAAATAAAGACTTTTTAAATTTAAGGTTATGAACCCACTTTCCATTTTCCAAGAAATATATAGTGTCAATCTTTGGTTTGGCCTGATAAAAAGGCAGCTAATTAATTTAACTTGAACTCAGATTGTTTGAACGGGCAGTCGTACATAATATTTTTAAGATACGATTTAAACGAGCTTCGAGAGGATATAAATTAACAAACATACAAAAATATGATATTCCAAAATAATGGCGCAGCTTGTTGTAAAAAAATATTTACGAGTAAATAAAATATTCCCGGTGAAATCGATAGATCTTCGCGCATACACAGCTTGGCATTCGAGGTCTCTCGACTTATGTTTAGTTGATTTTTCTATGTGGAGATTCTACAAGGAGTTGATGTACTTAAAGATATTAGTAATTTCCACGAAATCAGAAGAAATTTGGGGGAAACTAAAGAAACAAAAGAAATACACCGGCATTAAGACGTTGAAAAGAGATTTTTTTCAGCGATTCCGTATTCATATTGAATAAGGGGGTCACAATTTTAGAAACTTCCCTAATTAAAAAAGGTTCTGAATTTTTTTACGGTTCTAATTTTTTTTTAGTTTTAATCATTTCTTTAATTACACAGAAAAATATAATTTTTTGCTTACTACACTTTAGGTTCAGTGTCAGGGCGAAATTGAATAGGTAGCAAAGTCAAATTTTTCAGTCAAAAAGCTGATGAAATAAAAATATTTTTGAAGTAGACCGTAAAAAATGTTATGTGAACTTTTTTTATATGACATTAAGTTCAAAATATGGTATTTCGAATATCTTATATGTAAATGAACGTTTTTATCCCGAATAGGCCAGTTAGTAAATTAGTCAATAAACAAATCAAGTCTCTATTTCCATTATTTACGTCATAAAGAAACATTTTATCATCTATAAGTTTGAGAGAAAATCACTAAAAAAAACTCAGAAACTATCAAAAATCGTTGAACATACATAGAGGTCTTCCGGATAGACCTTTAAATTCTGTACCTCTGTGCTTCCGCTTGATACTATTTCTTCGGATACCGTGTATTTTAAATTGAATCATCTAAACTTTCGCATTGATGATATTAGCGCCATTAGTGTTTGTTGTTATGTGTTTAATTATGTAATGTTCACAATTAAATGAAACTACGTGATGTAGTATTATTTCTATTTTCTTTAATTTCTTTACCACGACCTAGGTTTCATTGTATTACAACATATTCAGGTGAGATATTAGCAAAGATTAACTCTTAGGAACAACCAACAGCATTTATATGTTTCAAACACAATAGCGGAAGCCTGGTTTGTGCGGATTTTTCCATTGTTTATGTTAGTGAGTTTATTGCAGGGGCGCAGAGTAGGTTTTATTATATTACTGATAGTTATACAATATACCAGTATTTTAGTGAGAGTAATAAATTCAATTGTTGTTATTATGTGAGGTTATACAATACAAACTTTACGATGTATGTAATAAAATGGAAGTTATTATCGGTAATATATTTATACAAAAGCAAGGGTATTTGAAAGTAAGGACAAGGTAATACACTAATTCTACATATCTCCTGTTTTGTATATTCATTCATTGCTTTGTATAAATCTATGTTGTATAAATCAATGTTGAGCAATGCAACATTCAAAATTATAAAGAAGGATATTCTATATAATTTTTTTTTAAAGTGTGAAGAAAGCATCTTATAGTTTCAATGAGTTTATTTTTGAACAACGGCAAAGTTACAAGTTTATGCATGACTTATCTTTTAGTAAGCTTTCACTTTATTGTTTCGATAAATTAATGATTAATTTATTTCAAAGATGGCACAAAGATTGCGAGTAATCGATGCTATGGAGGTGCATACATATATATGAATTACAGGGTAGTAAATGATATTACTCTTCATCGTACATGTTTGCATAATATCTAGCTACAAATACCTTCAAACCAAAATTAATGACGATAGATCGTTATATTTTTCGGTTCGTGACTAATTTTATTAATAGACCCAGAAGCCTTTTCCTTATTTTTCATAGATTATGAATTGTTCTATCGTAAACCAACATTTATTGATTTAAGAAAATCTTTACAATCGACACCAGGTGTAGAGAGGCACTCGCGCCTAAATGGACGACAATTTATCTCAAAGTTATTTGAAAGTTCAGTAACTCGGCTAAAATTATAGTAGAAGTTTTAAAGAGGAAGGATGAAAGTTTATGCCTGTATTATTCCGACATACGTGACGGCCGGACATGCCAACACGCAAACTGCCCAAGCGTAACTTGAACCTGTGATTTTCGACTTTACGGATTTGATATGTCTCTATAAACGGGATCATATCTCAGAGACAAAATTATCAAATCAAAGTGAATCAAGGGTTGTGTTAAAGAGAAGTGTATGTGTTACAACCAGTCCCATTCCAATTTTGTGTCTCAAATATGACGCTGTGAATTTCACAAAGTTTAAAAATGTCCCGATTTTCTGAAAATGTCATGATATATGGGAGAAAAATACAAAAATAATTTCAACAATCGGATGGGAATGTGTATAACCCAATGCGCAATACTTCCGCGAATCTAAATAACATTAAGCGCGCTCGACCTGAATCCAGTATGTTATGTATGATTGATGTTTTCACCAGAATAATTATATATATATATATATATATATATATATATATATATATATATATATATGTTTCTTGCGTTTTCGGACATTTCTAATATTCTTGCCTCAATTGCTCCCACAGAGACTTTTGATACTTATAAGAAAATTTTATTCTTTTCAATGTATTTACATAATTGTTATATATGAAATTATCATTTGAAATAAATTTTTTTTAATCAATTCATATTATTAGTATCTTTTAAATAATAAAGGAAAACGTAATAGATATGAAATTAAATGCGTATCTGGCGGATTGCTGTTATAAAATAAAAGCTTCTATTTAAGTAATGGTTTGAATTATTGTTGAGGATATGTAGTAAATGTGGTTTTTTATAAATAAACAATATTTAAATAAGCGACTGAACGAATCTAATTTCTATATATTACAGGAAGGTAAGAGAGAACTGAGTGTGTAAAAAATGTTTTCTCGGTTTCAATGTGATTTATTTCTAATTCGAAGTGAAAATGCCGCTACATTTTTGTAATATCACTTATTAGTCTTATACCACAGAGAGCTATTTTTGTCAGCAATAAGGCATATTTGGAGAGGGAAAAAATATTATATACAAATTGACTAAGAGTCAATAAGTAAAAAGAATTTAAGAAATAATTTCCATGTTCACATAATTCTCATACATTTCTTGGTAAATAAAAAAATTGAGTAGAAATTACTTTCCTAGTTTTTCAATTTAACCAATTCGCAAGAACGGTTTTGTAAAACTGTTTTTACCAAGTACGAAAGAATATTGGAAAAAAATCTATTCGAAATATATATTTCTTTTTATTTAAAATATTTTTACTGTTTCTGGCGTAGTAGTTTTATAAGAATTTTAAATTATATAATCGATTAAAATTAACAACGATCACAAGACTTTATTTATAAATATAAAGGTAAATATTACGTTTCAAAAATATTCAATTCTTTTAAAAAACTGAAACACTCTCCTCAGAAGCAAAGCAGTAAAGGCGTCAATTTTTATAAGGCGATTCCTCTATTGACATATTCAATAAGGAGCAAGGACTACACTGTTTGAAACGCTCTACGCCGGTGAAAATATGTGACGTAACACGAGTAGTCTGCAGCAAAATTGGATTCTTCCTTTGAAGTCGAGTATTTGACTACTCATCGCTTTTCCATATAAACATTGGGTTTGAAAGAACAACAGAAGAGGACGATTTGAATTGCGAGGAAAGGCAAGGTGAAAGAAGAAAAATGTTTCTCTATGTTATATACAAACAGACTGTCATAATATTTCTATGTTTTTATATAGCCTATATTACAAGTATTTGTTTATACGTAATACATTTTCCAATGATGTACCAGGTATTTTTCATTTGCCTTCATTAACATTACGTAAGTCATATTCGTACTTGAAGTTAATCAAGTTTAACGTACCATTGTTACCATTTTTAATGATAAGTTTATTTCAATAAATTTGGAAGCTAATATATTTTTGCTATTGGTCAACTAATTTTAATCAACTAATTCTTTCTCTCAACTATTACCTTCAAAATCAGAACACGTGAATGAAACATTGTTAAAAAGATTTTTTAAACTAAAAATTTTGTTGAAATATTTTTTTTTCATTTTTATGCGTGAAATATTTTGAAATATTTATATGAGAAACGGTACATTCCATTATCAAAAATCTCTCTATTTCTCTATTTATTTAGCTAATATTTTATCGTATGGCACAGATACTTAGATAAAATTTGGCGTAGTATTTTATTTTATTATAGTATAGTATTTCAGTATTTTATTTGTTCACTTGCCCACATTTTTTCTTCTCATTATTGTTTCGTTAACAATTATTTAAAAATTATTCAATTTATTAGATTGTATAGCACAACTTTCAAAAACGCGAAGAAAGATAAAGACTGAGGGTAAGTGGTTTACATAAGAGAGTTTGGGCATTAATGCTGCCACAATTGTAAAATTTAGAATTAGCTTTTTGTTCAAATGACACAGCTCTGTAAAAAATTGACTAACGAAAACTCGTTTTGGATGTACCGGTACGGAACAACGAAGTCACAGGAGAATTCACATTTCACCCTTAAGTCTATGGTAATCAATGGAGTTACTGAATTCATATACAATATGCACAATTATATAAATCGATGATGTCGACAATTAGCAGAGCGTATAATTGTTGTATACTGTGGTGGAGACACCGCGTGCAAGAACCGCGGGCCATTCATCCGTATAAGATACCGCAGCCGCTGGGATGCCTGCGGTCGGCTCCGTAACGAAGTTGCGTTTACCTTTTGATGGAACTATGTGGAAAACGCCAACAGTATATATAGTGGAAAATGCCCGTTATATGTTGGGTTTTCATTTTCGTCAAAGCGCGAATAATTTTGAACCCAATTATTTTTGGTACAGGTGATTTCGACATGATTAAATAGCCTAATTAATAATTGAGGTTCATCAATATGTTGAATAAGCGACGAAGGAAGCGACAGTTCTGAAGGATGTCGATAAATGTAGATGGACGGAAAAATAGTATTCGATGATGGATTCTACTACAGTTACCTCGGTTATTTTTCCATATAAATTCTGTCTGTGAGCATTATAATTGTAAAATTTAGTGTTCGAAATTCAGGATAGTATTACGTTTGTGACAAATATAATGTGCAATTTCCTATTTATACAGTAAGTAACTTTTTATAGAAAGGATTTATCTTTGTAAAATAGTATTCGATGATGGATTCTACTGCAGTTATTTCGGTTATTTTTCCATATAAATTCTGTCTGAGCGCAGTATATTTGTAAAATTTAGTGTTCGAATTTCAGGATAGTATTACGTTTGTGACAAATATAATGTACAATTTCCCATTTACACATTAAGTAACTGTTTATAGACAGGATTTATCTTTGTAAAATAGTTGGGCACTTATTTATTTTTTGGTTCGTTTGTATAGTGCTCTTTTAGATGTAAAACGATTGTTATTTTGGTTTAAACGTTCACAAATGGTTCAAGCCTTCGAAAAAAATTATTAAAATTGTAGTTATTTTAAATGATCTCTTAATTTTGCCGATATTATTCTAAAAATTTATAATAATTATTACTATTTTTATTATTATTTTCATGGTATTATAAATTTTTTTCTCATTTGATCAGGTAACAACATAAATTTTACTGACAAGAATTATTAGATGTTAATGAGTAATAAAATATTGGAGCTATATTCTATTATTTAAATTTTGATTAGCGAGCAGAAATTTGGCACTAGATTTGGTTATTTAATAACTAAAGATTTAATTGCTAAATAAAATAATATGCGAAATAAAACTAAGCACTTCATTAACATTATTCATATTTTAAGAAACTCTTATTGAAACATTGGTAAATAATAGTGTTTGAATTGATAACTTTTCAAATCGGCCAAGTTAGAATCAGTTCCAAACCGATCCCCAAAGTATAACTTGACAATATTTAAAAAATCATTGCTTCAATTACGTTTCCAAAGACTCCCTTAATCATAATGAATACTGAATTAATCGGGTCACCCTTAGACTTCAAATGATGAAATTTGGAAGCAATTACGACAAATCGATTTGTAGCAATCAAATTGGTTTGTTTTAATAAATTTATCCTCGCCGAGAAAACCTTCTAGATGAATTATCCGGCGGTTATATTTTGAAGCAAAGGGAGAGAATCGTTTAGTTAGTTTCGAAGACAGAGCACTATTTAAATTGCAATAAAACTGATTTGAAACTTACAACAACGAAAATCTACAAGTACTATAACTCGAGCCTAAAATAGAAAACAGATATGAAGTTATTTGAGAATGAAAGTCGGAGGAGAGATATTACTGTGAGTGATTTGAATGTTTTCCTATGAACAGTATGAGTAAGTCAATAATTACAACTAAAAAAAGAAATAGATAAAAACTAATTAATAGCTCGATAAAAATTATATTTCTTTAAATTATTCTCAGTGCATCCGCTTTGTAAATTTCTCGTGAAAGATCCTTTCGCAAAATAAGTGATGTTATTAATTTAATATTTGCTGTATAAAATCGATTAAAAGTAATTTTCAATCGAAAACCATATTTTTAATTTTGAAGTTAATGACAAATTATTTATTATGAATTTATTATTGACGCAAGTGTTATTTCTAAGTCTGCCGTTGAAACATAGCAAAAATATAATTAATATTAGATTTTCCGATGTTAGTTTTTTAATAAGAATATTACTTTTTTTTAATATTTTCAATATTAGGCAAAAAAACCGTTATTATTTCCGGTTTATATTGTATATAGATTGGCTTAAGTCGGCTGCTTTGCTGCAGGTGATAAAAGCTATCCTAATTAATTTTGTTATGGTTAGGCCGATTAAGTATGAAATGTTTGATAATTTTTAATAACAAGTCTGTTTCACGATATTCTTGAAATTTAATTTTGATAGTTTTTTTTAGACAGATCCATATTTTTATTTTATTTTTTGTTTGAAGTTATGTATTGAAATATTCATTATATATTATTTTATTTTTTATTTTTATATAATTTTCTGTAAAGGGAAAAAAACAAACACAAACTATTTGAAATATTCTATGAACACTAAATACGAAATAAATTTGAGTTCTAACATTTCCACAAAAAACAAAAAAATAATAACGGTTTATTAATAAAAGAAATCATGATCAACCTGTAAAGTATTTATCTATTAATATTACCTATTACCTATACTAACAGAAATTATAAAAATGAGCGGCTATAATGTACATCTGACACTATGCGGATAGTTGTAGAGATATGCTTAATTATTATATATTAGGCATAATTATTATAATGTAAAGCCATTTTCTAAATTTACGCTCTAAATTTATCACGTTTCATTATCACTCTGTATTTCGTAGTTAAAACCGGTCAAGCGGTTCGTTCTTTAGTATTATGGATAATAAATAATTATTACAACAATTTGTTGGTAAATTATCTATAAAATAAATATCGTTTTTCGAAAAAAAAATTTTACCAAAATTCGAAACATCAAATTTAAATAAACTTGTATTTTGTTTGCACTCAATGTTTTTTCCGCAAAACTTGTATGTACCTTCATTGTTAAATACTTATATTCCGTTATTCTCATAGTATTTACACAGATGTCCCGTAAGGAGGGGACCAACGAAATGTTGGTAATAGATGGGGTTATTGCACATACGAAACAATTTTATTATTCTAGGTCTAATAGTTTTAGAGACAGGATTTTTAATTAAGACAAAAATTATACCATGTGTCTGAAGTGGTAAAAAACGACGAAAGGGCCTTATGAAGTTTAAGAAGAAATTTTGTAAGAAGATGATGGTTATGCATAAGAGCTAGGGAAAGGCATTTTGAGTATTTACTGTAATAAAAAAAACGTAAAAAATGCGGCATGATCATGAGTACACTCGTTTTATTTTACTATGATCGAAAAACACAATAGTATAGGTTTAGGAATAAAAAACATGTTATGAAATGACTTAGTACCAGTTAATTATACACTATCTGTGTGAATTGTTTATATTTTTGAAATAAAGTTCCACAAGGTTGCCATACATTTTTTTTACCCCGGCATTGTTCGAAAATCAAACAATTAAAGAAATCAATTAAAGAAATGCACTGGTTTCAGCGTTTAATTGTTATGTTGCCAATAAAACGTCTTTCTAATTAAAATGTTATTCATTCGCAATACTAACGAATGAATATCATTTTAATTAGGAAGATGTATGTTTTCTTAAAGATCTTGAACAATAAAAAAGCGGAAATAGTAATAACACCTAATAAATATTTTTATGCGCAGCAACAAGAATTTAAAAAAATTCAAAAATTCATATCTCTAAAACTATTAGGCCTAGGATAATAAAATGTATTGTTTCGTATGTGTAATAACCCCCTCTATCCCCCTCTATGACATTTCGTTGGTCCACTCCTTACGGGACACCTGTATAATATATCTATATGATTATAAGTAAAGCGATCGTAAGCCTTTATTCGGTATAAAAATTATAAACGCGTATATATTTTATTGCGCGTAGGAGAAATACGTATCATTTTCCGAGAAAACTCTCTGAAGGCAATTTCCCGTAGGAGATTGTACAGCGTGCGGCTTAAGCCGTCATTCTGTCTCGGGGCTTACGCGGAGTACTTACGACATACGCTTGTTTATCTCTACCGTTCAACGAGATTGCGGAGCATTTTCAAACACTTATGACACGCCGATCTTAGAAAAACGTGATTCATCTGAATGCACCCTTAAATTTGAAATACCAACATTTTAAGACTGTTTTTTAACAAATTTTGACGTCTCCAAACAAACTTGTCTCCTTAAATATTAAATAGAGATTGCATTTTTTTACCAAAATTAAAATTGTTGTACATGTTTTTTTGTTACACTTGTAAGAATCAGCTGATCACGTTTTCGGGAAAAAGAAAATAAATAAATATACTTATATTTAGCGGCACAATACGCCCCGAGTCTAATCAGAAATGAAGTTTCATTACGATTATAAAGTAAAAGAAACCCAGTTTAGTTATTACCTACGCATCTCATTTTTTATAACGACATTTGCGGACTACTTGGGAATATACGACGAGGTTTACTACATAGGAATGTACAATGTGGATTTGACCGTTCGACATCAAATGAATCTTCACATACTAGATGGTATATCTCAACCGCCCACCAAAAATCAATTAACAAAATTCTGTAGTTTAGTCACAGAAATAGTTTTACATGGTTTATAATTTCAAACACGATGTATTTTCATCAAGAATTTGCTAGGCCAATATACGTTGCCACATCGACACCTTCGCGTAAGTTATTTTATTTTTAATTACAGGCAAATAGTAAAATAATTGTTATGCCTGTGTCATAAGAGTCATAATACGGTACGAGTCCCCCGAAAAAGATAAAAACATTCGATTTATTTATTCAAACATAGTTTGAATTTAGAATGTGTATTTTAAACTATTTTTATTTCATTGGATCGACACCGTGCGCCGAACAAAAGTCAGTACACAAACATTGTACATGGTGTTTGTTTTGTTTATATTAAAATGATTTTAATTTGTTTGAAAAACATTTTTTTTTATTCTTAGCTTTTAAATTTCGCCAAACTGTTCATATTTATTCAAAATGCTCGTATTGATTGATTTATCTAATTGTCTTTACATTACAGAGTTTAAGACTTTGGATGTAAAGGATAAAATTTTAAATTTTGTAATATTAATCTTATAATATAATTATTACAACCAGCTATAAAAAAAACTTGCATTGAGTATACTTATTGTCAAAGGACGTTAATTAAGCGAAATATTTTTTAAAATTAAAATTTTTTGGATTACAAGTACTATGCTTAGTTTATTGAAGCAAAGTCAAGTAGTTGTAGGAATTACAAGTATTGGAAATCTGGTGAAACAATGTGCGGAGTAGGGATATTTGGTTTTATCAGCGATATTCATACATTGCAGAAAACATCGGCCATTTTGCAAACCCACACACATTAGAAAACTTAGTTTATGTTAACTGGAAACAAGTTATGCTCCTTAATAGGAAGAAAGTTGACTACTATAAGAAAGGAGTTTTAAAATTAAAATCTTCAAATTTATATTTCAGAGCTTTTTTATTCAGATAAATATTTTGTTTTTGTCCCTTACAATATGACACCTGCGGCCGCCATATAGCATTTTTCCAAAATAATTATTTTAAATATTATCTTTTTTATCTAAATTGTTAAGACAATTACATGATACCTTATTTGTTAAAATAGGTTTGACACATTAAATGGAATTCGACATGATGTTGGTATGTATGTAAGGAAACCTCTTAAAGCGAGTTTTATTTATACCTAAAAGGTCTTTATTTCTTTACGAATCAATTTTACAACCCTTCCTATTGATTATACTCATACTACGGAATACAAAAATTGTGAGTTAATACATAAAACGACTTATGGGGTTTAATAACTTTTTGTACACATTCACAGAATCTGGGTATTCGCACGCAAATTAAATGCGGTTGTCAATTATTTTATGGCGTGTCCGTCTCGTATTTATTTCTTCCGTCCACACTTTCGTGCTATCCCTCACTATTCACGCACTTTCTGCATCAGGTGCGCGCGTGTCCTTTCAGCATCTTGATTTAACGTACGTATGTTATTAATGGCCAAACTACATTATGGTTCCTTGTTTAGGTTGTGACTGCATTCCAAAGTACGGATAAATTTACCACTAGACTAAACCCTTTACGAAATGCCGCAACGCATTTTGTGGACGTTTGGAATTTTTATTCACACTTATTGAGCTGAAAGAATTTTCTCTTTACTGATCAATATATTGTAGTAATTAATTTAGTAAATAATTAAATAAAGAAGAAGTACATATAATATTTTCAGAGTTATACGAGCCTATTATTACACAACTATTTTTTTACTCTAGAAATTATCGTCTCATTATGGAACAAGCTGCAATAAGCTCCATATCATCAGCGAATAATCTTTTCAAGGAGCCGTTAAGGGCATTAACATGATAATTTCATCAGCTCGCGGTACGTCGACGTCGTTTATGTGCCTCCTGATGCCTTTGGCGGTACTGCTTGCCGTCTAATGTATCTCCCTCAACAAGACCGAGCTTCGGCATATGTCTAGTGGGCGATAAACGTATCGATTTTGTAGTGAGTGGATGTGAAAAAGACCGATATACGCGTATAACGAGAATATGTTAATGTTGTTTTGTTTTAAACTATTGCCATATTATATAGATTGGCTTAAGTCGGCTACTTTGCTGCAGGTGATAAAAGCTATCCTAATTAATTTTGTTATGGTTAGGCCGATTAAGTATGAAATGTTCAATTATTTTTAATAACAAGTCTGATTCACGATATTCTTGAAATTTAATTTTGATAGTTTTTTTAGACAGATCCATATGTTTTGTTTGAAGTGATGTATTGAAATATTCATTGTAAATTATTTTATTTTTTATTTTTATATTATTTTCTGTAAAGGAAAAAAAACAAACACAAACTATTTGAAATATTCTATGAACACTAAATACGAAATAAGTTTGTGTTCTAACATTTCCACAAAGAACAAAGAAAATTAAATACATTTATAATATATCCCATTAAATACAACAATACATAAATGTGACAATGTTAATTGAAGTAAGTGAAGCAATTTTTTTTAATAAGACAAAATTAATATGGTAAACATTTGTTATTAACTTTACAAGTTATTTTTTAAGAAGTTATTTATGTAAGGTACTCTATTTAACTAAGTTGGACAAACAATGAATAAAGTAAAATGATAATAACAGTACTGATCCGTCTGCTGTGCATAAATTTCACGGAGCCTTTTCTTTACATCTGATCGAAACTGGGGGCGTAGACTTGCAAGGATGTCAAGTGCCAACATCTCTTTCCCGCACAACCGCCGTAGCAGTGCTCTGACACTAGCGTTTGTTCGTGCATTATCGACATGAAATAAGAGATGGCTACGAGTTAGTTTGGGAGTTCGAATCTTTATCTGACTCAGTAGAGATGGGCAGTCATAATTACCTTGACAGATGTTGAACATAATCATCCACTTTAATAATGAACTTCTGTGATAGAGGGCACCACATTTATAATTATTAAGTAATACTTTATACGATAATTTACTGCCACCTATACGATGCTGAAGAGCTTTCAAAATTTTTTTTTGTATATTCACGATACT
The DNA here is from genome assembly GCA_039881145.1 of Druceiella hillmani. Lineage (NCBI taxonomy): Eukaryota > Metazoa > Arthropoda > Insecta > Lepidoptera > Hepialidae > Druceiella > Druceiella hillmani. The sequence goes on from JAYKKI010000020.1 coordinate 4,090,891, forward strand.
ATCAGAATAAGTGGCATATAGTGGATTCCAGATAACAACGGCGTATTCAAGTTACGATCTTACAAGAGCATTGTACAAGGTTAAGTATGTTTCACCATGTTTAAATACTTCGGCCGTTCTTAATACGAAGCCAAGCATTCTATAGGTCTTAAATACAATCTGCTCAACATGCAAACTAAAATACAGTTTACCATCAAAAATGACATCAGGGTCGCGCATGCTGTCAACTTTTTCGAGTGAATTCCCACCTATTGCGTATTTAAAGTTTATTTGTTTTTTTTCTTCGTGAATGATATTTGTTTGCACTTCGAGTAACTTAAATGCAGTTTGTTCTCTTCACAGTAAACATGAAGTCTATCGAGATCAGCTTGCATATTCGAACGGTCATGTATGTCTTTTACAATAGTAAATAGCTTTAGATCGTCTGCATACATCAGGAATTTACTATTTATAAAACAGGTACTTATATCATTAATAAATATAATAAATAAGAAATGGCCTAATATAGATCCCTGTGGTACACCAGAAGTCACTTGGATATATGGTGATAATAACCCATTTACTTTAATTGCTTGCTGCCTATTAAGCAAATCTAAGCAAGTTGGCTCTGATACCGTTAAAAGCTAGTTTTTGCATCAATATTAAGTGATCAACCTTGTCAAATGCTTTCTTCAAATCTGTATATATCACGTCAACTTGCTGTCCGGAGTCCAATGACTTGAACAAGTGCTGAGAGTGAAGTAGTAGTTTAGTGGTGGTAGATCTTCCACGAACAAAGCCGTGTTGTTCGAGAATAATGTAATTGTGGAGTATTGGATATACTCGTCCATGTTCCAAATTAATACAATTTTTTAGAGAATGCAGAGCAGAGAATTCGAAATATCAACGAAGTGTTTGGCAACGATGTGACTAATTAACCCATAGAATGTGAACAGTTGAAAAGATTCCGATCTGTTGATATTGATCTTCGGAATGGACTATGTGGGCAACCTTGGAGCGAGGTGGATAATGATGAAAGGAAAGCTGCAGTGAAAACGGATACATCTGAAGTTATGCGTAAACTGGCAGCAATATCTGCTCGGTAACGTTAAAGAGCTTCATAGATGAGTACAAATTAAACGAGAGAGTCAGAAAATAAATCCTTTCGAAGTTTACCTTTCTTTGTTGCTGTGATGTAAAGGCGAAAAATTTTTATATCGAATTATTACGTATATTAAAGAGACAATTTTTGACAATCGCAGGAATTTAGCACAATGTTTGGATAAAGATAAAGTGCCGAAAAACACATCGAAACTGAATAATAGCCAAATTAACTAAAGGTGTCTATTTGGTGGTCCAGCGTTGGGTTTATTCGTTATAGTTTCCTGAAATATAGTCAATAGGTTACATAGAATGTCTACTGTAATCCATTAAATGAAATAATAGTGAAGCTTGTCAATAACACAATCAAGATTCATGAATAGAGCTAATTTACTTGTAAGACAATCGACCAGATCTCGAACAAAATACGTTGCTTAAACTACACGATATAGATTTGGAAACTCTCTATCGTCCACAAAATTCTCCGCATCTTGCAGCCACTGACTACCAACTTGTGGAAAACGTCTTTTGCTATTTTATCATCGCTCGCTCTCCAGGCTTTTTCCTTGTCGACATTAAAAAGCTACCATTAAGGCTGCACAACTATGTCGATAGTTTAAGAGCTTACTTCGATTTGCTTTTTCTTTGAAATATAATAAATTTAAATTTTCATTTCGAACTAGGACGCTTCGTAATTAATCACCTAATAATTTAAATTGAAACTTGACAATCTTTATCGATATTTTCATGAAAACTCATACTTATAGTTTTTATTAGCGCGTGATAGTACAATATATATATAAATATATATATATATATATATATATATATATATATATATATATATATATATATATATATATAAATATAGAAGTTTCTTCAAAAAACAGAAAAATTAACATCATCGCTTTCGTATTTTCTGTACATTCATCTACGTGTCAAAGGCATACTTCTCAGACATCGTTATACGAGAAAAGTTTGCATGACTATAATTAGTGGCAGCCCAGATACAGAAATGAAGTGTGAAAAGTCAATTTTTTTATTTATGCGTCAGTATATTTTTTTTACTAGTATTTTTTTAAGAGCGTTGTTTGGGCTATGAATTTAAAGATTTTTAAAATGTAATATGGAAAATAACTATTTTCCACAAAAACTGAAAAATCTGTGCCAATCCCCTTGTTTCGAATAATATTACTTAAAATAACTGGAAAAAATTCTGAAAAAAGCGATTTGGGAGAATATTTTTTAATGTAGGTAAAAATTGAAGAAATATAATTATCAATGTTGCTCTACCTAAGATTTTTTTGCTCTGAATAATTTTTATTTAAATTTAAATTCTAACGAAAGTTTTAATGAAAGCGAAAAAAATCCGCGTATAGTATTTAAATGTTACTCTTTTTTTATATTTTCAAATTTAATAAACTTATTATGATATTAACATAACACGGTTTATCTCCCAACTACTCCAGAAAAAATTCTATGGCAATAGAATTTTAATGCGATTACCAATTAAAACCATTTCAGTTAAAAGAGTCACAATTTACAGAACAATAATAAATTAATATGTTTGAGAGGCAATGATTTTCATTTTGATGTAACAAAATTTCACAACATAATGACATTTGGGGTTCAAGTTTATTCCTACTCACAGCGTATAAAACATATTAGTTACGTTAATAACATAGTTAAAATTCTAACAAAATAATAATATTTAATAAAGATGAATTTTTCAGATTAGCGCCCATTAGCCAAAAATTACGAACAATATTTAAAAACTGAGATTGGAAATGAAATACTGACGAAGTCTTGACGTTTTCTACTTTTCAAATTATTTAACTTGATTGAAGAATTATGAAGTAAGTTACGCGATGTAATTTTCATCTAACATTTTTTGTTTCAAACTTCTTTGTACTAGAATCTATTTACCAATTGTTTTTTTTAATGTTCCGTTGCAATAAGTTATTCGGATCGCTATTTGGAATTTTCTGCAAGTTTTTTTTTGCGAAAATACCTTAATATTATTCCTTTTAATATTCGAAGAGAAATCTTGGAATAAAAGTTTTATCAAGCGATTGCGGTTTTGGTATGAAAACTGTACATAATGTAGATGTGAACAATCTCGATCATAAAGTTTCGTTCCGTGCATTGGCACGGATTATACATTCTGTAAATACTTACATTTAAGAACTTGTTACACAAAGTATCTGATGCTATTCAAGCGTTCTTCGTCAAAGGTATTCAATGTGTTTATGTAACACGGTATAGCAGAATAAAGCATAGTAGAAATTAATGAAGGTACTACTAAAAATAGTTTGGATAAAATTGTCCCCAGCTGTATAAATGGTAAGAGTCGTCCAATCAGCACTGGCAACGAAGTGAAACCATAGCTTGACAAACTATATTATTATAAATAATAAAAATTTGTGAAGTATTAACAAGCAGATGGACGGATGGATTTTTACCGTACAATTTAAATTAAATTTTGCAAGTGTACGTTTCATATTGAGATCTTAAATAATTTATAGTATCTTATAAAAAAAACAAATTACTGTAATATTAGTAGTGTATACAATTTTTCTCATATCTACGGTTGTGGGGTATTATTGGCTAGGTCTTTTAAAATAAAATTGAGGTCCCAATTAACAATTTTCACATTTTAAGTCATGTTTATTAAATATTGAGCCTCAAATTGAGGTGCAATGTCTCTCCAACCTTTCACCTTTTAATTTTTCCAGCTTGGGTTTGAAAAAAACTAAAAAAATCTAGTTAGTAACATATAAATATTTCCTTTGAAAGTTTTAGTTTTAATGGAAATATTTGCTTCAACTATTTTAGAAGATACCAATATTAGCGCTTTACTTTGCATGTTATACGAAATATTTGGTTAATAAGATTAAATGTATTTGCAATAAGATTAAATATATAATACAATAACTATTTTGTATAAGCATAATATTGAAGCTGCGAAAAATAGTCTATTCTATTTTTTGGCACTATAAAAAGGCAGTGTGTCTGTCAAATGTAAAAAGCCTATAAACATTCAATAATAGTGAGTGAAAAAGGTGTGATAAACTTATTTACCTCAGTTTAATACAGAAAGAGGGATCATTTGCTCTTTTAGGCGGATCATCAAGAAGCCTCCCACATCGCCGGCGAATAATCTCGCCAAAGAGTCGTTAAGTGCATTTGCATGATAATTTCATCGGTTTGAGGTATCGGGACAAAGTTTATCTACCGTTCGGAGCTTTCGGTGTCGCTGTGTATCGTCTAATATTTTTTCCTCGACAGGTATGGGCTTTAGCATGTATCGGGCTGGTAATCAACGTATCGCGTATGCACAACGAGCGTGGATAAACGTAGAAATACTATTCGGAAAGTATTATATTAGCAATCTTTTTGTTTCCTGTGGCAGGCTTTAAATATCCACTTAATCGGAAAGGTGGGCGAAGAAATAAAGTTTTACGTTAATTCGAAATATTTTGTCACATTGCCAAGTTACATATGTCAATGTTTTTGAAAGAAATATTTAAAGCGAATTTCAAACTTTTCAAGTGGTTTTCTTCTTGATTTGCAATAAATAGACAATAAAGTACAATTTTTACGTCAAGGTATTCGTAAATCAATTTAACTACAATAGTTAATTTTCTGTTTACACAGTTGCACCATGGTCATCAAAATTTATGTGCTGCTAATTGCCATATTTGCACGATACAAACTGAAATTCTTTTAAATATGTGTAGGTTCTTTCAGTGGTGTAATATATATATTTTTTTAAATTTTACGTAAGTAATGTTTATTACAATGTGTTACAAGAAGTAACTTTGAAAATTCTATTTTTATAAATGGTGCAATTTAAAAAAAAATATTTCATTGTACATGTCATCAAAATGATCCCATCTTATTCTATAAATTATATTAGTCACTATTCATAACGCAGTAAAAGGTAAAGCCTTAGTCTTAGTTCACAAATGGTACTTTAGTTATAAATATACATATACAGTGAGAAAAAATGTAATGTTCCTTTGAGACCAATAAATGCTACACCACGGCAATTTGCATCGATACTTCAATTGATTTCGATGCTAGGTAAAATAAAGATAAATCCATGCACCTTATAGATGTACTGGGTAAATAGGCTCAAATTAATTAAAAGACTCCTATGGAAGAAGTTCATTCCTAAGGTCGATATTTTGGAACTAATGAAGAATGGGAGTTTACCTAGATATTCCCTGGAAATTATACCTGGACCTTATGATACCTGGAAATTTTCCAAAGGAATATTTCATCGCGAATACGAAACACACCCAGAAAGTGATCTAGCAGCATTATATTTCGTTTGCTTATAAATTTATTTACTTATTAAATTGTACATCTATTTATATAATGTATTCAATAACCGATTATTAGTAAAATTTATTTATATGTGATTTTTAATTTTGCCATTCACTATAATTACCACAAGTCACCATAATTAAAATATGAAGTAGATAGATACATGAACTATAAGCGAAATACAATTACACGAAATCTTCACCAACGTGTATTCTTTTTATGAATTAAATTGCATAAATATATGAGACTTATTCATGAAGGTACAACCCCCCCCCCTCCGGCCGGCGCGCGTTCTACTACTGGAGAAGCCAAAGTCAATCGAACACGGCGCAGCGAAAGTGATAAGAGATCACTTCATTGTTTTGAACGTCAGTTGCAATTTGATCGCGCAGTAGTAAGGATATTTCCTTCACTGATATTAATATGTTATAATGAATGTTTATGTATGTTAATAAAAAGTAATATTTTTGATAATGAAAATGTACATTATGTTAACTTATTTTGGTTTCCTAAAAACTTAGCATTGAAGTGCAAGTGGGTATGATGATGCATTGCCATCTCTTGTTTTGCATGAGGTAGGTAATATCGTAGTATTAAATTACTAATTTGACTTATGGAATCAATTGCAATCAATTACTGAATGACTGAATGGGATATTAGCAAAGATTCCACCTGATCTTTGCTAATATCCCACCTGAAGATGTTGTAATACAACGAAACCTAGGTCGCGGTAAAGAAATTAAAGAAAGTGGAAATAATACTACATCACGTAGTTTCATTTAATTGTGAATAATGAATTTCTACAAAATTAACGCCAAATATATTCAATATTCAACTTTTGCTTTAATTTAATTATATATTTACGATGATTATTTTTAATTTTAGATATATTTATTTTCTATATAAAAACTACTAGGAATTTTAAAAAAAATGAACGGCTTAAAAGAAATCGCAATTTTTGTTTGTTAAATTGGTAGAACCTTCCTTAAGCCAAACTTGAACATGATCTGTCAACTAGTGCGTTTACAACAGCTGTCGTCCCCAAAGTTGCTCTAGGATTTCCATTATGCTTAAATTGGTTGAACTAAGAATTTTCCTTGAACTTTGAGTTAAAATTTCTTGTGCCAAATCGTTAGAAATATTGAAGAAGACCTATAGTGGCTAGACTTTGTTGAAAACACAGACGTAATAGTGGCATAAATTGTTAAAAAAAGAGGCAATGTAGTCAAAGATTTGCTTCTTCCGAACGGCCTTCTGCGTATACAACTGACGATAACATTGAAAAAACCAAATAATTAGAGCTTGAAAATTATCAAGTATTAGAGAGTTGGCTCGAGAGTGTGATAAAATGATCTTTCATGGAACAAAAAGACCATCGAAAGAACCTTGCAAAAGGAGCATCCAAAGAACATGTTTTAATTCGATTGAAGATATAAAACGGAATTCGCAGCGGGAATTAAAGGTCATACCACTTACGGCTTATGAAAAATGTATGGAAGAGTGGGTCCGGTATTATCACAGTTGTATTGCACACAATGGATTTGCAATACAATTGTGATAACGCAGGCGGAAAAACTTTAAAGGTGACAAAATAAATTTTGATCAATAAACTGAAATTTGTTTGTTTTTTTAAGGATTCCGGGTAGTTATTTACTTATTAAGCTTCTATATAATTCAGAAATATCGAAGGTAAATAAGATTAGAAAAAACTTTAATGGCAATATTCCGCATTATTTATACACATTTTGGGATTATATTATACAATGTAAATGTTTATATCATAAAACAATTGCACATTTTAATCGCAAATAACAAATTTATGCATAATACATTACTAATGTGAATATAGAAAAAAGGTTTACGATACCTAGATTGTCATTTTCCTTTGTTTACAAATATTATCTTTTGGAATGGAATGGGGTATAATTATTGAGGCCTTCTCCAGTTATGCAGAGTGCGCGTTATCATATTTTTCCTAACTTTATGGACTTATTATTTTATCATACCTTGCTCGCTGCGACTAAAGGGCGGGTGCCGATGGCGCAAAAAGAATAATTTTCATTGTAAACTGGGTAAGGCGAAGAAATTATATAAAAATTATATAGTTCTGATCGTGAGTATCGATATATTTTCCAATAAAAAAGTCAAGGTGTGATGGCTAAATCCTAGCATTAAACTTTTCTAGGCTAAGTTTATCCACATCGCTAGGGCAGAAACAAATGCAGAATATATTCTGCGGTGTAAACCAATTTATAAAGACTATGACCAGGCAGCTTTCACAAAAAGCTAATTTTGAAGAAATATTTTATACTTATCCCAAATTCCATGTAAATTGTAGTGTAATGATGCTAGGTATAAATTTTGGGCTAGGTTTAAATTTTTTACTGATAACATTTGAGTGCTCATTTTTGGAGTGACTCTGCTTGCAAAGTTATATTCTCTGAAAATATTTTAAATATTGAATAATAATAGATAAAATCTACTTGATCTCATTCGAAAAATATCTCAGTGTATCCGAATTCCTTACGTGAAATTTATATTGATATCTGCCTAACAAACGCTAAAGCCCACCCTTGTTAAAGAAGATATTAAATGGAAAACGCTACCTCCGAAGACTCAACATCGGAGTGTCATCGCGAGCGACGAAATTATGGCGTTAATGCTCGTAGCGGTTATTAGGCGAGATTATTCACCGATGATACGCAGGTGATTTGAGGCCTACGATTTAGTAGATTTCTGAGCACCAAAATTCTAAATGTCACCGTCAGGTGTTTTAAGTATCAGCAATGTCCGAAGGGCCTTCCTTTAAAAATGTATTGATATTTTTAAAGGCTTATTTTTGGTTAAAGTAGTGTATAAAACAGATTAAGTATGTAAAATAAGACGTGTTGATCCCTTTTTTTATATTCTAAGCTTTCAATTGCTGCTTATAACTTTGTTATTTATTTATTGTCTTTTGTATTTTTTCACATTTATGCTACACACACAAATACACACACACACACACACACACACACACATATATATATATATATATATATATATATATATATATATATATATATAAATATGTGTGTGTGTGTGTATGTAATACTCTTTTGCTTAGTTCTATTTAAATCTAGTGCATTTTGTTGGGTCTCTTGGTTTTGTTCAAGTTTTTAAAATATTTTTTCTAAAATGTCGCAACAGAAAATACTTTTTTATAATGTAACATAACAATATGACTAATTCACATAGTAATGTGTCAAATATTATCTAGATTAGCGAAATCTTGTGAATAATTTACTTCACAATTTGCTACTACGTCGTTATAGTTAGATAGTATGATATAATAATTTATGTACAATGTATTTCATAAAAGCGTGTGAGCTCATAATTCGTGATGAATAACTGTATCATCTCCATTTTTTGTTTGTGCGAAAGAACAGATGGAGTTGTTTTCCACAGTCTAGCACACACGCTTTTATTTATGAGCAAGAAATATTTTAAGTTATTTGAAGCTGTGTTCCTCGAACGCACACCAAAAGGATCAAGTTACCGTACGCATAAACCCAATAACGACGGCGATATGAGACGTTCAAAATGGTTTCAAAAATATATATAACGGGGATCTTCTACCGGAGAGCAGTAGCGGGATGATTTACCTGAGAACGAGAGGTATTGCCTAAAAAGTAAGAAGTGATTGTTGGCTTTTATAAAAACCAGCTGTTTTTCGTCGTCCTCAAGCTCATATTTCCCTTCGTAAAAAGGAAATTGACATAGCCCTAAAATTCTGGAATGATTTTGGATCTGTCTGATGCAGGCACATAGAAATCTTGATGGATATAGGGATAACATATGAGAAGAGTTTGGGCTGTTTCTAGAAACATGTTTTGGCTATTTTCATCTTTTTAGCGATAATCTAAATGGAAAAAAATTAAAGTTTGAAATAAAATATTTATCATGATCTGCTCAAGGTTTATTTAATGTTGATAGACACCTGGATATTTCAAGGGAATAGCGCCAACACTGTTCAGTTCACAGTGTAATATTTGTAGATGATGACATACACACGATGAAGTGACCTGATAACTTTTCTGATGCAAATTCCATTTATATTTTAAGTCCCAGGTGAAACTAAGAAGTAAAATTTAATATGCTAATAGTCACCCAGTGCGTAGTTTATTAAATTTTTAAGTTTGAAGGTTATATAAATTTTAGCTTCTCCTCCATATATGCTTTAACCATGCTAAATCTCACACTCCTCCGAGAGCGCAATATACTAAAAAAGGGGTATAAAGTTTTCTTTTCATGTATTAACGTACAAATATATCATTAGAAATACAAAAATTTCCCGGTATTCCTTAGAATAAAATGCAAATTAAAATATATTTTGGACCACTTAAATAGGACTCTACTTATCTCAATTTTGTGAGTTTTCATAAATTATAAATTTATCTGAATATTGACCATCGATATTAAATATATAATACGTAATTATACTTATGAGCCCAATCTAGAATTATAAATATTTAACATATGTTCTTTGAAATAACATTCAGATAAGAAATAACTCGATTAGCGAAATCTTGTGAAATTAACTCTTGAAAGAATATCGACTTCTCCTCTTTTAAAATAACTACTGCAGGGGAGGGCCCCTGACGAGGGAAAGGGGTCTTTGCCCAGAAAAAAACACTTTTCCACAGGGTCTTACATTTCTTTTTTCGCCGAGTTTGGACATTAATTCAAATAAAGCGACTTAACTGAACTATGAAGCAAGTTGAGCGCAGTCGGCCTCCGTTTCTGTTTAAATGAAAATTATGGGACCGCCCTATCATGACGTTTTTTATGTTCGCTTTAAACTTGTTCAACCTTTCGAGTCATTTAAGGAATAAGTTATATTATGGCTTTTTGAAATTGGTTTTAGCAAAAGCTACGAAAATCATTTTTAATATGAATTATAGTTTAATAGAGACATATGTTTTCTAATTTATTAGTAAAGATCGAACTCAATTTTTGCCCCATGTTTAATTATATTTTCTCATTTCATCATCGCATGCGTCATCTCTTCGTAATTTCGCTTACTTCAGAATTATACAGCAATTGTAGATTGGCTCGTTAAAACCATTCGTCATTTGAAACATTTATCATATGAGCTGAATGGCTAAGTATAATTAACATTTTTCTTTCCTAATTGTTCGATTTTTTGGTAACAAATGACCAAATTTATTATCACAAATAATTAGCACCATTGTCATTAGTTCACAACTTTAATATTTTTGTAAATTCAGTAACTAATAAAATATGTTTATAAATGGCTATTCGCATTTTATTTTTTTTTTTGGAAATTAATAGGTTATACTCGTATTAACGTACGTTTCATCTTATTGTTAGAGATCTTCTAGAGTAAAAATGTTACAAATGTAAACTTACTACAATTAGAAACTTAATTATGTAGTCTTCGCTTTAAAGTACAAATTATTTTTATATTAGGAGTGTCATGTATAAAAGTATTTTAGGTGAAAACAAATCAAGTATTTATCGAACCATAAGACTTTTAATTATCATAATACCAATATCAGGTTATGAACAATATTATTTGGAGGTCAAATGTTACCAATTTATTGAACCGTATTTATTGTAACGTTCTTTCTGAAACAAATTTTATAAAACTTTAATCCAACTAATATCGGAATATTTAGATGATTAATTAATAAATATTTATTCAGTTGTATCCGCTAGGTAAATGATAAGTGTATCAATGAATAAATGTATGCTAATGTAAGTGTAAATATGGTGCCCGTTCTACGCACGAACAAAAATTACTCTGTATTATGCAATGTTAAATCTTTAAACTTTCTCCTTCTATAGTGCACTCATAAATAGTGTTATTATATAAAACATAAGGTAAATGCCGCCATCTACTGAAGAATCATTAAATGTGTGTATATATATATATATATATATATATATATATATATAAACGAATTTGGTTAGGTGAGCTTCAAAATATAATTTGTTCCAGACAGAATATCCAAATTGTACCTTTTTTTAAATAAAGGGAATTTTACTTGTCGCAATCGGAATCCAAAATAAATATAATATATTTATAGAAAATGTAACTGTTTTCAAAAAATACTGCTTCTGGTCAATTTTTACGGAAAAACTTATATGTAAGTAAATGTACTACACAACTTTTAAACTGTAATTACACAACTTTTCTAAGACATGAAGGAGTTAAATTAAAATTCCATATCATATTCCCCCAGAATGTAGTTATAATTATAGATATACTGTATAACTTTTATAGAATAATACGCTTTATTGAAATTGGTATTTTACAATCCGTCATAGTATTGAGCGTTCACGAGAAAATTGCATTGCCATTTAAAAAAAAGTGTTTATATTAGGATACCTGGTATGTTATTTAATGACATCAGTTTGATATAGCCATATTTATGGCTAAATATGATATTATGTTAACATTATTACGTATTTTCATTTTTTATTTCAGATTCTTGACTTAAATGTTTTATTCACAGTGCAGTACACTTAGATAATTCTCAGTTAAATCTTTATAAGAATGGCTTAAATATAAAATATAATAACTTTCCGAAATGCTTCCTGGCTTATCCGCACTCAGTACGTGAACGATGCGTTGATCGCTCGCCCGACACATGGTAAACCCCGCCGCGAGCTGATGAAATTACACGGTAATGCCCTTAACAACTCCTCGGTGAGATTATCCGCAGGCGATGTGGGCGACTTACTGCCGACGGCTCAATGGATTTCGATGTTCGTTAGCACGCTGTTTTAATTGTCACCGTTAGATGATGATAGAAATATTAACCAGGTGATTACAGAAGCAGGTTTGTCGCAAGGGTCTCATAGTATTCTGTATTCGTTTCTGAATTTTGCCATTTTATATTTAACATTTTCGGTTTTCTGTTTAAAATAGAATTCCAATGAAAATTTCACTATTAGTTGGTCCATAATTTTATGATGGTAACTTTATGTTAGTGTATATTTCTTTATTTCTAAAGGCATGCTACTATTAATTTCGACCATTTACGAAGATACTTTTACATCATAAAATTTTGACAAGAATATTGTCAAATTTAAGAAAAGACCAGCACGAAGATAATATTCTCAACGTAGTACTCTCGACAACCTTGCAGATTGATATCAGTTTGAAAAATATAACTTTAATGAATTTATTATTAAATTTATTTTGTATCGAGATTAATAATATTAGGCAGTGTAGTGAATTATAAGACTTTAACGGTTTTTGACAAATAGGATCTGGGAAATAAATTATTTTGGCATTCAAGTCCGACAGATTATAAAGACGTGTAGAGCCTTTTATGAGAAATATTAAATTTTGTGCACAACCACAATTTGAACTAAATCTAGAATAAACAATATAAAATGTAATTTCTCTACTTTTACAACTTGAAGCTTAATGATATGGTAACTTATGTATCCTCTTTTTCATTCAGATATTATGCCAACGTAATCATTTTTTTTGCTGAAAGTAAAAAATTAAAAACTTTTGGACAAATATATATATATATATATATATATATATATATATATATGTGAAATCTAACAGTAACAAAATATATAATAAACTTCTTACGAATATTTGCAAACTTATACTCGTGCTTTGTGGTAAAAACTATTTCCTCAAATAACACGAAGCTTTAAATAAGTTTGAAGCGAATATAAAAAACGTCATGATAGGGAGATCCTATAATTTTCCTTTAAACAGAAACCGAGGCCGACTGCTTTCAACTTGTTTCATAGTTCAATTAAGTCGCTTTATTTGAATTAATGTCTAAACTCGGCAAGAAAAAGAAATATAAGAGAGAAATGGCAAAAAGAAAAAAGCTTTTCCGGCCAGAGAAGATCCCTTTCCCTCTTTACGGAATGAAGGGTCATAATTTAAAAAGTCGGAGTTCAGTTCGAAGTTCAAGCCGAGTTAAAATTAATATTCGCACAGCATAAGATTTGTAAGGAGAACAAATTAAATTGAAGGATAATAAATAACGATGATTGATATCATTGACTTTTACTCATAATTACTATGGCATGAATGTTTTGTTTATAGTTGTGATGTATCGGAATTGAAAAGTATACACGTTTGTTCAGAATATAGAAATTAGCTATTGTATCAGTATATGCTTGGAATTCAAATAACACAATGTTGTGAAAGCCTTTATAATTCAGATCATGAGAATACCTGACTCGTTGCGTAAAGTAATACAAATATATGGCGTAAAGTAATAACAGTAATTTCCGAAGCAGTATGACTACTGCAGTAAAAGTTGGCATACTAATCAGGCCACAATATTTTTAGCTTTGCAATTTTTGTGTAAAATCACTGAACTTGGTCTGAAATGTTATAAGAAATAATTGTTTTACTATCATTCATTTTACATTTAGTATGATTTCTTTGTGTTTGTATTAATTACATTACTAAGATCCTATTCATATGGAAGGTTGCTATGATATCACGGATATCGTATTTTACCATTATTTTTGTTAAATATTTCACCCGAAATATTTTGTAGGTTTTCTTATGGTTCAGTGAAACCCCGATTGAGTAGAATATTGCTAGTATGAATATTTTTCTCCTTTTTTTCATATGTTTTAAACTTTCAGAAAATTATATCGTTCAGCATAATATAAGAAATTTCTGTATATCATTAATATAGCCTACTTGTATAGCTTTTGATAAAAGTGAATGTGAGAAAATGATTCTTTTACTTATTATATTCATCATAGAGAGTAATATACTTTCCAAATGATTTTGAACATTAAAAAAAAATCATTAATATTCCTTTTCTGCTTAACAATATTAGATTATATGTTATTGCACTGAGCGACAATTCCATGTGTCAAAAAGATAATACTCACGTTTGGCTATTTTCGTGTTCACTCGTATCTTAAACTCTTTTTTTGCAAATTCTAAGATCATCTTAAATTCTTTATAACGTAGCATACGTGTCAAGCAACAGTCATAATGGATACATTTTTATAAATATAGTACAATATTTATAAGATTTGTATCCATTATTCTACATATTCTATATGTCTTATAAATTACAATTAACTATGCCTTCTATCTCCAATATTCCATCGATTGTGATTACCTGATACCGCTTAGTTTGACGTGGCGTGTTCGGAAAAGCAATTGTACGTGTGTAGTTTTCTCGTCAAAATTGAAAATGTTGCGTTGAGATAGTGGTTACATTTGCCGTTAAATAAATCAATTAATAACGAAGACTCTGGCTTAAATGCAACTGATAAACTTACAAAATAACCGGGAATCGAAATAATATTAAATAGGCATTGAATCATTCTTCCGCCATTCTCTGTAAATTCTAACAGTGTGGTCTTAGATACTACGTTTCCCGTAAAGATCAAAATTCTAATTGATAACGAATACAGTGAATCTGATAATGAAAATGAAACTGGTTTCGAATTATTTTTTAGGTTTTTTAATATTCATTCAAACATTTGGATTGACTAACATTATGAATTCGAAAATTAACATGGTAAATTTATTAAGAAAATTGTTATTTACTATATTTTCATTCTTTTATGTAAACTAGTTACCATATTTATTGTACCATTGATTAAGGGGGAAAATGTCATGAGATTTTAAACGAGGTAAATTTGACAAGCTCCACTTAACTCTCCGTAAACCGTTTAGATAATTAATGAATTTCAGTGAAATTATGGGCACTTTTCGTATAAAATTTAAGTTTGTTATAAGATTCAGTAATATTTTGTTGAAGTTTCTTTCAATCATTTTAGAATATCGTGTATTCAATTTACTGAATATATTATTAAGTAGACCAGTTTAAAAATAAACTATAGGAGAGACATGAACTTATTGGATGCGATTATATTGTTATATTTATCGTTATTTCATACAGAGAGTAAGTTCTGTAAATAATTTAAATAACATTTCATTTTTTCATTGCAAAAATATTTATATTTTAATAGTATAGTGCTACTGAATATATAAATTTATTATCTATGTCTTTAAAACTGCCGTGCTAAGCGCAGATTCCCTAAACGAACTTTTTTAAATTTGAAGTTTTTAACTCCAGCGTTTTATTTCATCATCTGATATTAAAAATACTTATATTACGGATTTTTCAAAGTATAATCCTATAAAAAATTTCGACTTTTTAGGCGAAACCTAAATTAGTTAGATACAAAAAATTGATTAAATTTGATATGTAGTGTGAAATATTAACTGACAAAGCTAGTTTTCAGAACTATTTTTTCAAAGGATTTCAGAACTATTTTTTCAGCATTTTACATAAAATAGTTATTGTTGAAAAGAACCAAGCTATGTTTCTCAGAAACCATTTGACGCAGAAACCAGACTAAACATGTTAATATGCTTTATTAATATTAGCGTATATTAATACATTATATTAAACAGCATATATTTCAATAATTAACATTACAAAATATTTATTTAGATATTTTCTAGGAGCAAATGAAGTAACTGAAAGAAAAACTACGTCAATTGAAAAAGCAAGTTGAAAGGATTATGAAACTATTTTGACGCGACAACGTCTTACTCCGTAGGTTAGGCTATCATGTTTAAAAAGTTGCATTAAGGAAAATTAAATATCGATAATATTTATAGAAAAATTGGCTGTTTCTCAAAAACATTGAGCGCCATATGCAATAAATCATTATTGCGATAAAGACCTGACCTAAATGATACAACTTTTTGACACCATCCTTGGACATATAAAAAACAAAGCCCAAGGATAACCAAAGTCTAAACCAATGTTTCTCAAACTTATGTCTTCATGTACCCCTGTCAATTTTCCCAGACGACTGTAGACCTCTTTGAAAAAAATCTTGGTATTGAAGAAAATAAGGTTTTTTTTTAAATAAGATAATTGAATCGCAAATTGAGTCGATTTATAGAGCAATTTTGGTCAATTTCAATGTAATTAACATTCAATATCATTACTAAATATTAAAACCAATTGTCACATAAGTAATTTGCCATGAGGGAATAAGGAAATTTACCACTTTCTGTGGTGGTTAGATCTATTCTTCCTGTTTCTCAGTACAAAACTCAATTAAAAACATCTTTTTAAAATCATATTAAAGAGTTTGGCCTGTGAATATTTTCAGTAATTATTCCTGTTGCTTAATGGTTAAATCAGCATTTATGCTTTCGGTTGTGACCATAAATGGGTTTCGAAACCAGCCTTATCGATCGAAGTACCTTTTCAGTTCGTCAGAATGTTAAGAAATATGAATAATAATTCCAGTATTTATTTGGGGATCCACTAATAAGGTGTTGGTCGTAACAAATTCCTACAGAAGAGGGAAAATATTTAACTCACTTTTTTATAAGCGCATATATATTGTCCTGCACATAGGATGCGCTGCATGCGGAACATTGCATCGAAGCATTTGTTTCGTTGAGACAAGAGAAACTATCAACTAAATACATTACTCTTTTTAGCCATGTTTCATCTTAAAATCTAAACTTAAGATTGAAATCACTGTCCTTCAAAAATAAATAGATTTCGTGCGGAAGTTTGACAAAGTGAGCTAATGTTCTGTCTAATATGATAAAGAGCATACTTCACAGTATAACAGTAGTAAAACACGTTCCTTATTCATGTTTCGGTATAATAATGCGAAAAATCTCGATCTTAGCGGGTGTGTTGTTGTTTAATTTATTATTTTGAATACCTATAACAGTCTTGTTTTTAAATCTTCAGTCATTTTCCTGTACGCCGTTGTTTCTCTGGCCAATACTTAATTTTGGCCACAAGAGTAACATTTTTAATCCTGGTAATTAGTTCAGACATCTTTCCTGTCATGATCTTTGCACTCTTAGTCGATATATCAACACACTTTCTCCAATAGATATTACGTTCTTCAAAAAACATGATATTTTTGAAAGTATCTTTTGTTTTTGTCGTTTATCCTAAGGTTTGGCATATAAGGAAATCTTCTCCAGAAATATTTTTATGTACATATCTAACAAAACAATAAAATTCAGAAATCCATTAACATCTCTTGTTTCATAAATTTGAATTGAATAATAATTCTTTCGCAATCATTGGGCTAATAGTATCATGTATCAGAGAATATATGCAGGTCCTTTTTTATATTTTTGATTCACTGTTTACAGAGGTTATAATATAGTAAAAAATATAAATACTGTTCGAAATGTTACGTTTAAAAATAATATTTAAAACTGTCAATAAGTTTAAGCTCTTTAAACGCTGCCATTTTCGCACGCCTTGGATAACGTCATAGTCCAGCGTTTGTTTACAGGAAGTGTCTTGTTACTTTAAACATATTTTCAGTATAATAGCCGTTTAAACCAAGAAATGAGCTCAAAAGTTAGTCTGTAAATATTGTATTGTGCTTAAGTGAAAAAATATGAAAACTAAGTTATAAGAATAGGTAAAGTATCTATAACAAGTTGGTTGCATTATTGTGGAGATCACTTTAATGTAAATATGTTTTTTTTGGATAGCTAGTATGATTTCTTTTCATAATAAGTGAGTTTCGTATTGAATATCAATCACACAATCAATAGATAGCTGTGTACATAAAATAGTTTACAAAAGTTTAATACGACTTTCGTTTTTTGTTTGTTACGTTAAGAAAAACTACAAAAAAGTGAAATGACTGAAACGTAATAATTAACTTACTGAATGTAAATAACATTAGATATAAATTAAGAAAATATAGACATTAGCAGCCATGTTTTAAAATATTATGGGTTATGTTTACTGCTTTCTACTTATGAGAGTATTTATGATAAAAAACGTACATAATGCATGATTATAAATCATGTATTAAAAAGAATTATCTTGCAACTTTTATTCCTTTGACCTCAGTGGATATAAAATCTGGATTTAAAGCAAAATATGACAAGTATATGAATTCACAAAATCACTTTCAGTCGTCGTTCTATATGATTCGAAATCTCTTTATTATATTAAAAGTAATAAATATGTAAATATGTGCAATAAATATGTAAAATATTACAAGAAAACTATTTTTTTTTATCAAACATAACAAATCCTTCACAAACTATTAACATTACAAACCTGTTGACACAGATTCTAACGTCACGTTTCATCCTAAACAATAGTGTTGCGTTTCGACGATTTTCCCTTGCATAATTTGCATTTTTAATAAACAAAGGAGACCAGCATAGGTTTCTATAGTGTTGAGCCTAGGTGATACAAGTATAAAAGTGACACTGTTATATAGAGGAAATTAAAAAGCAAGCTCTTTAAAAGTTTTAACAAAATCGTCAATCTGACAAAAGAGAAATCTTGTATTTTCTTGTGAAAAGTTAGGTTATTTCTCATAATAGTTTGCAAATGTTATTTCTACGGAATCCTTTGAATTAGCGAAATAAAACAAAATGCAGATTGCGTCTTGTTGTATCCTCCATCAAGAGATGCATCATATTAATTCATAATGCCCACAGGCTTCAAGAGGCCGTCGAACAAAGTTACGTAAACCTCGATAAGAGGGAAAAAGCTATTCATTTTGTCAACAAATATTGCCAATGTTTGTTAACAATTTATTTTTAAATAATTCTTTAGATTTAAAAAAAATATAATATATGCGCATTTACACCGATAGCTTTTTTGTTTTGTATTATGGTTACAAATTTTAATTATATTTGATCCTATTTCCTGATTGTTAATTCCTGAATTGTTTGTTTTTTGCATTCTAAATAATACCAGCTTTTTGAAAAATAATTGGAAAAAAAGCTGGTTGAAAAATAATTGGAAAAAAATTGAGGCAAATTTAAATTAAAGGCATATTTCCTATTATCCGAAAGAGCTATTTTATTCAGTAATTTCTATGATTTGTATGTCTTTTCGGTCTATTCGATTTTATATGCCACAGGAATAGACGCGCGTAAATATTCAGAGATGTATTTTTCCTATCTTTGGTAAGAATTATTTTTTTTCGAATATAAAAATTGAAAGGTTCGTGTACGTAATGCTTCTGTTTTGTTTCCAAATATGTTTGGCTTCATCGAGCTATTTGCGAGAACTTATGAGCGTATTATCACATTGCGGCTCTGAGTATTGAGATTTTTCTTTGCAAGTAAATCCAATTTTCAGATAGATATCATATTTCCTTTTTTTGCCGATGAAATTATGTTTTTTAAGCAAAAAAAAGAGAAAAAAAAGAAAAAACTTTTTTAAAAGTTTCGTTTGAATCTGAACTTTCAGCAGAAGTAGACGCATTTGAGTCGACAAAAAATAAGTTTGCGAACTAGATAATAATGTTTGAGTATCTAGACATGCTGCTAGGCTTCAACAAGACGCACGCTTACCCCGCATCCTACAAACCGAATTGCAGTCACAAGCGTGCTAGCGCCAGCACTACATTAGTAGTCGCAACCACGCTACCATATGTATCGCACTCCCAAGCCGGTCAGTCAGCCAGCGAAGCCTAAATATTGTCGCGAATCTTTTACGGTTACCGAAGAACTGCTAAGAGTTCGCGTAACCCACTTTGAGAAACCCTGGTCTACACCAATATATCTGTACATATAATGAAGCTGTATTGGCGTGTCTGTTTCCTGAAATTATGTACGAAAAAGTGATTTTGGGGGACACAATAAAAGTACGTAAAAATATAGTGGTAATCATTTTTATCTGTCAGTTTGTCTCTTTATTGGAACACGCATCACATAAAAACTATTGACCCAAACCCAAAGCAAATCAAATTCAAGCCAACCTAAACCAGTCCAACTCAACTAAACATAACCCAACTGAATCCAACCCAAAGCAAACTTAAACCAGTTCAATCCAATCCAAAGCAAATCCAACCGAACCCAATCCCAAGCATTGTTAACCAAATCTAATCCAACCCAACTCACAGCAAAGCCAACCCAATTCATTTTAAAGCAAATACAACCTTGTCTAACCCAATGCAAACCCAATGCAACTTAAGGCAATCCAACTAAACCCGACCCAGCCCAACTCAAAAAAAAACACAACCCAAATCAATACAATACAACCAAACACAACCTAAACAAGCCTAACGTATTTCAACCCAAAAGTAAACCCAACCAAGCCCAACCCAAAGTAAAGTAGTTTTGATTCGGTTGAGAATTAAATCTAAAGCAAAACTTATCCAACCCATTCCAAACCAAAACAAATACAATACAAAGCGAACCCAAATTAACCCGAATCAACCCAACGTGACCCAATCCAAAACAAACCTAACCCAAGCAAATCTAATCCAATCCAAAGAAAACTCCAACTCAACTTAAAACAACTCAACTCGACCCTACCTAAGCAAAACCTAATCGAGCCCAACTCAAGCTAACCAAACCCAAATCCAACTCAACATAACCAAATTCAAACTAACCCAATTCAACCTAACCCAACCCAACTCAACCCAAACCAATCCAAACAGATAAAAAACCCAATCCAACCCAATCCAGTCAAACAAAACCTAACCACTACCTAACAATCCAAACAAACTCAACCCAACCCAACCCAATTCAAATTATACTCAACTCAACCCAATCCGAAGCAGACACAAATTAAATGAAATTCAAATTACCTATTTTTATCTCCATGGTTCAAAATTTTGAAATTAATTTTAATGTAAGTGGCGAATTGAAATTGTAATAAAAGTAATAATAAATGTCGGAAAATGATTATTCCTTTCATAATGACACGCTCATACCCGCGTCCGTGTCGATGATACAACCAACCTCTTTTTTTAATTCCATGTAAGATAGCCATGTAAGATAGCTAGGGATATTGTTGAAAATATTTGTAATGACATGACTCCACCCCCTTCCCTGAACTTATAAATTACGAAAAAACAATGTTGCTAAACTGTAGTAAAGTTTGGCGGAATACTAGCAAAAGTTCTAAATGCTTGAGAAATTTACGACATAAATAACACTTATACTATGTGATATATTACGTAAATATAAAAATAATACTAATATTTGTAAAGAGTTTACTGTACCTTTAAATGTTTACAAATAGTGCTAAACTATCGTAGTGCGAGTTCTACTTATACTTAATAAGTTTTATTTGTAAATTATACTTGCAGTAGGTAAAACGAATAATTAATAGAAATTTACATTAAATTTTATTGATATCTTTTTTAAACAAATCACAGAAAACGCAAATAGGATTTCAGTTCCATATGGGATAGACACATAAAGTTGTAATTCGTAAAAGAATCGGAGAAACCGAAGTGCGTAAGAAGCATAGCCAGTATTTGGTATTAAGGGTGCTTAGCACCATGGACTCGTATGGGCCGATATTGGGTTGGCGCTGGCTTAACTAAACTCGGCATTTCTGTTGAGTATTAATCGTGATAGCATTGCAAGGTAGTTCCATTCATATGTCATACATCGGAAAATCAGTACCTTAAATTTGCACTTCTAACTACCTCACTAACTATTATGATAAACAACCTACCCGAAAATATATAAATACTATTGGTAACAATTGTTTTTTGACTTCTGAAGCGCGGCATTTCGCGTTGTTTCCTACAACCCTTTATCGCGCGCTATCAGTGCTTCATTTTTGCAATAACATTTTTCGGAATTTGTTTGTTTATTTGTGTGTTTGTCAACTTGGAAATCCAAGGTTTAGGTATGTATTACAACATTTAATGTATTTTAATTTTATATGTTTTGTAGCATTTGTAATATTTTAGTGCTACGAAGGTTAATCATAATTTGAGATAAAAGTGCATAATTTTGATTACTTTTGGTCCTACAGTATTTAGCAATGATGCGCAATTGTTGTAATATGTTTTCACATATTAATACAAATGTAGTTTAACGTAAAATACATGAATCAACATAGCCTGATAGAGCCCATGGGGGCTATAGCTCTTTATGTTCGCTCGTAGCATATGTTTTACGTAACACGTCTATGAGATTTGTACAATGTTAATTAAACTGTATGTTTTTCTTTTCTCCTCTAATGGGACGTATTTCTTTGAGTTATGGGAATCCGTAAAAGGACATACAAAAGAAAAACAAGAACCTATTTTATCAGTGCTGTTAGAAAATTTTGATAATGTAGAGAATATAGACATATAAGAATAAAATATATATAACATATAAGATAAGAACTATCTTTAGACAAACGTATAATAAATTAAGGAAATTACACTTTGTTTTATCATTTATAATCGTTTTAATACAAATATAATGTTTGATTTCCAAATTATCTATTTTTGACCACCCGCCTTAGGACTGCGTGCCACCGTCCATTGTGTAGAAAAAGAATTGTTTTATCTAACGGCTGGAAATGGTGTTATATGTGTTGGACTACTAACCAGGTTTGTGGTTCGCAGTTGAACAGCAACCAAAGAAAATACAGCAAATCCAACTACTATGTACGTTATCTTTTCTTATTTGTTACTATGTCAAAATTATCCAAATTCCTGGCGCTATATATGCATATATACACACACACGTCCGCACGCTCGCACGCACGTACTATGAGCATACAGCATCAACATAATAAAGCTTTAAATAAGTGACTCATCTCTAAAAGCATAAATACATTTTACATTAGATGCATTTTTTTATGACACAGAAAGTATATTAAGTTTAATTAGCGTGGTATGTAGGAATGGTACAGATTTGGTGAATATGAGTAAATGCAAGTGAATATTTTGGATTTGAATGAAATGCACTAATAATGAAGTTGAGTATGATGACCAGATACGGAAACAAGGTGTGCTTTGCAAGACCTCACAAGGAGAAATGACATAAATATCTACAGTAAAAGCAGTATGTCATATTATTATCAATATCTTGATCCAGATCATGTATACTGGACTGATCTGGACTGATCTGACTGGATCCTAAGCAAGTATATTTATAATTATATGGAGCTGAGATGACTTGCAAAAGCAAGCAAGGACCAAAGAAATTTGATATAATTTTATTGTAATATTTTTAAACTAAAACTACTTTAATTTGTAAAATATCATTGTCTATATTTAAAATATCTTGTTATAAAGTATATCATAATGGTTTATTCAATAACTAAAGCCAGAAATCTTGATATAAATGTGTATTAAAAGCAATATAGAAAAATAATAACAAAGGAAGATACCAATTCCAAGAAAAGGGGAAGCGGGTAATGCATAAAAATTGTCTTTGTCCACGAAACGTAAATTACAAATTTAATATTTAGAGCGTCGTCTATTTTCCGTTGTCTACTGTTTCCCACAAACTTCCACTCCTGAAAGCAAATCAAATGCAAGCCCACGGAAATGTAATTAGGGGGACGAGAGCCACTCTCATTATCCGCTGACTTGTGCTTGCCCCTTTGATTGTTATATAGGAGGTCGGAATAGCACGATTAAGGAATGACCCTTGTAAATTATTAACAATGATTTTGTTCTTTATCCTGGAGTGAAAAAAAAAATGTAAATTCTAAACAAAGAATGCAATTTTCCCGTATTTGCTTTATTGTTGATTGAGTCTTCTTTCTCAGGCATGGATTAAATTTTCATTTTCAAAAGAATTACTCTCAGAAAATTTAAGTAAGATAAGAATTTATATTTAAATTTTAAAAAAATAATGTGGCATTGTAACTGTAACCAATAACTTTCAATTATTACACGAATAGAGTACCAATAACAAAGGCGCTGATTCTGCAAGTATTGTGTCGAGAGGTAAATACGGTATCACATTTCGGCATCGTTATCCGCTCTATCCAAACAATAGGTGGAGTAACGGTAATGATTGGTAAATAAATGAAAGTATGTTTCCATTTAGATGATTTATATTCCCTTCATTTCATTAATGTATTTTATATCATACGATGAAATTTAATTTCAATTACATATAAGTACCGCCTAAATCGTAGATTACATTTTAAGAAATATAATACATAATATTTATAATTACCTTGAGTACCACGAAGTTCTACGTGATTTCGTTAAATTACCAAAATCCTATCATTAATTGTATCCAATTCCACCACACACCACTAAATTTGGGCAAATTTTAGCATTGATATAACAATTAAATAAAACTACGTGATGTAGTATTATTTCTACTTTTTTAAGTTCTTTACCTCGACCTAGTTTTAGTTGTATTACAACATCTTCACGTGGGCTATTTACTAATAAGATGTTGTAATGCATCGAAACCTAGGTCGTGGTAAAGAACTTAAAAAAAGTAGAAATAATACTACATCACGTAGTTTTATTTAATTGTGAATAATGAATTTCTACAAAATTAACGCCAAATATATTCAACATTGATATGACATTAAAATCTCAAATTAAATACCTTCGAAAAATCATAATGATCGCCGAGTATTGATCAATGTCAATAGAGAGTATTTTCGGATAAATGAAAATTTCATACATAACTACTTTCCCCATACAATATAATGTTAATAAATTTGCATTCTCTGGGACATTTAATAATGTTTAAAATTTTATTGCAATGGATTATATTTAAAAATTCATTTATGACTGCAGATGAAACCTGGGTCGACTTGACATCAATTACAGCTTCATATAATGGTACATATACTCGGATATAATAGACTATATACGATCTCAACCGTGATATTAATCATCATATCACATGCTCCCTTTATTGCAGATATTTTAGAACCTAGTCTTGTCATTGTTGCCCTCTTTCCTCGTTGTGATGTCTTTCAAAGAACACCTTATTTTCGCGTCTGGTGGTCATGCTCAACTTCATTTCAGGTGCATTTTATTCAAATCCAAAATATCCACTTACATCTGCTCATATTCGCCAAATCTATACTATCCCAATAAATAGAAAAATGTAGTTGATGTAATTTATGCTTTTAGAAACAGAAGTCTTGTCACGTAATTAAAGCTTTCATCTCTATCATCAATGTGATGCTGTATGCAAGTGCAATGTGATGCTCTATCACCAGTACGTATGGATAATCGGTGTGAAGTATTGTGGAGGTGTAAAATATATAGAATATTATATAACGCATAATATAAGCAGACAGTTTTCTAGAACGAATGAGATTTATTTTACTTTCCCCCACTTTTAACACATCGTCTTTTCCTCACAGTTAACGCGGGTTTGCCCTTACACTAACTATTCAAATTTCTAAAACTCATAGTGATATAATTGTATAATGGTATGGTCAAATATTTTTTCATCGTGCTCATTTTAATTCAAAAACATTTACCTTTCAAAATATTTAGGTTTCAATCACAATTTTTGGAATCTTTTATATGAATCATCTGCAAATACTATCGTTTTCCAGCGATCGATAAAAATAAAGTGAACACTAACGCGAATCAAAACCCAAGGTATTTACAAAACTTGTATCAATGCACTTTGGTGAATGATGCGGTTTATCATACCAAAAAAAAGTTAATAGACTTAGCGTAGAATATCTGTATAAAGTACTATTTAAAATAATTAAGTATGTATACTTATATTGATATTTATTGTGATTGTTTCAGTTCATACTCAATTACGTAATGATAGATAGTGATATAGTTTTTGCATGGAAATGCCGGTTAATAATGAGTTAAGTTATTATCTAGGAAACAATTGTCATTCAAAATTTTACCCCATTTTTACCCTATATAGAAAATTATTGAAAGACATAAATTAAAAATAATTCATACTACATTTTTGAAAAATAAAATTTTACGTTTCTCAATTCTAATCCTACACGTATTATGAAAGTGATGGTACTCTGTCTGTGATTTTAAAAAAAGACGAAAAAGAAAATCATCTGAAGATCTATGTTTAAGCAAAATAAAAACCGCTTCAATCATTTTAATTTATTTAAAAAAAAAGAAAATAATACCACTTTATTGATTGCAATTAAATTTTTAGTTATTTTCAGTTTTAAAAACTTGAGCGAAAACTAACTAATGATAGGCCATGTCAACCAAGAGTTAAGGAAGTGGCAACAACTAGGTGGAGTCGCGAGCAAAATATAATTGAAATTAATGTATAAATATTTTTTTGGTATCTTGCTTTAATATACGCGAGTCGCTGACTCGATATTATTATTTACTTTGACGGTTTCAAAATATCACAACTATTTATTTCTAAACTAAACTTATTGGAAAAATTGAAAGTTTTATTTCGGAAAATATTCATTTCGCATACGGTCTGGAATAGTTTTCGCCAGCACACGTTTGTCCTAGTACCGCCGTTCACATATTACAGCATATATTTAGCGTTCATGTAAGGGGAGCATGCGGGCTAATACGAAATCCAAGAGCGTCTCCGCAGCGAAGGCCGTCCGCGCAAGGAGTCATCGCATTCCTCGCGCCGTTCTCCGCGGACCCAACTATTCCAAGTGTTCGACAGAGCGTATTAGCGCAGTTGACGTGTCGTTTATACCTTGCACGTAAAAGTTCCGGGTTAAAGTATTTATGAACTGAAGGACGGGTGAAGTAATCACAAAAGAACATAATGATTTTTATTAAACTTATTTAGGCCAACTACCGATATCTTCATATCAAAGCTTGATTATTGTATAATTAATTCCACTGTAATATATTTAACCGTGTCAAGTTGTGAAAATAAAATTTAAAATTCGAAACGCTCCGCATATCGGCAGATACGTGGACCCTTGAGCGTATATGAGGATTACCGAGTGGCCGTGCAGCTTATGAGCAACACCCGCGCGCGCGCCGTTGAAACGTATATATTTCCGTTAAAATTATGTAAACATATAGATAATTACATATCATAAGAAAGAAAATAAAGTAACAAATCGGATGCTGATATATTTGTCTGCGGCACAATAATGTCTATTTTCTTTATTACGTTAAACTGCAATAGTATATGCTAAGGAAGTGATAGAAATATTTTAGCGGATATTAAATTATATTAATTTTCTGTAACTATGATAAATTTTAATCGTAATTTCCAGTTTTTGTACAGCCAAAATTTCGTCGAGCGTATTACACGGAACGACTTCTTTGTTACACTGCTCGGAAGGTAGAAAAAGTGATAAAAGTGCATGTAACTGAAATACAATATTTATAATTTATAATGACGAGATAAATGTGTTTACATTTATCTCGTCATTATAAATTATCAATATTGTCACTGTCAATTATTCAACTGGTTTAATTTTTAGTAGCGCACCAATTGTGCTAGAGTGACAGCTACAAATTCGAACGGGTTTGCGCACTTTATCCAGTTATGAGGCCGTTGATTGATATCGCGGGTTCAATTATATATTATATGATAAAAAAATATTAATTTTGATGAAAAATTAATTAAATGCGCAAATATGCTCCACATTTTATTACAGTAAAAGGTAACTTTCTTTTATTTCCATATATTTCATTAAATTGTCTCTTATTAGATGAATACTTATTGAGAGATTGATTCGCTCTTACTTTTTTTCGCCAATTTTTTAATTTTACATGATTGAATAATGATTTCATCATTAAAGAAAAGCAATGCGCGGTTGGCTTTGTGCTTATAGATTGTCTATAAATTAAATAGATAAATATTTGATCCATCAGTGCAACCTCCTACTGTTCAATTTCGGAAAGGATTTAATTAAAAAAAAACAGCCGTGAGTGTTTGTTTACTTTGTTATTATTTCGTAAATTAATATCTATTTTCAGTTCTACACTAATCTCATTTAAACGTGATACGTAAAATGCTTTGTATAAAAACGTGTATTATTAAAAAATATGGAATATAGGAAATACCGAATTCAATTAAATATTAAACAAAACTTTTGGTGGTGTCACATTTGAAAGTATTTTAATATGATAACAGTAAAATTATGGCGTTTATCATAGGACAAAATCATTTGAAATGACTTCACTCAAACAATTTCCTAGATCTACCTAAATAGAAATTCAGCTACCCAAATCGCTCGTGGTATCTATGAGAAGTTGTCAGTAAATACTCAAAATTAATTGTTTAAATCCATTTAGTACAGGAAGTTGCCAGTAAATACTCAAAATTAATAGTTTAGATCATATATTTCAAATGTGTTTTACCTTCACTTACCGAGATGATCACTCAAGCTGCGTCCACGACTGACGATGCGAGCCAAAAGAAACACACATAAACAATATAAAACTTATCTCGTTAGAGCGAAAATAAGACAACAGGAACTATGAAAAACCACCACCGTTACGCGACGTTTAATTAACGATAGAAGTTTTTGTAAAAGTAACCATACTAACGGCTTTTTATGCAGCAAATTGGTCACAGTTGTATGTTTTCTTTAGCACAATGATGGACGACGAGTTTATTTTTCACTACAAGTAGGCGGCGTAGAAAAGATAAGTTTTCTCCATTTTCACTTTGCGTCTATTGTTGTTTATTTTCCTGTAATGAATTATAATATGGGCCAAAAAAGTAAGTTTTCACACACATTTAACTAAAGTAATTGCTATAAAAAAACTAGACAGAAATACGAGAACGATATCTTCCAATCAATCAAAGCACTGTGCTCTAATAAATATGACTTGAGCACAGTGTAAAAACAATAGAGGAAAAGACAGTTAAATTTACTAGCAATAAACTATTGCATACAATAAGAATGACAGTACTGTTCAATACATGGAAAGAATACTTTGAGTGCTTGATGTACCTATTTTATGAATTTTTGAACTGGCAAGAAAAATATTTAAATATAATTACATATGGAGATTGAAGAAATCTGAATGAATATAAATTCGCAAGTAGTCTTGTACGGGTGTCTAGAGTAAATATTCCTGAAGACGGTTTCGATAAATACGGAACCAAAAAAATTATGAATCAATTTTTCTACCTAACTGAACATTGACACATTGATTGTAAATGTTCAGTTCGGTAGAATTTTTGCCAAAACCTATTAAGCTATGAAACATGGAACGCTTTTAATTCATCAAGTAAGGTAACGAAATAATTTTAAATAAAAGTTCCAATCGAATATCAGAGTTATGGATTTTTTGAGATTTTAAAATTACACATTGCACGACATTTTGAAATTTAAAATTTTGGAAATGGAGCATAAATGAATGGTGTGGGGCTTATACTGAAATTGAAGTTCCACTTAAAAATAGTCAAGTGAAATTTCAGATTCATCCCAAAAGACCTTTTCAATGATATTCTTTTTATTTTCACGCCTACTTTATGTGCGTATTCAAATATTTCATTCTCAATTATTAATTCTCTTGACACTGTTTTCG
This sequence comes from Druceiella hillmani, assembly GCA_039881145.1. Taxonomy (NCBI): domain Eukaryota; kingdom Metazoa; phylum Arthropoda; class Insecta; order Lepidoptera; family Hepialidae; genus Druceiella; species Druceiella hillmani. The sequence continues at coordinate 4,120,498 of JAYKKI010000020.1, forward strand.
GATATTTCCAAGTTAAAGTGTTTATCGATTTTCTTTATAAGCCGAGAGAAATTGCAATTGCATGTTAATACGAAACACTCAAAAGATATACAGAAAATACCGTATTCGAATCTATATAACATAGTAGTGTTAGTAAAAAAAAATTTTCTAAAAATGCCAGATAAAATTAGGTGGCTGCACTGGAATAAACCTCGAGAGTTTTCTTGATATTTCATCTTATTATACATATTGATCCTCAAAGAGTATTTGGGAAAAATAACTGTTGGACAATAGTGTAAAGAAACATTTATAAAAAAATGATTCTGAACGTATGTAACGTATTCGATATAAGAATAGGAAAACTCAGAATAAAGTGTCATAAGTACTTTATAGAAAACTGCTATATTTTAATAGAATCAACAGTTACGAAGAACTTCGTTTATATTTAAAATACAATCATAGTGTGAATACATTATTAATGCAATACGACAATAGTTCAATGTTAGAAATAAAAAAAATTGGCATTGTGAATAGTAGGAAAAAATGAAAGAGGTATAAAAAAGATTTTAAAATAGATTTAAAGGAGACGATGTCTGAACCAAAATTTTCAGAATTAAGGTATGTTGTAATATGGCAAGGAAAGTATATTTGCTAAGAAAATGTTTTAATCTAATTTCGCTATTTTCCGAGCGAACTCATCCATATACGTAATAAAATCGTAAGAGGATTCGAGTGTATGTATTGAAAATATTTTGATAAAAATGATTGAAGGGAAAATAATTAATCAAGACTAAAATAAAATGAAATTTTTTGTGCCTGTTTGTGTTTTTGAACATTTATACACGTAAAAATTTCGTCCTTAGTAAAAATTAGTGTAGTTATTATTTGTATTCAATATTTAAGTCACAATTTATAAATCACGCTACATCATATAGTTAATGTACAGCAAAAAAATCTTTAATGGAAGTATAATGTCGGTTCATTACGCTTTTTTTATTTATTCGGCTGTTAAAAATCGCAACGTTATTACCTTATACTACTCAATTGATTAACAGACCACTACTTCATTATTTAACAGTGACATCCGTTTGTTTCAAAAGTACCCATCATAATCATAATCAAACGTTACAGTGGTCTCAATAAATATAAAATTAACTCACGGAGTTCTATATATGATCTTAACGAAATGTTTAATGTTTACGGCGTGAATAAGACTACCGAACTTTTAATACAATTTTGGCTTGTTTATTCATTTTTAATGAAGTTCAGTAAATAAATAATATACGTGGGAACAGTTATGAACTATGTCGTGAGCAATGAATTGATGAAAACGTGGAAAAGACAGGAAAGTTAATTCATGTCAGATATTCGAAATGAAAATCAACGGAAGATAGGATTCATTAAATTTTCTTACTTGCTTGTTTTTATAAAATAAAGCTAAGTATACGGCATTACCCTTTTTTTCAATTTCCACCCTCTCATAAGGGGGTAATGGAGCAGGATGGGGATCGCTACCCCAACGAAACGTGTTGCCAGGGAGCACAAATAGGTGTGGAAAACTCATCTGTTTGTATCTTTATAAATCATATACATACATTAAATTCAATTATGAAGATACGTTGATTTTTACAAACATACGTTTGTTAGATCCATAGTACAGTTAGTTTCAAATTATTTGTACAATAAGTGACTCGTTTTATTTAAATTGCTGCGCAAATAATGGAATCGTGAACATGTAATTCCACTTCATATCTACTGTATCATATGAATAGTATACATCATCACGTGCATGTTAATGCTAAGCGAAATAAAAATACACGCGCGAAAAGTAATAATAGAGCTTTTGTTTCATGTAAATAAAAGCACATAAAAAGCTCCGACACGTAGACGAAAAGCCGCGCTCGTATCTAATTCAGTAATTAATTCGCAGCACGTTCGTTTTATCCGCTGAATATTAATATCATATAATCTCTGATTCGGCGATGACATTCAGCCTTATAATAAATGCGATTGTTACGCCGTCCCTGATCTGTTGACTGAATTTCATATTGATTATGCGCATTACCCGCGCCGCTTTTGTCGACTTTCAATGCGTTTTAATTTATTGATTCCTTTATTTGCATAAAACATATCCCCATAGGCAACAAAATTGTTGTTATATTACTTATTATATACAACACTTATGCATGGAAAAATAAACACAACATTAGTTACTATTTCTACATCAAACTTTAATGATTTATTACATTAAAGCAAAAGTTGAGTTATGTTATATATTTTTATATATATTATTTTTTTATATATTAACGTCTCCCTCTGGGGTGTACACAGGAAGATGCCTCAGACTCATGGAAATATTGATAATATATAATTGCTAATACGTAATTATAAATGCGTTATTACATTTAAAATATCACTGAAATAAATTAAACACCGCTATCTAGTGGAGAATTATGGCATACACATTTATGATGGTTGCTAATAAAAGAAACAGATATCGTTGATAAATAAAGAGAAATATTAGAGTTAAGTAAAAATCTTAATAATTTTTTATTACAGTCGTTGACTAATTTTTTAAAGTGTATGATAAAAAGTAACATTAAAGTAGGTTCAGCAACGAAATATCCCCGTTATCATTTTATTATATGTGAGAATAGGGTTTTTCTTTTTTTTTTTTTCAAATTTATTTTGACTATCTGCAATCGGCTGAATAACCATAATCAGATGTTTTCCAATACTCGATGTTTGGATGGCTGATTCTCCCTCGAGATTCAAAGCCATTTTTAAATTTACACGTTACACTTTAGTGCCTTTTGTCAAGATTTAATATCTGCCATCTTTTAAGGCGTGCAATTTGCTCATCTGTCTTTAACAAATCTTGGGCCAGATTATTTGCGTGGCACCAAAGTCTTTCTTTGTATTTTATGCAACGATTATTTATTTCCTCCTTAATGGTTGGTATACCTAGATATTCTTGTATCTCAGTATTACGAGCATACCATGGTGCACTAGACAGCATTCTTAAGACATTATTTGGAACCGTTGTAAAATCTCTAAGTTTGAGTTGCTAGCCGAGCCCCACAATTCCAGGCCATAAGTCCAGATGGGTTTTATAATGCATTTGTAAATTAGCAGTTTATTAGTTAGTGAGAGCATAGATTGTCGACCTATCAGCCAGTACAGTTTTTGACTGTGTATATTTACTTCTTGTCTCTTTACTTTTATATGGTTTGCCCATGTTAGTGTCCTATCTAAATGGAAGCCTAGATATTTAGCACTGGCTCTGCATTGTAACTTTTGATTATCCATAGTAACCGGCTTGCAATGTCCTTTACGCAAAGTAAATGTCATTTGAGTTGATTTAATGGCATTGCATTTGATTCTCCATCTCTTTAACCATTGATTGACGCTATCAAGCTGTATTTGTAATTTAGCTGATGCTTTGTTGGGATCTTTATCACAGGAGAGACAAACTGTGTTATCTGCATATGTTGCAGTCATTACTTCCTTGGTCACTGGTAAATCAGATGTATATATTGAGTAAAGAATTGGACCGAGTACAGCCCTTTATGCCAAACTTTGTCAAACGCCTGCTGGATATCTAGGAACACGGCAGAGCAAAATTCTCCTCTCTCTAAAGATTGTCTTATAGTATTCACTACCCGGTGCACCTGTTCTATGGTTGAATACTGCGACCTAAATCCGAACTGATGGTCGGGGATTACATGTTCAGTGTTAAGAACTGGCTTTAGTCTAGTCAGGAGTATTTTCTCAAAAACTTTGGAGATGATAGGTAACAGACTAATTGGTCTGTATGAGTTAGGTTCAGTTAGTGGCTTGCCAGGTTTTGCTAACATACGTATGACAGATATCTTCCACAATTTTGGATAGTATGAGAGTCTGTTGATTGCATTGAAGAGCATAGTGAGGAAAACTATTCCCTTTTGTGGTAGATGTTTCAAAATCTCTGCTGTAATGAGATCAAACCCAGGAGCTTTCTTGTTTGGTAGTTTCCTTGTTATTTTAGCTACTTCTTTTGGAGCAGTTTGCTTTAATGGTGGAGACAACTGTTGATCACTGCTTATTACTCTTTCAATGTCACTCTCAAATTCATCATTACTAGCCTCATTTGGGCTGAACACATCTTTAAGATACTCAGCAAACAGTTCAGCTTTTCCGCTAGGCGTTTTAACCCAGATACTAGAGGATTTTCTTAATGGAGGAACTTGTGGTTGTGGTCTTTTGAATTCCTTAGTGATTTTCCAAAGAGTGTAGTTCAAATGTTTGGTTGCTGATAATTTTGACAGTCTTTGTTGAAGTGATTTATTTTTATGTTCGACCAACATTTCTCTTAGTTCTCTTGCTGCCTTGTTCCATAACATTCTATCATCCTTTAGTCTATTCAGTTGCCATTGACGTCTTAGTTTTCTTTTTTCCTCTAGCTTTTTACGTAGTTTTAAAGGTATGTTACATTTTGTAGAAACATTGTGGCTAGATGGAGTAGCAAGCCAGGCAGATTCCTGTATTAAGTTCGTGATGAGAAATGTAGCCTCATCTATATCCTCCTCGGACTTAAGTCGTACTTTCATGTTTATTTTGGATTCCAAAAATTCTGAGAATGCCAGCCAGTCAGTGTTGTTATTATACAAATTTATTTGTTGGACTTTGTTAATGACAGACACGCTGAGGGTACAAATTACTGGAGTATGGTCAGATGTGGTATCCAGGCATGATTCGACACTAATATATTTATGGGGTAAATTTTTATGAATGAAAAAATCTATTAGATTTGGAGTTTTCTTGTGATCTGTAGGCCAGTATGTTGATTCTCCATTGGAAAGTGTTTGTAGTCTTAGATTGGTCACACATTTCATTAATTCACGGCCCCGAGTGGTAGTCAGCCTGGATCCCCAAAATGTATGTTTGCTGTTCCAGTCTCCTCCAATGATGTCTTCTAAGGAAATTTTTGGAACATTTCGTGAGTGATTTTGTGTCTTGGGGGGCAGTATATGGCACCTACATCAAAATTTCCATTCACATCTTTTATTGTAACAGTTGTGGCTTGCAAGTAATTTTCTTTATAGTTGCTGTGCATATAATGTTTTATATTGCTTTTTATAATCACTGCTGTTCCTCCATGAGATGTGCCATCAGGATGATTTGTAACGTAAATGTTATAATTTTTGAGTCTGACGCTTTTTTGATCATTTAGATGTGTTTCTGATAGTAAAATAATGTCAATTTTGTTTACTTTGAGCATTAACTCTAAATTATCTTTATTTGGGAGTAGCCCATTGATATTCCATGTTGCAATTCGTAAACTGTGGAATTTTATTGATGAGGACTGTGAGCAGGTTCATCAAAGTTCCCATGTGCTGTAAGAGTTGATCTATTTTTTCTGCTTGTGTTTTAATGAGCAAATCCAAATTATTAGCTGTATCGTGCCTCTGGGTGTAGGAAGTTCTGTTTTCAGCAGCACTAGTTGTGCTGTTGTGGGTGCGCTGTGACTTTTGATTGTCAACGTTTTTATTATCAGCCCTTGTGGATATGCTAGGGTGATTTTGTATAGCCTCACTATATGTCTTTGGTAATATGTGGGTCTTCGTGATTGGTGATTGTCTTTCTATTCTATCTGGGATTAATTTAGGCAATGGACCCTCTATTGGTTCGTATGTATCTTTCATTCTTATGGATATATTAGGTATATTTATTTGCAATTTTCGTGCTAATATTTCTTTATATTCTACACATCCCTTATAGTTAGCAGGGTGGCTTCCTGAACAGAGTGAACAAACTGCTGGAGTATTTTTGTCTTGAGTGCATGATGTCGTTTTGTGAGAACCAGCACATTTTACACACCTGAATGGTCTCATACAGTTGTTCTTTGTATGACCATACTATTGACATCTAGTGCATTGAGGGATAGACATTTTCTTTTTTGGGTCTTGTATTAAGACTCTTTGGTAGTATATATATTTAATTTATTTAATATATTTATTGTTTTCATGCGGAATAACATTTACAAAGAATGTGTTTAGTGGCTCCTTAGTATCTTTTTAACGTGCTGTAACAATTTCACCTTTTACTTTGTTTCCACTTTCCTCTATGACATCGACGATAGCCTGTACTGGTGTACTGTGGTGAAGATTTTTAATAACATACCGTGGACACCTCTCATCTTTATTGGTAAATGTATGGCCAATCGAACCGTTACTTCTAATATGATCAATTACAATTTTGAATTTTTCTACTGATTTTGTAGATATAACTAGTTGATTTCTATTGACCATTTTGAGGGTGTATTCATCTTTGTTTACCACTTTTAGCAGTAGATTTGTTAGCTGTGTAAGATCATCTATGCCATAGAGAATTATGGGTGGAGGTTTTGATGCTTTTTTTTGGAATTTATTGTAGATTCGGTATTCTCCACTTCAGGGTCTACAGTTAGTATTGAGAATCTGGTTGAAGTATCAATTGCTCTTGGATTTTCATACTGTATATCAGAGTGTCTGTCGATACTTTTCAGCTTAGTTACTAGTGTTTGCCTTGATTCTTTACTTTTTTGGATCTTTGTTTGTGTTTATACTTGGTCTGGTGACCTAAGTCGTTTTTGATTTTGGGTAGGCATTCTCTGCCAAAGCACTTTTGGGTTCATTGTGATCAAAAAGTGATCACTATTTGGACTCTTTAAGACTTCAGTTGTATCTTGTTTGCTTAATTGACGTAAATCGCTAGTAGAAGCGCTTCGTTCTCTTGCAATAAACATGCTCTTATGAAATTTTTGCTGATAGTATTGTCGACAATTTTCTGTGCTTGCTTTTTCAGTTTTGTCTGTTAAGTCTATGATGTCTATATGTGAGAATAGGGTGACAAGAAAAGTTTTGATTGCACTGTCCTTGAACAAACCGCTTTGCCGCTTAATTTTTTGACAGACTTTTCTTTAAAAGATTCGTAAGTATATTATAACGGTGATTTAGGTCTTTATCAATTACATGTGTGCATATTTTTTACGCATGTCATCGGTTACCTTTGAATAGCTGTATTGATTGAATGAGGCATAATCCTTCGCAATTAGGAAAATGTTGCACTCCCATATTATTGCAAAAGAAATCGGTTTATTTTTAATTTAATTTTAAATAAATTTAATTGGTGAAAATTATGCAGTAATGTGTCCACTCGTATGAAGAAATGAACCATTTTTAATGTAGTTTTTTTACTTCTACCGTTATGTTTTTGAGTTCAATTTAGTTAAAGGTAAACAAAAACAAAAACCAAAAGGTTATATTCAAAGATTTTGGTATTTACTTATTATTCATAGTGTTTGTATTTATAGTAAAATACGATGTCGAAGATATTCAAATTTTAAAGATTGCTAAAGTTTTGATATAAATATAAATAAAATAGAAGCGATAAGAGAACATTGTTCCAAATTTACACAAGGATGGTTGAAGTTTTACTTTGATGCTCATAGAATACATGAAGCTTTTAATTAAATATTTTCGGTACACATAAATTCAACGAGATTGCCGAATATCACGTTCCGTTTTGGGTCGTTTATCTGCTCATTAGAAGAGTAAAGTAACGAGCCACACAAATGAAATACAATATTGAACCAGTATGTAACGTGCGTAATGAACTTAATAAGATTGGAAAGGATACGGAAGTCGATCGCTGTTAGGCGTTCAAAACGAAAATATTGATGGTTTGTTTCGTTATGTGTTCTTATATACTTCAAAGTAAGAATATGTAATGAAATAATTTCCATTCTGTAAATATCTCTTTATAATTAAGTTTTTGGGATAATTTCATAAATTTCCAGTTATAATATTATAATACAGATGAATGTATAATTTATTTAGTTTAATAACTTTTTAAACTGAAATGTGGTGATTAAAATATGTTTCATTAAGATGTGTTCAATGCGCAAGACGTTAATAAATGAATGAAAATTACATGCGATTCTAGTAATTTGTTTTCTTCAGACAATAATATTTGTTATATGGTAAATCAGATAAAGAAAAATATATACTTGCGATTGCGAACACGTTAAGTTAATCACTTAATTTCCGGTAGCGTCGTGAACCGGAATTGTGTGGATTCCCATTATGTGGGGAATAACCATGATATAAATAAATGTTTATTTTTTCCAGATAAAGTACAAGATCTAGGCATTAGTTGTTTTGTTTGTAGGTACATATGTGTAGCTGGACAATAATATGAGTGTAGGTTAGAAGACAATCTAGGTTAAACATGGTATCTATGTTGGAGTAAAAATGTGTGTGGAAATCTACGCATTTGAAGTGGAACTTCTTTACATTATAGATAAAATTAACTCATCTAGTTACGACTAAATCACGTTATTATTACGGATTTAACATACTTTACATGATACATTTCCTTTCATATGTACATAAAAGTGTCTTCAAAAACAGTGTCAATCGGAAGCACAGAGATAGAGAATTTCAAGGCGTAACTGAAATCACTCTTATGTATGTTCAGCGATTTTTGGTAGTTTCTGAGTTGTACATTTCTTATGTTTTTTTAGCCAAGCTCATAGACTGAAGGCTAAGTAATTTTTTATGTTATGAATAATTGTGATAGTGATATTTCAAAAACTTTTTGACTGAGAATTTTGAAATTATTATCTTTACGGAATAACCCTTAATTGTTAAAGAAAATAAATCATAAAACAAGTACAACATAAACGTAAGCGCAAGAACAAGCAGACGAGTATGATTAATTCGGCTAATTTGGCTGGTACAAGTAGTAATGCTCTAAAAAGAAATTATGATTGAGTCATGTCGTTATTCTTTATGATGAATACAGCTCGAAATTGATTATATTTTCACTTTATTTTTCTTCTTTAATTAAACACATAAGTTTTAATTTTTCACTAACCACAATTTTGGGTCCAATTTTAGAGTTTCATCGTAAAGGTAGCAACATAACATTTCTCACTCAAAAATCTAGTGAAATAAGAATATTTTAAAGTATATTCTGGGAAAAGGTTGTATGTATTTTTATAAATGACGTCTAAAATTAAGTTCAAAATCTGGAGTTAAGAATATTTCGTGTTTCTATTAATTTTTTGGCGCCATTTTAAAACGTATCTAGGTAAATGTTTTATTCATAACAGGCTAGTTAATCAACTAGTTAATAAAAGAAAATCAAGTTTCCGTTACACTTATTCATCTCGCAAATAAAAATGTGTAACTTAGGAACTATTAAAAATCGCTAAACATTCAATGTCTTTCTGAGAGGCCTTGACATTCTCTGTGCTTCCATTTGCCACTATTTTTGGGACACATGTATATACAGGTACCAATATATATATATATATATATGTGTGTGTGTGTGTGTGCGCGCGCGTGTGTGTGTGTGTGTGTACGTGTTTGTGCGCGTGTGTGTTTCGTTAAAAGAAATGTTTTTTTTTATTTAATAATGATCTATTAAATTTATGAGGAACAACGAATTTTCAAAAGCAATAGACGCTGATAAATTCAATACTCATATAACCATCTACATGGTCCGGTTACTTACTTTGTAAGCCACATAAATCAGTTTTGAAGTTATATGTGCCTTAGCGTGCGGATTTCGCACTCCAATCTACGTAACTTAGTTTGTGTATCCTCTCTCGAAGTAATCTTTTTGTCTCCGACTCAACTGGTACGCTTGAACGCGTGATCAATACACGGCCGAGTCCTTGTCTAAGTTTGACCAGCACTGTATCGATGGTCAACGGAGCAGACGACGGGAAAACAAAAGGACTGTAGTAAGTCGTCGTACTTTGTTTTCATATGTAGTTTATAAAGTTAATAGGGTTGTCAGGTTCACCTGATTCCCGCCTTGGAATGTAAGTCAGAATGTGGGAAGTAATTTTTAACTACTAACCAAAATGGGTTTTATGCGATTGACTTGTACATTTGTTTTCATATTTATGCGCTTCCAGATAACATTTGAGTTTACCGATAGATTTTTATTTCTTTTCTACGAGTGAAGTTGGATGAAACGATTTAACTGTTCCATCAGACGTGCGACACCGCCATGTTATATAAGTGATTCGCAAGAGGGTGCGATAGAATGAGGAAGGAAGAAGGATACCAATACTGCCGCTGGTTAACTGGCGCTGCAACAATATGACTACCATCATGTTATATCGCTTATTAGGTTTATAGTTTTACGCGAGTAGTGCCAATGCACAATACATTGGCATCAAATAACAGTATCAAGAAAACGAAGAATGATATCCATATAGTCAATGTAAGAGTCGCTGTATTAGGTAAACGTTATTGTAAAATATAAAAAAAATATTTAGTACAATCAATTAATTAAAACGTTAATCGAGTAGTTTACAATAAATCATATCACCATTAATATTCTTTAATGTTTTTCAAATACTCTAGAAGAAGTAGATTTGTTTATTCTAATATTTTTCTGCGATATATAATTATTAGGATATTATTATCCTAATAATCTTTTAATTGTCTCCCTCTTGATTGTAGCCATTCTCAAAGGAAAACTAGCGTTATAGTTCTAACGTCTTCTTAAACTACTTTGTTATAATTCGAGAAAATGATACAAATTGTTTAGTTTATTTGATATTTTTAGTGCTTTACGTGGGTATTACAATTTTAATATCCTAATAATATTTATATTAGTTCACTATATCGTAACTCTCCTTATAAAAATATAGCGACACTGGCAACGAGTCCCTAATAGTGCAATTAGACTTTGTAGTCATTTTAAATGGGATTCAGTTGAGTTTTTATAAAATTAGAATACAAAATATTAAAAAACTAGAAAAGTTTTTTTTCTTAAATTGACCGAATTAGTTTTGGAAATAAATGTCACAATTATAATTTTATTTATGCAAGTAACATATATCAAGTATTTAGTAATTAATTCCACATTAAAACATCATCAATAAAAGTTAAAATTTTAAAGTGTGAATTCGTGCAAACAATCACACAATGCTTTTTTGTTTACTAAGTAAAAAAATATTTCTCCTAAATTCAGAACGCAAATAGTAGGGCTGATAAATTTTATTTTTTTTACTAAAGTAATTTTTAATTTCATAATATTACATATGAACAAAAAAGTTTAAATATTTTACAAAATATTATTTTCCTTTGAATTTGAATTTCATTCAGGTCCCTGTCAACATTTTATTAGTCGAAATTGGAGGGATAGTCGAATTTGTCTGTTCTAATGTATTTCATAATTTTGCCAACCCTAAAGGATAAATCAGAAGTTTCGTAGTTAAGCTTTCATTACGTTTTACTGTTTATTATGAGATAAGTTCTTTGGTTAATATTATCTTTTGTTTGTGATATTAATACTTTGTATGTAAAGAGGGTTAAAGTTATTGTATAGTATTTATCTATATCCCTCTATTACTTTAAGGTATTTTCCCGAGATTTAACAATAAAAAGTACCTACTTTCTTGCCTTGTTATTGCATCACTCCAATAATCTAAGTTATATTAAGAACATATGATTTTGCTTAGCTCGTGTGAACTTTTTGGTTTATCCAAATTTTAGCAACAATTGTTAAGGCTAACTTTGCTACTTGATAGGCCAATGTTTTATTATGTATTAATATATAATAAATAAAACATATGTTACTTCCTCTTTTAGATTTTAATTAATATGATAATATAAGTTTATCCCAACTAATATGGTAAATCCAAAAGTTGACTTGTTGTTTTTTGTTACCTAATTAAGAAAGACGTCAGGTGCCGTGGGATATCCAACAGAAGTGAAGCTTCTTACGCGTCACATTAAAAATGCAATTATTAATTAATATAATATAATTATGAATTAATATAATGTAATTATGAATTAATATAATACAATATCCAAACACTAATAAATAATAGATCATTTTACAAATTATTTTTGAATTATCCATCACATTATAAAAAAAACAAAAAATGAACATTGCACCTACTTTAGTAAACAGGTTAAGTACACCAAGTAACTGTGCAAGTGAGAGAATGATTTCTTTTTATTAATGCACTCATCTGCATGTTTGTATATATATATATATATATATATATATATATATATATATATATATATAAAGATGACACAGATGGCAGAGAGGCAGCGTTACGCGTTGCCTAGGCAATGAGGTGCATTTCATTGCCGCGTTCGTGACGTCTCACTTTCTCTCAGTTAGGCCCCCATCGTAAACGTCCGTTAAAAAGCTTAGCTTCAAAAAAGAATTACCTTAAAAAGTGTGTATCATATTTGTTTCCTCATCAACGGTTTAAACCATTAAACAGATTTTTATGAAACTTGTCATCTTTCGATTTAATATTTAAGTTACTTTCAAACCGAAGAATAGAAAATATTTGTTAAACGAAACTCAATGATTTTTATTCACTTATAAAAAAATAGTATAACGACATATCCATAGATGAAGCAGCGTGTACCATATATTAAGCTCGTGACTTATGTATTAAAAGCACAAAACTTGTAGCAAAATCCTATCACCTTAACAGAAAATCTATCCAGGCGACACTGCTGAAAAAGATAAATATGTATGTAATATACGCATGTTACATATAAAACAACCCCGTAGTTTTTTATATTTTTGAGTACAAACGGAAAGTCAACTTTTAATCCTGGGACCAACGAAACGTCAATAATAGAGGGGATTATTACACATACGAAACAATAATTTTTATAATCCCAGGCTTAATAGTTTTAGAGTTATGATTTTTTATTTTTTTTTTTATTTTTGTTAGTGTTCACGAAAAATTTTTTTTATTAGGTATTGTTACTATTTCTGTTTTTTTATTGTCCAAGATCTTTAAGAGAATATTCGTCTTCCTACTTAAAATCTTATTTACTCGTTATTATTGGCAACATAAAAATTTAACGCTGAAATTTGTGCATTTCTTTAATTACAAAGTGATTTTCGAACAATGCTAGCATAAAAATATACGGCAACTTTGTGGAACTTTATTTCAAAAACATCTACATTTCACATAGATTCCAAAAAAGTAACATTGTTACAATTAATTCCGTAAACATTCGAAAAATACCTGTTTTATTGAAATAACTCCGCATTCGCAGAAATGCTTACGATCAAAACCGCTTATCAGATTTGTTTCGCTATTTCTTTCCCACGCGTATGGTCTTTTTATTGCCCTCGGCCGTCAAGCAACCCTTTCTAATCCTGCCCTCAACAACTTCGCTTCTTTAGTGACTTCTTTATTGCTCGGAGCTAACAACGTGTTTTTTGCTTATTTTCCCTATCATTGTTTTTATTTGTTGACCTACGCTTGAAATGAACTTTGTTTGTGCTTGTGATTTGGATATTGTTTGATCTACACTGCTCGTGAATATGCAGAAATGTTTAACATTTACGGGCTATGAAATGGGAATGCTCGGCAAGCCGCACGTAAGTATCGCGAGCGCTACCCTAATTGCGAACGGTATGCCGACAGAGTCTTTCTTCGTAAATAACTGCGTATATAAAGGGTTACATTCCTGGAAATATAGTTCCTGAAGGAAGACATAGATATAATATCAAGTGCATTAAGTGCTGGCCGAAGTGGAAGAAGCTCCTTCTACTGGTGTTCGGAGAATTTCTCGACGCATTTTAAGTAGAAATAATTTGTGCCCGCATCAGGTACAACGAGTGCAAGTACTGCTACCTGTTGACTGTCAACGACGAATAAATTTCTGTCGGGAAATTCTGCGTCGATGCAGGCAAGATCCACTTTTTTAATTAAATCTTTTGGAAAGATGAATCATGTTTTAAAAGAATGAGAGAATTTAATATGCACAATTTACGCCAATCTGCCGTCGAGAATCCCCGCATAGTAAGGCAAGATAGGTTTCAATATCAATTCATAGTCAATTTGTGGGCTGGAATCCTAGATGGCAGTGGATGAACTGGAATCCTGGATAGCTTTTTATGACAAGTAACTCAATACTTGAATGCAACTTATCCAAATCGATGCACAGGACGTGGCGGTACAATTGCATGACCACCACATTCGCTAGACCTTAATCTATTGGACTATTTTCTATGAGGATATTTTAAGGAGGTCGTCTATGAGACTACTAATGATAATGAATAATAATTAAGACAAAAATGACACCATGTCTCTGAAGTGGTAAAAACCAACGAAAGGGCCTTACGAAGTTTAAAAAGAAATTTTGTAAGAAGATGCTGGTTATGCATAAGGTCTAGGGGAAGGCACTTGTTTTATTTTACCATGTGTATAATACCAGAAATATGATCGATGGCATGGGTTTAGGAATAAAAAACATGTTATAAAATTACTAAGTACCAAAAAATTATACCTTTTTGGAATCTGTGTGAATTGTAGATGTTTTTGAAATAAAGTTTCATAAGGTTGCTATATGTTTTTTTTTATACTAGCAATGTTTAAATATCAGTTTTAAGTTTTGTAATTAGAAAAAATGCACATGTTTCAGCGTTTAATTTTTGTATTGCCAATAATAACGAATAAATAACGTTTTAATGAGAAAGACGAATGTTCTCTTGAAGATCTTGGGAATGAAAAAGCAGAAATAGTAATAACACCTAATAAAAAAATTTGTTTTCATGCTTAGTAACAAAAATTTAAAAAAAATATTAAAAAATCATGTTTCTAAAATTATTAAGTCTAGGATAATAAAATTTTTTGTTTCCTATGTGTAATAACCCCCTGTATCACCGAAATTTCGTTGGTCCACTCCTTACGTGATAACCTGTATTACATGGATAGAAACCCAAAGCTTTAGTTGTTTATATGTACAAACAAACAGGCAGACAATCTAAAATTGCAAAAACGGGCAGATGTTTGAATTGACTTTCGAACTCGTTTTTTTAAAACATTTTTAATTTATAGAATTTCTAACTTTGTTCTTTTATTAGGTTTATGGTGCGGAAGAAAGGGGTAATTTTAGAAAGGAGTTTGGTAAAATAAATTTTAAATAACCAATTCCAAATAGGCGTGTATTTAAATACGGAAAGGCTTCTTTTCTAGATTATTCAGCATCGCTTTAGATACGTCCATTGAGTGTATAAATGTTTTTTTAAATCAGGGTAAAAAAGTTTTTTTTTACTTGTAAATAAATGGAATTTTTTTTATATTTAAACATATTTAATAGTCTTCTACATTTTATCATTTTCAATGTGCATGAAATGCTAATAACTTAATCCTAATATATATTTTTCGCTTTATTCGTTGTCATAATTATTACAGATATAAATGCTGTCTTCATTTCAATTTTTTATTTCTTTACTTGCTTGCAACATGAGGGACAATCAGTGATTGTTTATTTGTTGTGTAATTTATGATTTGATTTGGAAAACAATGCGAACAAATATTTAATTAACTTTTAATTTGATATTAAAGTTAGAAAAGATGAAATTACTTATTAGTAAAGGGACCAACACTAAACGTGTGTACGTTCTAATGCGCGTGTACATAGCGTGTTAAATCGAAAGATGTATTTCAATACGCTCGCTGTATCTCAGTAGCGAGGGAAATTAAATTCCCTCGTTCACTCGTAACTGATTGAGAATATGCTGAGACACGCATTCGGCAATAAGCGATGTACTGAGATGTACATTCTGCATTTGGCAGTAAGCCATATATTGAGGTATACATTCTACATCCGGCAATAAAAATTGTTATCAATTATTTTAAAATAGAAAAGATTAATCTGAATGTTTGTCACGATTATGTAATCATGTTTTCGGGTCTTTCCAGTTGAGGTAAGAACTTGAAATTTGATATTTTGATAGTAGATACACGATTGTATTACCTTATTACCATCATTACTAGTTTTTATCTAATTAACGAAAACAATTAGAACAAGTGAAATATTACGCAAGAAATATATTTTTATTTTATCGCTTCCCTAAGGGAGTCATTGATGCAGTGATAAAGTAATGGAGTCTAAATTTGAAAGTACTCATTCGAATCTTGAAATAATCCTTTTATTTTCTTTTCATAGGTGAAATAAAATAAAAACATAAAAAATCATTTATCTAAATACTAATGTTGATTGTAGCTAAGAAAACAGAAACAATATTATTTTCCTTTAAAACTATTCAAGAAACGAATACATTTTCTGTTTAAGGCCATCTATAGCATTTCCATCAGGTGTAAAGATCCCCATTTATACTTACTTGTAAAACTATATAATTGGACAGGTATTATAATAACTAGGGCGATGCATCCCTAGATATTATATACAGTATTTTACCGATACGATATCGATACCGATATTTATGGAAAAATATTATAACCTATACTGATACCGATGCGAATAATGTATTTAAAGAAAGTGTAAATTTTAAATAAGACAAACGAATTGGGTTACAGAATATTTAATAGATGAAAATGAAAAACGTAATTTTTAAATTAAACAAAATTTAACTTTCAGAAATAATAATTAAAATTTACATTAATAAGACTTTCATTTAGAAAACCTTTCATTTAGAAAGACTTTCATTTAGAAATCCTTAAATTATGGGGAGAAAGGCGATTTCGAATATCTGTTTGGATGAGACCTGCTGTTGAACTATTGCTTTCCAAATGAGTTCTTTTTGATGCGACAGAACTCATTTGGAAATAAGTAAGGAACACTAAGTTAAATGGCTCCATATAAAAAAAAATTGCTCAGCGATGGTGCTTGTTCCATCTTTTACCTTAATATCGTCATCGCTATAAAGCAATTTTTTATCGAGCAACTCGGCTGAGGTTGTCTCTCGGTTTGTGGGCCACTGTAGTCACACTATGTTAACTTGTTAGCTGGATTGGCGTTTGGCATTGAAATAGAGTCTAATTCACTTTGATAATGTCTCTTCATGTCAATCCACACGTTTGATGTGTTATAACCCTACGAATTCGTATCACGGATATTTCCAAATGATTCCATATAACATTTTTTTGTTCTGAGGTTGACATAATTAACTATTGACAATTATATCACGCTAACTAATTACGTATTGTTTTAATTGATGGAATGAGAAGTTACAAAGAAAATATTATATTACGCGGGCGGATCGACGAACGAATTGAAGCGCGGGAATTCCCTGGTACGTAAATAAATTGTGCCTCGTTTGCAACGATACACACTAAATAACAACTACACAACCGCGCGTTCGCATAGGTTTTCTTAAGTACGAAATTATATACATATCAGTGTATAGGCAAATTAATGTCGCCAATTTCGATATATCGGACCAACATAAATATCGCCAATATATCGGTATCGGATGCATTCTTAATAATGACCTCACATTTTAAATGATAATAGGTAAAACTTTATTTTAACAAAAAAAATATTCACAATATTTTCTACATAGTTTTAAAATAAATAGTATTATATAGTAATACTATTTAATTTTGATACAAAATTATAGAGTAACAAAATAATAAAACAAAAATACTATAATATAATAATAAAAACGCGTTTTTTAAAGTACACCCAAGAGCATAAAATTATCTCAGCATTTTTAAACTTCTTAATTTAAAAATAAAGTTTTGTTTGTAAAGGTCAAACAAGCCATGAAGATAAAACCAATTAAATAGAATTAAGACAGATGAAAAAATAATTTTTGGGTTTTTATTTTTAGGGCTTACTAGTAGTTTTCTACAAACATCTTTTTACGAAATTGGTCGTGTGTCTCCTTTAAACCTGCTTCCGTCTTTTTTGTTCTAATATTAATAAGAGTGATTGTTCTACAAACTAAAACAAAGGAGACGCAAGGTCTTAACCTCACATTTGACAAACAAAAACAAAGACGACGCAAGGTCTCTTCCGCATTGACTTACACTGCCACAAAACTTACCCTACCTCCTGAAAGCATTTCATTCGTTTATTTAATCAGGCCCAAGCCTTACATCACTGTCGATATCCTTAAACCGCCTAACCAGCTGACATGTGTTTATGCTAAACCCGTGACAGATAGGGCCGCGTTATCTAAAGCCCAGCATCCGAGGAACTACGGGATGGTCACCGGACTCCCGCGCGAAGTCAATCCACGGATGATTGATCGCGGCGCAGCCCGCACTCTGCTGGGTTATTAATTTGATTGAACCCGACGTGATCGACAGTCCATTTGTCAGCTGCCGCGGAGGCGTCCGGGACGCCTTATTATTGTGCTTTTTGGCAGACGTTCAGGAATAGGGTGGATGGTGGAAAAGAAAGTAATTTGATTACGTTTATGGCTATTCATTTTGGTCAGCACGTCCCCAAGTATTATTACTACGACGTAATTAAGGAAAAGCCAAATTAATCTGTAGAATGTCGTACGTAATGGACAATTATGTAATTAACTACTTGCCATAAACATAAATTATGTAATTAACTACTTGCCATAAATCGTAATATTTACAGTATGTCATGAATTATAAATACCACAAATATACAGGGACTACATAATTGTACATTTTCCTGCAGATAGAGGTTGTAAAAAATACCATGGACAGAAAATAATCTATGATAAATTGAATCCAAAATAAATTACAAAGGTGGAAAACAATTAAACATATATAAAAAAAAAACAATTATCTGATAGCTAACTAATAACCCCCTAATTTTTAGGGTTCCATATCACAAACTGAAAACCAGAGCACTCATAACATCACTCACGTATCTGTCTGTCAGTCCATCTGTGCTAGCCGATTTTCTCAGAAAATATGCAACGCAGCGAAATATACACACCTTATTAACCTACATATTTTATTTTATTTATATACTTTAATGTACGTAACTGATACAAATGGCGGACTTATTGCTACGACAGCGTCTCTTACCGCCAACCAGAATATCGATTAAGTCCTGTTCAATGAGTGGCAGGGAATCGAACCCTGCTCCTTGCGGTCACTACCACTTCAGAGGCCGTATCCGTTGTGATCAATCCAACACGCCACGGCGACGATTTTTATCCTATTTCGTACAACTGACTTTTTTAATACACGAATTAAAAAAGGGGTAACTGAAATTGTTATTTGAAAAGGTTTGTTCTGAAAAATACAGAAATTTTTTTTCATAATTTTAAATTGCATATTTAAAAAAAATGTTCTAAAAGATATGTAAAAATAAAGCATTGCCTCTTCCTTGTTTCCGAAATTATTGAAACAAAAATCATGAAAAACCGCGTCGGTAAAATCTGACTAAGATTGCAAGAATACTGTAGCGATTATCCTACCTCTCATAATTTTTTAAATAAGCACCGTATTAGGTCTGTGAAAGAAACGGTAGGCAATATATTTGAGATGTGAAAAATTAATATTTGTAAATAGTTTAAGAGAAATACTGCGTACCTTTAAATATTTATAAGTGTATACACAACATTCGTGGTGTTCTACTCCTACTTGAAAAGTTTTCCAGTGATTTATGGAATGTACAGAAGCTTCATGAAAATCTCTGGTGGAGTAGTGGGCACATAAATAGTGTACAGCGTTCGTTCTTTTGGTCAGTTAGAGACTTAATTTCCGCGAGTCAAAATCAAAGAAAACATAATTTTATGGTAATTATTACATAAAACTGGGTGTTCATGCTTTTTAACAAAAATAATGTTACATATTAATTTTTTTGGTAATTTTTACTTCAAAATTGGTAATAATTATTTTCAATACAAATAATGTGACATATCCTTTAAATTTTTTTGAAATTAAACCTATAAGGGGTGGCAAAATTGGTATGGGAAAAAATTGTTATGATAATTTTTATTAAAAAAAAATTATTTATACATTACATACATGTAATTATCGCATACATGTAAATAAACAAGCATTTAACCAGTTTCCGATATTCAAACGTAAGGAGTGAAAAGGGTTGCTAAATTGGTATGGGAAAAAATTTCATGGTAATTTTTATTTGAAAATTTGTATAAATATTTTTCAATACAAAAAATGATACAAGTATTTCAGCATATTTCTATATTCAACCCTAAAGTGGGTGAAAAGGGGTGACTAATTTGAATGTCAATAAAATTGTACAAATAAATTGTACAACCACCAATGTGGTACACAATTGCTGTATTCAATTCTAACTTCCTCTCTGCTGCTTTATTTGTGTAAACTAAGTAGACACCGTTTGGAGAGTTTGTTCACATACACATAAACAATAGTATTAATAACATACAAGTAAGTAGTAATTTAATAGAAATGAAACCGACATTTATTTTATATTTTAAACTACAAACCCGATTTTTATAAAATTTTCATTATTTTCTGAGTTGAAAGATATTTAAGCCGATAAAAACAGAATAATTGTATTATGATTAGTAGTTTCTGAGAAATACATGGAAAAGCATATAGAAATTTCATAAATTTTTAGAATTAGAGAAAGAAACACCCTTAAATTTTTGAAATTTTGTGCATTTGTTTAGAAGCCTTAAGTACTGAAGTTTAGAAAACTAATCCTTCATGCGAGCGAAATCGCGGGGGAAAAACTAGTAAAATATAACTTTGTTTGTTGGAAGGAATATCCAAAGATTGCCATTAGCAAACATCCCTTTAAACTTAGCAGAGTACCGTCATACTCCATCTTTCCAATTATATTAAAGATTAATTTTATTAATTACTTATGAAAAATAAAATAACGTGATGTGAGATTTTATTAGTTCGTTCTTACTTGATTTCTATTCTTCTTCGAGGGATAAAATAATATTTTCCACATTTTGGAATACACGGCGGAGTTAGATAATACTAAATTTTGTATTTTTGATGACCATGCAATCCAGTTTGATAAATAATTTGCATGTTTAACTAATTTAATGGTGATATTATACTTTACCTACTGGTAAAGTATAATATCACCATCATTTGTATTCATATATATCATCATTTGTATTTTAATGAATTAAGGATATAAAAATGAGTATTTTCTTTGACATTACGTTTGTCCTAAATCGAGGATGGGAAATATATCTACTAGGGTTTTAATAAATGTCAATTTCAGTGGAAAATTAATTACATAAACCTTGGTCATTTTTAACTAAAATTTTATTTCATGCTACTTTATATCAATTACATACTCTTGCAAGTACAATCTTGCAGCGTTTTATGTACCTTTGTAAGATTTAAAACCCAAAGTTTTGACATTAAAGGCGATCAACTTAGATATGAGTTCCGCTATTACAATGTAACTTATTACGATTTATGGCTATCGTACATTAAGCATTGATTTATGCTTCCGGCAAAAGATCTCTCAGTGGACAGGGGATTGAGTTTCACTACGAGGAGTGGGAAGAAATATTCGTATCACAACATGATTATCAGCTAACTAAATGAACGCCCAAGAAAATAACTAATTAAATATAATATGGAAGGCATTTAAATATATCCAATACGAATTTATTGCTTTATATACTAGCAATAATTCTGTCGCAATTATTTGTGGCCCTTTCAAAGGGGAATAAATCTTCTGGATGCTTTTTTTGTTATTTGAAAATTAGTATGATTTTACCTATTCGACTTTCCTCAGGGTAAGTTATAAAATGTTTATCACTATACCTATTGCCTCGTGTAAAATATTTTAATTATTCAAACAGAGGGTACATAGAGGAAAAACAGTTTTTAAAAGAAAGGAAACTAGTTTAGTTGTTTCTTACATACTTCTGAAATAAAAATTATATTTTATTCGTCAATAGAGTTAAATGAATGAATAAATGCGCGATATACCGTATTCTTTCAAACTTAGGACTCAAAAATATAATTAAACGACAGTTAGCAAGAAGCTTATTAAGCCAGGATCCATTTATTAATCATGGTAAGACGTAATAAAATAAAATAACCTCAGTAGCGAGTTCTAGACATTTTCGCTTCGTCGCCGGCAAAGAAATATTCGATTTCCTGTTTCTGACAAAAACAGATACCCCATAAAAACATTACTGTAAAGACCATATTCTTTGTGAATCAAATTGCAGATTTTTATGATGAAAGCTTAGAATATAGGGTAATTCAGAAGGCGCATACGATCAAATCTCTTCGTGGCTGCGGTGAAGCCAAAAATCAGTAGAGGGGGCACCGCGCTCCGCCTACTAGCGCCCCACCCTACGCGCACGATGTTACCAGCAGAATAAATTTACCCACCGACTTCAGGAAATCGACGCATATAAATACATTTGCTTGCGGCAATACGATTCACATTTTGCGTCGATTTATGTGGTGCATGGCTTGGCTTATATGAAGTATTATTAAGGCCACCATGTTACATTTCTAAAATGTTTATTATGACCACAACCAATAGCCAAAGTATTTAGGTTAAAATTATTTAAAAACTTTATATCACATTTTACCATTTTATTAATTAAAATGAGTATTAAAATACATTATCATTAAATATGTGTGTTAGTGTGTGTATATGTGTGCGCGCGGGCCTTTGCGTGCGTGTGCATGCGTGCATACGAGTGTGTGTACAAATTAATCTACAAATTTTTTGGCACATATGCAAATGAATATTTTTTTGTTAATACAGCAAGAAAAAAATTAGCTTAGTGTCTTAAATTAAAAAGAGAGGTTAAAAAGCCCGCAATAAAAATTAGAAAATAATCGGTCCCATACTAAAGAAATGAGGAAAAAATTATTTATGTTAATTAGTATTCAGTGTCGTGATATAATTTCTTCTTATTTTAAATAATATGAAAATATTAATGATGGCAAAAATGAATGAATGTAACATTAATTTCTTTCGCGTCTCTGTAATCCTATATGCAATAATTATATATGCAAATAGCTCTGTCTACGTTCGCAAGTAAATAGGAAAAAAAATTGTTTTTTTCTCTTATATGTTGCTCCTATATACTGTTACCGTACCAAATTACAACAAAATTCGTCCAGTAGATTTTGCCTGATACCCATACAAATTAACATACAGAAACAAAAATTCTAAAAAAAGTTTTTAAATCATTCTTTACGCTAATCAATATTATTTTTTAAATATTTTCAATGTACATAATTCACTCTATTACAATTTTATTATATGTGTAGGTAGGTAAAATATTCTAAAATTCAGTATGACAACGGAAATTTCATATATTACATCAAATTCTCCAACGACACCTTCCAATTTCTCATTTTTTAAGTGATTAAATTTTACATTTTTCATTACAATTAAGACGTTTTAATTTGGGTTAACAATTTTTTAAGAGGTGACAACACCAGCAAAAATTGTGCTCTTCTGTTAATAATAATCTACTTCGGTATTTTAAAATTGCATAGTTAATAGATAATTTACTTAGTTTATATTATTTACGTATGAAATTAATCCCTATTTGTTTCTTTCGCAGTCCAGTGATATTTTTGCAGGTGGGAATAGCACAAGCCGACATTTTAAGCTATATTGTCACGTAGAAAGTACACGACCTTTCAGAGCTGTATTTTAAATTGCACTGACAGCCGTGTTTTGACACTACGCATTTTATGCGTAGTATTTTTGGACACACTATCGCGCGTGTTCTCACTTTCTGGAGTACTCACTATTCTAACGATGAAAGCATATTGTCACTACTTACTAGATCAATGCAAGATAAAAATGGTGCAAATATAATTTGATTTTATAAATTTCAAGAGATTTTTTGCAAAAATAAGTCTGGATTAAAAATTTATTTGCCAACATAATGTTAAGAAAAAATTAAAATTGCGAACTGCGTTGTTCCAATTAATTTAACAGGAGACCGCTAGATCAAAGTTAGGAAACGATGCAAGCCTCAAATCATAAAATGTTCCAAACATTCGTACCTTTTCAAAAATAATACACGCTCTTGTGCATGTGTGTATTTATACGGTTTGTGTGCTTGTACTTTATATGTTTATTAGGAAAATAACAAACTGCGACTCGGTTTGTTGCCCAAGAGACGTTTTAGCTACTTCATACTCATGTGTTATAAACGTATCGGCGATTTTAGACGGAGTTCAGGTCTAGCATATGAACTTGACATTTAATGAAAAAGAAAGGTTTCTAAGATGTTCTGAAAATTTTATAAAATAAAAATTTAAAGTATGTACCATTTTCATATACTGTCTATGACATACCTGATGCCTGGATTATTATCCGTTGTGTTCCTGGACAATAAAAAAATTCCCACGATGACAATAAAAAATTGAACTGTAACTTGAAAAACGACTGTAACTTAAACATTAAGTTCAAGCTGAAATCAATACATGTTATATTGATAATATAAATATTATTAAACGATGTACAATTTTTTTCACCTGATATAAAATTGCGATAGCTGAAGCGAGAAATTGAAAACGCCAATAAGACTCGAGAGTACTGCGTCGAGAATTGGCTGGATAGCCTCGGGGTGATATAATGATATAATCATTACAGTCAACGGCTCTCAGCTTAATAAGGCTGTGACGTAATTTATGGAAATTATCCTTTAAAATACTGTAATTTATATAAATTTATGATATTAATAATAACACAGGAATACCTTCCTCTTCCTTAAGTAATCGGTACTTCAAAATTTTTATGCATATGTTTATTCATTTTTGTAACAAATCGTTCGTGAAATTAGTTACTTAAAATCATGTAGTATATATGTTCACATTGTTTTAAATTCGATAAATTCGAGACGTATACTGATAATCAATCAATTTTAAATCGAGTATAACTGTTGTATTACAAAAAAGTGCGTACTTTTAGTAGCAATAATATGAATAAACTAGTATATCTATCCACATTGTTTGTTTTATATCCGGTAGATTCAAGTGATTCACTTGAGTATAACCTTTATTTTACTGTCCTGTAGCCAATAGTACTTTTGTATGAAAACAGTAAACTATGAATACGCATGCGTTTCATTACTAGCTTGGCGGCATGTAGACAGGAATTGATGGAGTTGAATATATGATAATATATCCCGTGGAATATTCATGTGTTGTAACACTGATTATCAATTTGATTAGAGTCGTTTGGGGTAAACGAGCGCAGTGGGTAATTGATAAGTCAGGGATGCTGGAGTGGTCAAACGACACAAAAATTCGCATTCTATTGATAACGATCGCATTGCAATTTTGTCGCTTAGCGGGCCGGCGCGAAACTTTCTTTTTATTTTAAATAAACTGAACATTTCTGAATAGAGGCGGCGCTTCTATGGTCCGTGGACGTGCGCAGCGTTTGACGTGTTTCCGAATAAAAAGAGAACGGGACAATGAAGGCTGATTGCCATTTAGTCTCACTTGGCGAAACTCTGTCACCAAGTCATTATTTATGGTAGCCCAAAATCGGTCTCACATAACACATCAAACCTTTACTGACATGTATATTCAAATAAAGACAAGGGATCTAGCAACAATTCTCCAAAAGAAACCTTTCACCAAACCTGTGAATCACACTAGAAAAATGTGGAAAACATCGTCACGTCTGAGTTTTGAATCCAACAAAGGTAAGTTAATTTATATTTTATTGAGAGCATATTATTGTCGATAAATGAGAAAATGTATTGGGGTTATATTCATTGTTTGAGATTTTATTAACATTTGTTGGAATTTTGGCTGCATGGGAAAAGTGTGTGCGTATTAGTGAGCGCATGCGTACACTTGCCCCGTATATAAAATTTTAGTAATAATATGCTGATGTTATGTTTTTGTTTGTACACATTGTTTTGTTTATACTGAATCTTTTTATATTTTCAGCTTTCATAGTTATGCCACGCATGTCAGAAAAAATCCTTGAACTTGCACCAGTGACAGAGCAACAAATAGCTAAGGTTAATTCACTAACAGAAAAGGGCCAAACTAAGAGAGCAAGTGCCATTGGAATCAGCGAGTTTTGTCTCCACAATATACTAAAATTAAATTGTGCTGCCTTGTCAAAGGATCGCTTTAAGCCAACTTTTAATAATGACCAAGAAGCAGAGTTTGCCACACATTGTAAGAAAATGGACGAAAGTTATTTTGGTCTAACTATAAATGATTTGAGGCGCTTAGCGTAGGAATATGCAATAGCCTATAATATTGATAACCTTTTTGATGAGTCATAAAAAATGACAGACAGAAACTAGGTTTAAAATTAAAAATTTAAAGGAATTACACGAAAAATATAAATTCTAACCAAGTCGCATATACAATGTTAATGTGACAGGAATAAGTACCCGAATACTTTACCTGAAAAAACTCCAAGGGTGGTTACAAAAAAAGGAAAAAAGTTGTATCTAAAGTAGTATCAGCAAAAATAGGCATCATAGCGACAGCTATTTGCTATATGAGTGCCAATAACTAGCTATTATATTCCACCAGCATTAATCTATTCTCGGAAAAGACTCCGGGATGACATATTAGACGATAGTCCATCTCAAAGCATTTGCATGGTGCCTGATAGCAGATTTGCAAATACAGAGCTTTTCTTAAACTGGGTTGCACCAATTTGAATATTTAGTACATCCCACACAATATGATCCATCTGACATCAGTTTGGAGGAAGTGAAGTGTGCTTGTCCTAATAATATTGTAAGGCTGACTCTTCTACCGCACGGAAGTCACAAACTACAATCCTTCAATGGGTATCTTTACAGCCCTTTGAAAGTGAATATTCGTTTAAATATAACAAATTCATGTGACGGCATCCTGAAAGAGCCTCAATATCAGATGACTTATGAAAAAATTGCCATATTGAGAAATGCAAGGTCTGGTTTTAAAGTGGCGGGAATATATCCGTATGATGATGACCTATTTGTTGAAGAGGGTTTTGTATCATCATTTGTCATACATCAGGTCTTCCACGATGAAGACGTAATATAGATTCAAAATGCTGTAATGCAGGCTGGTTCTGTAAGTATTCATTACTCGAAATGTAAGAGATGGATTTTCTAATGAGAGTCGGGATCAGCAGTAGCAATAAATTAGCTTACGATTTTTAATAATCAAATTGAAATAAACATTGACAATCTATCTTCAGTGGAAATAAAATTCTTGACTATATATTTAACAATAATCGATTTGAAGCAGATGTGGCTCCAAAACCTTTCAATGTTCGATCTCGACGTTGAATTTTTTACTAAAGAAGCTTCATTAATCAATAATGAACCTTCATATGTCTACACTGAAAATAGATGTAATACAAATGTAATACAAATAGATGAAAAACAATGCAACAGTGAGCTTAAAACTATTAATTTAGTGGAACCTTTGGTGGAAATTCCATCGATATTCCATTCACATAAAAACTCTTACGCTAATAACAAACTTAGAATAAAACAGAAAATCAATGAACGAAAAATGAACGAAAAAAGCCGTCGATGGAAGCTCCATCGATATCCAATTTATGTAATGAATTCTGCACTGAAAATGACACAATGTGCACCAGTCAGAAGGATAATCAAGAGATAAAAACTTATTATGTGTCGATTACACAGTTCTCACCTCTACCTTGAACGGAAGAGAAAAGACGTGAAAGCACAGTTTCCACGAAATCACAATTATAACCTCAAGCCTATATAAACAGCAATCAGGAGAAAAGAAGTTACAATAGAAATAAAGAATAAGTGCGAAAAGAAAGTTCCCACATTATGTTCCTGCTAAAAAGAAGACACCTGTCCCAAAAGAGAAAGGAAAGGAAATTTTATAACAAAAGAAACAAAAACCATCTACTTCAAAAGTAAAAGAAAAGAAGTACTATTTTCTCCTTTGTCTAGAAAAATATATAGAGCCACGAATTTTTGTATGTGATAATTACATTGGCAAGTATGAAAGAGTTCCTAGTCTTATAACAAATTTGATTGATATCGCGTTACTAGCCCAATGCTTTAGTTTGTGTAAAAAATACTTCATTTATACTTATTTGTTATAGAAACCTATTAATATAGTTTATGAAAAGTTTGACTGATCTCAAGTAATAAATCTGAATTAATTGATAACTTCTATTGATTTTGAGACTATTACTAATGTAAAAAATATTGCCATTGCTTTGTTAAATAAAAATTTCATTTCATGATTATTTATGTTAAAACTAGGTTTAACCTAAAATACAAGAGATACAATATTAAAGTTTAGTTGAATATAAACAATTTATTTTTAAAATTGTTCCAATTAAAGGAACGTAACTCGGGGTAAATAGATGTATTGCTATTATAAGCAACACGTTTATTTACCCCGAGCACGTCTACTTATAGACTCACAGGGCTGCGCAGATTTCCCGAAATTCAGGTTAAGTGAACGCATTCCGACTTACTGTCATTAATTGTTGATTGCATTAAAATATGTTTGCTTATGTTATATTCTCTATTGTGATTTATAAGATAATAAATGTCCTATTTAACATACTTTTATTTCTGTAATTCTTAAATTTTAATTATGGCGAGGCTTTGAAGACCAAAGTGCGCATGCTTGCCCCGAATGACTCAATATTGTTCAGCTTTATGGTTTTGTTTTTATTTAAATTGTTCCTCTGTTCATGCCCAGTTCATTTAGGTCATTTTTGGAAATATTGCTTATTTTAACTATTGTTCTTTTTTTATTTAAATTAACTTTCTTGTTACTTTGCCCAATTAACAGACGATAGTGTTTGTTTCATTCACGAAAGTCTTTGTTTGAATTCTCATGCAGTGAGTATCAACATGTTACATTAAAGATCAGATAAATAAAATAATTTAGATGTCAATAACGTACGTGTAATAGGTATGTTAAAATTTTGACTTCAGGTTAAGCTATAGTAATATTTCTTCATCTTGTACGATCTTTATTGTCTATGGCAGATGGAAATACTGTAGCTTAATCATCGTACTCCTTTCTTCTGCTCAGTGATATTAAGAGTTGCGGTGGCTATTTTTGCTCATCGTATAGTATATCAAGAATTTCCCATATGACAAATTCAGTATATTTGATAAGTTATGGATCCTGTTTCTCTAACTCATTCGGCGATTAAAATCAAAATGCAGGTATTTTTTTGATCTCAATTTTGTGTAATTAATAAACTGTTAGAATTCTAACTTGTAATGTAATTTTCGAACCATCAAAATCTCGCGAATAATAAAAAAATAAATTATATAAATAATTATTATTATAATAAATTATATGCACGTATTAGACACTGAAAGTACCAAATGAAAAAATCTAGCACGTGTTTTCAACTATTTAGGACTTGTTAGTCCACACCACTCAGTGTGTTCGCCGAGTGGTTTTACTTTGAGTTTCATGTATGATAATTCTTCAGTGGCACGCAGTACCTTTTAGGCCGTAGCTTGCCTTGGACAATCAACATATATACATAATAAATTGATAAAAATTTAAACATATTTAATTTGCGATATTCAAGCGAAATCGATACTTCAATATACGATTTGCAGTTCGCATGCATAAAGCAAACGTTATGTGCAATTTTAGGTAAAACGTACGAAGTTAATTTCTATCAAATTATAAAAACTCCTTGACTCGGAATTCATCGATACGAAATTAAAATTAATTACATCACTTCAGGACATCTGTTTATGGTCTTGAAATAAGTTAGAATTTGCGAGATCAACTTGCCTACACTCAAATTGAAACAAGCCCATGTTTATGACATACAAACAAAAATCATTCTATGAATAATTTTAAAAGTTTTCCGTATTTATATTTGACGTATCATATTTTGTAAGCGAACTATTTAATGTCCGTTTTCTTTATCCATTAAAATAATCATTTTATTAGTTTATTTTTGTGAAGTTTCGTCGTGAAATTAAACAAAAAATGGCCAAATGTAATGTTGACTATATGATTAAGGTAGGATTTTCTAATTTATATTTTCTTGAAAAAAGAGTGTATTGAGAATGCTAAATCTAAGCCAATTTCGAAATTAAACATTTGAAATAAATCTAGTGTACTATATTTTCACAGTAATTTGTTTTTAAGTATTGGTGGTTAACCGGAAGTTGTATTTTAAATAAAATATCTTGAGGGCCCTGTGTATTATCGGAATAGAATACAGTAAATGGATTAAAGGTTGTTTGGATGATTGTTGACAAATTCTGGTAAAAAACATGCCAATACTGAAAAATATTTATTGTGCTCAATAAAAGTACAAAATTTTGGCTTTTCGCAGAGATATTTGCATTGACGGGCAACTAGCTATTGCGAATCTGGAACATAATGAAAGGGTAGATAGAAATAGAAATATTTTTAAACATTTAATAGATACTACTATATTTTAAGGTAAGTAAGAATTACCTTTTCGTGGTCACGATAAAAATAATAGTTCGGTGAGTCCGGGTAATTACGTCGAGAGTTTATTTTTTGGCGTGCTTACGATTTAATTATTGAGATACATTTTCAACCTATTGAACCTTTAATGTCATTTCGATGCTACCAAGGTGAATTTAAAATGATTTAATTTCTTTCGTAGCTGACGTTACCCATGACAAAATTAGTTCAGAAATTGCTCATACTAAATTTAGTTCAATAATGATAGACAAAACGCCTGAAGTTAGTAGAAAAGTACGATACGAATATCCTTATTGTTTACCTACTACAATGTTTGTACTCTGTTACGCCCATATTATTAATTTGGTTTTATCAAAATCTACAGATAACCAGTCTACCCAAAAACCACTGCAACCTACTATAACTCTTGCCAAATGTAATAATAAGAGGAACACACTAGCAGAGTAATAACCACGGCGCATGCACTCCGAAATATCTATAGTGGATGAGTGGCTCGGAACAATGCTTACCTTCGGTCTATCCTATTCATATAAGCCAATGATTATAACGATTGAAAGTTCAGGTACGAAGATAAGCGCAGAGTTGATCAAGGTAAATTTATATATATAAGTGATTTTCAGCGGATACCTTGTTGTTATAGTTGAAATAAATTTAGTCACACGGAGTAATAATCAAAATTAAACTGGAAGAGCAACCGGAAAATGGAGAAAGCTTGAGCTACGATACTGCATTTAAATCCTCGAAAAACAACGAATGTATATTGTACATAGATTCCGGTTCTTCCGTGAATATAATTGAACAAAACTCTTGTATGAAGAAACGAATAGCCGCCGAAATTTAGCAGTAGAATTAGTATAACCTATCGAAATAATCTAAGCAAGATATGACAAACCATTCTAAATCTCGAAGCTAATCTCGAAGTCGGCAATAATAAAGACCGACGTTGATGAAATTGATACTTTTTGGTACTAAAGTTTAAACCATATAAACCTACATGATATAAAATTGCAGAAAACACTGTGTACAATTTTCCGTGTACAAGAGGAATAACAAATTAACGTGCATTATATGTTTTGAAGACAGATTGATATGATTGCCTCAAAAATACAAAGAGTCAAGAACCATAAAATTGCTGGAATTAGTGTACTCGAATATTTGTGACCCAATACAAAATAATGGAAATGGATATTTGGGGGGTAATAAAAAAATTCTTAACATTTATAGGCGATTATTCGAAAAGGGTATTCACCTACTTCCTGAATAAAAATCAGATGCAAGTAAAAAAGTTAAAGAGTTCAAGAATTAATTAGAAAATCAGTTAAACTGTAACATTAATAACATGTCTCTGCTACGATAAAGGACTTGAGTAATCAAACAAAACATTTTTATAAATAGTTAAAACGTATTGGAATCGTATTCTAAACAATCACGCCATGCATGCACGAATGGTGTTACGGAAAGTTTGAACAGATCACCGTTCTGAACAGAAAAGGCGAAATGCCTGCTATTCGTTCTGCTTATGTCGAAATAATATTGTGTAAAGTCAGTACACATAGCTGCTTATTTTATTAAAAGAGTCCCTACATGGGTAAACATTCCAGCAATTAAAACATTTTTTATTGGATATTGTAAAAACATACCATTGCAAAATGGAGATAGATGGTACTCAATTTTGTAATTGTACAGTTGTGTTGTACAGTCCGCATAAACTGGTTAACTTTACAGATTCACTTGAATTCTCTACTCGACCCGTGCACACTTTACTTATCAGCTCATGTTGACCTAATATAAGCATCGAAACCTCGACAACTTCAAATACAATATAGGGACCAAGAAACAAATAGATGCGTTTCGAAACAAGTGAAGGAAATTGTTAACTGTACTACCGAAGGTTTATCTGGAGTTATACTTTTGAATTACCAAGAAGTAATAAATTCAGCTGATTTCGGAAGCTCGAAAATTTTGATTAAAAGAGAATTGAAATCCCATTATCTACACAAAACACGGATACTGAAAAAGACTTAGGAATGCTAAACCAATAGGGCGCTAATGGGCATTTCACATCAACGACGAATCAAGGGGGCTTTTTAAAAGTTCCTACTTTATGCAAACGGAAGACAGAAGGCACTGACTATGTTGAAACAATTTTCTCTACAGCCAGATTGCAGTCGCCGTTACTCTGTCATGTCGCCGTTACTCCTGCCTGTGCAATCCTTATCATCTAAGGCAATGGGTGTAAAAACCATGACGTAGTCATCGTACTTCCTTCTTCTGCTCGGTAACATTAAGAGTTGTGGTGGGTTTATCAAAGATCCTCATCGTAAAGTATATCGTGTTGGCAACGAATTACAACATTTCAGTAATATATATATATATATATATATATATATACATATGTATATATATATATATATATATTTATATAACAAAAACATTAAATTTTACAACTTTCTTCTATATTTAGATAAATATAGCCATTCTGGGTTTCCGCAATCAAATGACGAATATAGTTTCTGTCTGTCCATGTATAGTTTCTGTCCTGTCTTTTGCAAGTATATGCTTCAAATGGAGACCTTGATTAATACATAAGAAAATATTGAAAAAAAAAAAATTATGTACCACACATTAGCGCAGCCCAATTGAGTAGATTACAATTTTATATGTATTTTAAAATGAAGTTGATGTGTTATTAATTTTTTTCTAACTGAATTTTCATTATTTCTAAGTTCGGTTTGCAAAATATTAAGCTTCAAAATGACATGCAACGTGGGCACATTGCATGTCATATTGAAGCTAAATTCTATAATTTTTCATTATTTTTTTAAGGATCTGACAAACTTCTGGATATTTGTATTAAAGTAAACTTTCAAATAAAATTATTACGGTTAATTTACAATAAAAATAACAAGAAATACAAACCCTACGTGTTCTGGCACGCACTAGATCGATTTTTTTCTTTTTACTTTATTAACAGAAAAAAATGTATAACCACATAACTAGCCCTTTTGAAGTGAAACTTCTTTACTTTGATTATTACTTTCAAACTTTTATTCTTTATCTACCAAATTCAAAATAGTAATGCAATTTCGAAGACAATATTTCATAATATTCATGCGTTTCCCAATCTTTCGACATTGGTGTATGGGACACTCATATCCAATTAAATAAAAAGTTTAATCAAAATATTATTTCGTGACTTAGACGTAAAGAAGGCTTATATATTTCAATTGTTTATTATTACTTCCGTCACCTTTTTTTTGTTAGGCGGACTTAATTTACATTGTACTGAGAGACAAGAACTCCAGTATAAAACAATGCCCATTGCACATATTTTCTAACAATTAACGAATAACGTAAACATAAACGTGCCTATTGGCGCGATGCATGATTTTAGTGCCGCCCAGCGTCTGCAAATTTAAAGGTGCGTTAATTTTATTTGTACGCTTCAAATTAACGATTCTGGTAAATATTTACGTAAATAATATAAAAATAACGAAAGACATCAACTGTAAGTTATTACATGCATTTTTTATATAGTGTTCCTAACTACATATCAATTGTTCCTTTGCTATATTTGTCGAAGAAAAGTAAGTGTTAATAGTGTTTTCGATAAAACCATATCAAGTTATATTCGATTGGTTGTCTTGTTATCTATTGTAAAGTAGAGAAACATATCTAAATAAATGCTTTTATTAAAGAATAATAGCAATATTTTTTTTGTCCGTACCCAGAATATATGATATCATTCCCCATATTTACCCATATTATAACCTTCCAAACACAAACAATATCAGAAGGAATGCACTTTAAGGCAGAGATTCCTTCAACTTTGTTTAATCTAATTTCCAATTCGATAATGGGAATATGTAAAATTTGAATTTGCTACTTCTTGAAGCGTTTTTACAATTTACTACACAATAATTATAGTGTCACATCCCGAAAATTCGCTTTTAATGAATAAAAATTTAAGCATGAGTTCAATACAGAAAAAATGCCAATTGTAGTGATTTTTTAAGTTAAGGAATATATATAAAATTACGTATTTAAAAAGAATAGGAATATTTTATTGCAAAAAAAAAATTATCACCTTTTATTTTTTATTACTGAAGA
This sequence comes from Druceiella hillmani, assembly GCA_039881145.1. NCBI lineage: Eukaryota > Metazoa > Arthropoda > Insecta > Lepidoptera > Hepialidae > Druceiella > Druceiella hillmani. The sequence goes on from JAYKKI010000020.1 coordinate 4,154,717, forward strand.
ATTTTTCATAATTTTCACTTTAAATTTATAATAATATACTATATATTCAACAAATATCTAAACAGAAATGTTAGTAATAAAAATGAAAAAAGGGATAAATAAAAATTTATAACCCCTTTACTTATTTTAAGTTTTTTAGGTTGATAAAGCAAAAATGTTATTGTTGCTTAAATTAATTTGTATTTAATAGGTAATTTATGATTTAAAAAAATCATGAACTAAATACTTAATAATAAATTTTTAAGGTTGTTAGAATTGAATGTTTTTGTTATTATTAAATGAGATAAAAGTTATCTTTGGAAAATTTTTTTAGAAGTTTTTATTAACATCTTATTTAACTTATACTCTTATTATCATCATTCGTATTTATATGTGTTTTAAATATGTTGTATCTAATAATCAAATTAACGTAAAAATAGGAAAAAATTATTGAAATACAAAAAACGTATCTCCATTTTTCATATTTATTGTGAGTATTTTGTATTTATTGTAAGTAATTTTTTATCCAATCAATTTTCATAATAAAATAATTGCGACAGTGACTTATTTTGTTTAAAATACATCGTTTTTTATGTAAATTCTTTCATTAAAAAAAATCTGTGATATTCGTATTTTTGCTAAACTGCACTGGTTCCAAAAGTATGGCAATATCCAAAGTATGGCAAGTAGTCAGTACTCCGAGCCTGTACATACCTATAGATACTACATATTTAATATAATCAATATCCTAGTAACTTCATGTGTTTGTGTACATTTGAACATACGTACTTACTTGCCTAATAATTTTCTAGTTCCCACATATCTTTGTATATACCTGTATATAATTACTTAGCTGCTGATCTACCTACAAATGTTATTTAATGCATTTTTTATATATGTATTTATTTACTTATACTAACATCTCAGTTGCTTTGTGCCTTTGTATCTACCTGTATTTACGTATATAACTATATATTTTATTCTTTACCTAAACATTTACCTAATGTTGTATACTAAATAGATCTTCTTATTTACACCTATACATACATTCTTGCTAAACGTAAACGGGGCAATATTAGTCAACAAGAAATATAATAAATACTTATTTTCAATACATCTTGAATAAGGGATATTACGATGGACCTATAGATAGTCAATCGACTCATTTCGTAACCATTCTTCTCAAAAGAAGTAATAGAGATATTCGGTATGCGACATACTTGAAACTTTAGCTAGGTCTTTCAGTAATATACTAACTCATATATTGTCTTGAAATAGTCGAACGGTTTGCCTTTGAGAATATCTGTAAATATTGTCATGTTGAAGAAAATAAAACAAAAGTCGTAAGGCCGTTGTATCTCAAGAGATGTGGTATTGCGGATTTATATGGTTTTATGTGACGATAATAAAAGATAAATAAAGAATAAATCGAGATCTATAAGCTCATATTTAGTTCCATTTTAATATGGTATTTTACATTACTTAATAAATAATATAAATAACCTATCATAACAGGCACAACGTATATTAAATTTTAATTACATAATGAAATTTGTTTCGAAGCCTTACTTACGCTTACGAGTTGAAAAATATAAGCAAAAGTCTAATATTTTCTCAGAGTTTTATTGCAAAATTTAAGTAGTATTAAATTTTCTAGACGCGATATCTTATCTCCGCCTACGGAATGCAAATGCATAGATAAGGCAAGAGCATGGAGTAATAGATACCTGAAGTAGCTGGAGCCTTTCGCAAGGAATGAAACCAGTCGTGGTGAACATTCGTTTCGGTGTCATAACCGGAAGTAACGGTGTGTTGGGTCATTATATATTTTTGATGCTGGCTATGCTTCAAAAATTTGCCTGTTTCATTTCACCATATAAGCACATAATTGTAATGAATACGAGCATACATATCGAGTATGTCTTTAAAATTGTTTCAAAAATGAAAATCTAATCAGATGTTCTGTATGTGTACATATATAATACATTTTGGATTATTGATACGTAACCCTGGATCCTAATATTAATATTATTATTAGAAAACATTAGAAATTAAATTTCTCTATCTCCGAAAGAATAATTAATAAATTTTTATATTTTTATAACAATTTGTTAATTATTGTTCCATTTTAGTTGCTTGATAATAGTAATTATTTGTATATCAAGACTTAGATCAAATAAAATGCTTGAATTTAATATAAATCTACTTGTAATAATGTAAAATGTAAGAAGGTGTGAAATTTTTAGGAAACTATAAATTTAAAAATATCAAATAACAATTTCCGTATGGCTACCCGGCCAAATACTCGATCGCCTTCGATGTCAATTAACTTCGACAATCGAATGATAATCTTTTATTCTCGTAAATTTTGAGGATTGTGCTGTATTTCGTGACGACTTGATTTTCAATGCATACCTATGACGTATATGGAAATTTCACTTTAATGCTTATCTTCTTTAAAATATTGAAAAAATAGGGGCATTCCGGAAAAATTTTAGTTATCCGATGGAATTTGTTTACTATATCACTCAAATACCATATTTTCTGATTTGATGTGTCATTTACTTTTTCGTTTATTAGAATAGTCAAACCTATGAGACAAAAAAGCACAAATTCAAGTATAAAATTTTAATTCATCGATTCAATTCTATTTTCTATAATATAAAAAAATCTTAATCTGATCTATTTGCAAAAGCTGTAGTGTATATCTATAGTGTATAGTTGTAGTGTATATATTCTACGGAGAAAAAACAAATTAAAAAATTAGCTCAAGAAAGAGTGAAAATTGATTTCACTGAATTTTAACACGCGTATAAACTTAAAATTCAATATTTCGACAGAATATTTTATATGAAACATTTTTTTCCTTGCAACGTTTGTTGAATATATAATATGGTCAAATAAATGATTTTTTTGACTTGGCGTGTTGTTTAGGAATGCAACGCTACTTCGTAGAGATATATATATATATATATATATATATATATATATGTATATATATATGTGTGTATATATATATATATATAAATATATATATATATATATATATATATATATATATATATATATATATATATATATATATTTACAAAAACGAGACATAAATAAATTCATAAATGTATAATGAATTTTTAGTACATAATGTACATAATAACTGAAATTGAATAAGTGACGAAGCGAGAAAAAACAATGTAATTAGAAAGGACGTGTGATGGTAAGTTGACATGGAAACTGATGAAAAATTAAGGTCATAAATGTTTTGCTGAATGAATAAGCTTTTAAAAATGTTTTTGTTAGCAACTCACGATAATTCTGAATTTTAAAATTCCGAGTAGAACAATATTTTTTGCAAAGTCACCTCGCTTTCTTGCACAGCAACGTGAATTTTTTGCTAAAACTGTATTTACAGTTATGACTAACTTGTATTAATGGATTAAATATTATACTAAAAATAAATTTCTATTTCAAAGTAATATTGAAATTACGTTACCAAAATAAATTAGACGAAGAGGTAAAATAATAAGAGCAGCGAGTAAAGATTTAGTGATGATTTTTCGGTTTATTTTTCTTAAGTTATTTTGAGTCTATTTTTATTTCGGTTAAAGAAATACCTTACTAATTATATACATTATAGTTATATATATATATATATATATATATATATATAAATCATAGCAATTTGTTTACAATACTAGATAAATAAGTTTATGTGGTTTAAATCAGTCATTTTTGCGCAATAGAGCGCAAAATTTAATCCGTGTGAAGAATTTTTTCAGTTTTTATTTCAACCATATCACATCAAAAATCTTCAGAGAAATTTACAACCATTTAAATTAACCGACAACAAGATGTAAATTCTAACCGGACGTCTCAATGATATAATCAAAATAAACTTCTGCCATGTAAAATCCGTTGTTTAGAATAAATTAAACTTTATATTTATATCAGAGCAGGTTCCGTGATAAATGAATGCAAATCAGAAAGAAAACAGAAATCACGTTGTAGACGAGGATACGAATGTTAAAACTAGTCATGACTGACCTAAATTTTGACCTTTATGACCTAAAATAACTTATTGACTATACTGTACCCCCCCCCCCCATTTTATTATTGAATTGATATGGACAGACGACGTGAATATTAATTAACGCCAATCAAAAGGAAAGCAGAAATAAACTTACTATTAGTAACATTATTAGCAGAATCATTTTGACTATTTTATTGATATACGCATTGATTTTACTTAAAAACACGTCTTTTGTATATTTCTTTTTTAGGCATGGAATTTGTTTTTTTTTGTAAAAAAATGCAATTTCCTTGTAATCTAATGAATTATGCATTGATCAAGCGGCGTCTCGCTGAATACACCGTTTTGAAAAATGCCAATTGTGTTGTATCTGGGAAACAATGAGGTTTAGGGTTAAAAAAAAATCCTCTACAAGTTATCTGTCAGATAAATCCTCTACATATTTTTGAAATTACAACTTTTTGAAAGTTTCTGAAAATAGTTTCCACATTATAAATAAATGATCGTAGAAGTGTATAATCGAAGAAGTGCTAAGAAACATGCTAAGAAACTAGCAAATCACTAATTTCTCCGCAAGTTTGATCTAATTAAATCTTTAGTAAAGTCAATATTTTATAAGTTATAGATAATGTATTGATATCCCCAAATAAATTAATTTTCCGATGATAATTGAACACCACAGATAACAGCCACAGTTGGAAAGTATCAAAAGATAATTGTGCTTGAATTTTTCCATTTATTTGTCATTATCGGATCAAACAATACTGTAGCTGACTCATTCTAATTTTTCGTACAATATTGTGAAATATAAGCTAACTAAAAACCGGTCTTGAAAAAAATTCAAAAATTGATTGAAAAATAAGCCAGTTGTAGGCTTCTAAATTTGAAGACACAGATAGAGTTGGGTATATCCCTGGCTCTTTTCCTCTCGTAGAATATAATGTATTTCTGTCCTCTAAAAGTTAAAATTTAAACTTTTGTAACTCGGCCAATTTTTAAGATCATTAAAAAAATATTCACTCTTCATCAGCTTGTACCTTGAAATTATGATTAATGAAATAAAAAAAAAATTTAGTCAAATAGCCAATTGTAATTTTCAAGCAGTTGAGTTATATATATATCATCGGAAAGGAATAAGCTGCGTATTAAAGTCTCTACTTTAAAGTTGGTAAAGTGCTTTGACATACATATATCAACAATATGTGATAATCAATTTGTGATCGTCTTCATCTATACTTGAAATCAACTTATATACAAAAGAGTCGAAAGGATTTCACTAGAACACCTTTATTTTTGGTTTCTGTTCGTTTGGTGTTAATTAATATTCATGTATTCCGGTTGTTAACTCATATTGGTATAAATGATTATCTATCAAATATTCGTTATACATTTAAAGTTTTACGCACGCAGACACACACATACGCACATATATGTGTGTCTATGTATATACGTATATATTTATGAAATTCCCACAAGTAGATTGCACTGATTATAGAGCCAGAATATCCGCTGCATTCCTAGACAATACGCCTAGGCAAAAAATATTTTTTTTGACTATATTCAAAAAACGTGAAAGAAAACTAATATGTTAAATAAATATTCCGTCCAAAAAGTGTGCATATGTTTTTAGAGTATCGTCAATCGTCAATGTTTTTAAAATTATTGTCAATCTTAATTGGTTGGACAATGAATGTTCCAAATAGTCTATAGACCATAAGTATAAACATGGCAACTTTGAATAAATAAAAAACGCTGTTTTATGTTGCAGAAAAATCAGGCGGGGATATAATGTATCACGGAGTACAAAACTGATTGGATTAATTCTTAATGGACTTGATTTCTTAATTATTTTGCAGGTTTGCAATAATTGACAAAGGAAATAAGACAAATTGGAATTTAAATGATTTAGTACACAAATTCCGCAGAATAATTTGAATTTTTCCGGGACACTCCCATTTTTTAAAAATGTTTGGAAAAGTTGGAAAAAGGTTTCAGTAATTATTAGACAAGAAATATTAGAGTACGATTATTTAGTAATAATTAGTAATTGTGATTATGTGAAATATAAAATATCTAATTTTCGTAACTTTGACACGCTTGAGACACTTAAATGTGATGAGTGTCAGCTTCATAAATATAGAACAGGTAACGTACATTTGAAAACAGTAATAATCTCGAATAGCACATGCAACATTTTCAATATTCGCAGATTGCAACTTAGCCCGCATCAAAACTATATAATGATCCACATATTCTCACTTACGGTGATGACACTGAAACGGGTGCGCGTCACAACTCGGTTCATTCCTTACGAAACGCTCCAGCCACTTCCGGCATCCATTACTTCGCGCTCGTGCCTTATCGATGCATCGGCAATCCGTAGGCGGAGGGCGAATTTTACGTGCGGAAAACTTAACACTTTACGGAAATTCTCAAACAGAACTCTAAGAAAATATTGGACTTGGCTGATGTTTTTCAACTCGTAGGCGTGAGATTTTAGAACAAATTTCATTATGTAAATAACATTTAATATGCATTCCGCTTATTATAATAACATGTATGTGTTATTTTGTTGAATAATTTAAAGTTCCGTGTTCAAATAAAAATGTACGGGATCATGTAGATTTCGATCTATTCTTTATATTATATACCTTTTATTATAGTAACATAAAAAATGAATTTACCTGTTTTATATTTTTAGCGATACAACTGCATTATGACTTTAATTTTATTTTAGTCAACATGAATATATTAATATATATTCTCAAAGGGAAAGCAAACAACAATTTTTAGGACAATATGTAAGTTCATATACTATGGATATACCTAGGTAAAATTTCAAGGTCCTTCTAGAACGAATATCTCCTTATATATATACCTTTTTTGAGAAGACAGAAACTCTAAATATATTAATGTCATATTTATGTAGCAATATTTTGTCGGTACTAATATAGTTAGTCTGGTTTACGTTTAGCAAGAATGCGTGTGTACATTAAGTAACAATATGTATTTAAATGAATGTTTTAATTATTGACTGTTAAGCTACTTTTTTTGTTGTGTTTTGTGTGTTTGTCTGTGTTGTATATCGATATTTATGTATGCCATTATTTGTGTATATACTTCCAGGTATATTCAGGTTTACATTATGCGTTAGTTGTTAAAAATGTGTTGCGATGATAATTTTTTTTATATAGGAATTTTTTTAACTTTCTGAGATTTTGAAGGCGAACTTCTTGTCGCTGAGTAGAGTGTAAATTAATTAAGTCCGCGTAACAAAATAGTGAGACGGAAGTAAAATATCAAGAGAGGAAAGGTCGGGAGTGACAAGTGTGCTTCCTTTGACGCCTTCTTTTATTTAGTCGGACATAAAAGTTAGACGTACGCTAAAATAAAAGATTTGAGGAAAAAATAAATATCATGAAATATTATCTTCTAAATTTCTTTAATTTAAATGGGTAAGATAAGAGGAAGAAATATCAGAGTAAAAATCGGAATAAAGAATTTTTTTCTGTTAGTGTATGAAAAAAAAATAAAATCTGACAAGTGCGTGCTCTAACATGCACAAAGTAGGTTTCGGCTGTTGTCGATATCTCTTGATATTTTTCTTACAATTTAACTGAAACAATTTTGTTTGTAATAATATATTCAAATATATTTAAATCATTAAAAATACATGGGGATGCACATTCAACATTTTTTAAAAATATTTTCTTACATAATTATTGAGATCGCCAGTACTTGCCAATTTTCATGCACAAAGGTCAAAACTATAAAAGTTCTTTTTTGGCTATTTGGTAAAAAAACAAGGTAGTTAATTCAAATGAAAAAACATAAGTATACAACGCGCCAGATATAATTATTTAATAACTCTTTGAATTAGAATATAATTATTCAATTTAATACAACATAATTCGATAGAAGGGAAAAACGGACATTATAAAAGACGTACGTGTTTTTAATGTAGATGATGAATTTGATATCGATATTTGATATCAGAAAGTGACCATGATTTGCAGAACAATTGAAGAACCGACTGAATTGATTTTTAGGTGTTTAGTAATGGAACACGGTCCCGCTGTTTGTATAGTTTTCAATTTACATAAGTGGAAGTTTGCGAGTAGATGCTTGTTATGGAAATTTCAGTTAATGTGTAGATAAAAATTGATAAAAAATGTGCTACATCCCCAAATACGTGGTGGAGCAGGAGCCCCTGCTGTAGCACATTTTTTATCAATTTTTATCTAATAATATATCCCGCCATTCATCGAATGGGATATAATTAGAAATGTATTTTAAAATGAAATGATATCACTAGATCTAGTCTTTAAAATATGCTATTCAGAATTTTAATTGTCAAGGTTAAAAGTGATATATAATATAAACCTCTTTAATGTTTCATAAGTGGATTTCATATATTAGAACAAAAAAATAATTGAGTTTTAATATTTCATTGAAAATTTCATTTAAAATTATTTCCGTTAATTCGGTTCAACAACTTCAAGAGCTGTAAATAACCTCAGAATCCTTTTTTACGTGACCTCCAGACGCACTTAGCCGGTATTTTATATGTATTTAAAATATTATTTAATAAAATTATAGAATGAACCTGAGAAAATAAAAAAAATTATTAAAATATTTTTTTTTATTTAACGTATTTTATGTACCTCAATGAATTTTGAGAGAATATAATAGAAATAACTGCATTAGTCAACCCTTAGGACGTGTCATATTCAACCCTTAGGACCTGTCTGTATATAAAATCCTCACCTTGCGATGAAATATTGTATTAATCTCTTTTGTAGCTCCATCTACATAAAATGTTAATTTACTAGAATAAATAGCCTATTACTAACGTATATACTATGCATACCTTACACAATGAGCAAAAAAACATCAGTTAAAAAAACTATATAATAAAATGGTTCATATTGATTTGTAATGATTAAATTAAATGGTGGTATAGAGTTATTAAATAAATTACATTTTAGCATAAAAAGCGTAACGTCAACATATGTTCTTTATCACTATATAAGTTATCTTCTTTTTTTAATTATCCCGTCTCTTCGTTAGTTCTTTTCGTCACTGTTGCTAAAAATGAATTAACTATTATCAAACAACTTTTGCGACTTATTTAACTCTTTGCCAATTTATAAGTCTAGGTCCATTTAATTTATATCAAGTTTTCACTTTTAACTGCGATTAAAACGCACAAATTAACAAACACAATGTGCGACATTAACACCTCATTTCGTGCCCTCAAACTTTTGTGAACCTGAAATTTATTGAACCGTAACTTAAGTTAACGATCCTCATTTGCATAGTTGGGGTTTAAGTTAAAACCTTCACTTTTAGTTAAGGCCGTCAACTCAAGCTAAGGCTGTCAACTTCCCTATCTGAGTTTATCTTTTAAAACCCCTTTATTACGCCTCAGGTTTGTTTAAAGCGTATACGAGGTACTTACGTACTGCAGTACAGAATTACTGTACATGTGGACTTTATTACATTTCATCATATATATATTTTTTATAATGTTGTATCGTGTAAGACTCGATCGCGTTAGATCTTATACTCAATTTTCGTTTATTCAAAGAAGTTGGATTGCATTTAAGTTCTTATAATCTCTGAACGAAACCGCAAAGAAACCGTAATCTGCGATACCATCATTCAATTTAAAATTAGAATTGAGCTTGTGCACGCAGCTAAAAGCAATTACAATACTTATTCCTGCATGTGTTAGCGACTACACATACTTACTAGTAACTGTAAATTGTTTATAAAAACAGTTCTTATAAAGTCTCATTATGTTCAGTTGTATGTTATGTGAGATTTATTAATTTTTAGGTATTGAATCAAAAAATATTAATAAATGTTTTATATATCAAGAGCCTTCATCAACACTTGCAATAGAAATTTCGCTAATCCTCACGTGGTTTGAATTGAAAAAAAAAACATAAATTTCTTCGGCAATTAATTAATTAAATAAGGGTGACATCTTATCCTTTCATAGGTAACAATTATGAAATGGTTTTGTAATTATTTACTAGATGGTGGTGTTATTTTCTTTTCAATGAATAGTTTAAATTTAGTAATGCATTTATATTTGCATATTGTTAACTGTAGACTCTAGTGGATGTATGTTTGAAGATCTAAAAAATTAGAGATTTAAAAATATGTGACATAATACAATTTTTTCCAGTATTTTAGGAAAGTCTTTGTAAAAACATTGATTTTTTCTGTAAAATCTTTATTAAAACATCATTTAATGATACAATCACACAAATTACTTGAGATAAAATAAGCAAACGAATTTGGGCGCCAAAGGGTATCGAAGCAACATATTTATAAAAATATTCCATAAAATATTAACGAAAATCAGTTATACATTTCAATTAAGTGGTCTAGTTTTATATTTTAATATGGATTTAGTATTTTTCAATGTGTTTATTTGGTTCCCAATTTGATACTATTGGCTTTAACATATGTGTTCAAATAGTTTTGTTTTTGGACTTTGGTCATCGATTGCGAAAATTACGGATCGGTAAGAACTATTGTTATATGTGCTTCTCTTTGCGTCATGTCATAGCGGAAAAGCCAAGCACGCTACTGCGAATAATACGCTTAGCAATACACTCTTTCATCATCGAATTGTAGAGTAAATATACAGCAAATATAAGAGCACGGATGTCTGTTTTCTTTTATCGATATCGTTATGGAAGGTTACTTTTAACTTAAACTTTTAACTCCAAAAATCAAATTTGATAAACTATGATGAAATTAAAATGAAAAATTAGGAGTGTAATTTAAATAAATTATTAATTCCTACAGAAACATTAATAAGAAATATTCAAAATCCCCACATATATTACAATTGTAGAATTGTTTTTGTTTGCTACCCGGTAACACTGCAACCTAGCAATAAACCGCTTCCAAATGTGACATGTGTTTGTTCTGTATAGCAGTGTTATAGAGTAATACATATTAACCATGGCGTGTGTAACGCATGATTTGATTTAATATTTAGGAATACCCATAAGTAATCAGATATCTGTGAGAGTATTAATTTTTTTTAAATTTTTATTCGATTACCATAATATTTCTAACTATAAGATTGGTCTCACTGTCACAACAGTATAATTTTGGTATCCGTGGTGCAAAATAAGATACATCGGTTACAGAATTAAAAGTTGTATTTCTCCAAGAGTGCTACAGACATCTGAAAAAATTAAAATCAGAGAGAGCTATATCTATCGAGTATGGTGGTTTTGACTGAACTTACTAGGAGAAATCTTTAAATTGTTGAAAAATCGATATTTTGGATTGAAACTAATAAACGATACTAATTTGCATTGACAGAATATAAAAAAAAAATGTCTGCGTGTATCAAACGTAGGGTTGTAGCACCTAAATCGTTAATTCGTCTTCGGATACACTGAAAAATTAAGTAAATTGCGAGCATTCATAAAGAGAAGGCGGGAGGTGCCGGGATTTATCAAGCATTACAAGAATTATTGACTTATGAAACCAACAGTACAAATATTTCATAAGAAATAAATTAAAATTAATTTTTATATTACATATAAAATTACATAACTTTATGTTTCTCGAGAAAGTGGCATTTCTGTTTATTTAAGTAAACGCGTTATAATATTCTATGGTAAAACTATACCTGATAAATATGATTATAGACTCTACTATATCGACATTGACATGAGCTTTCCACTATAGAATCCGCCAATGATAAGGTTTGTCATTTCACCGATAAAACTTTTTTGCTTTGTGAATTATTCCCCCAATGAGTAAAAAAATCCGTTAAGTACGAGTAGAAGTCGAACTACAAGGATACTATATACCTAAATAAACATTAAAAGATATAAATTAATATTAAACTATTTATAAATATTAATATTATTTTAAACATAAATAAAAGATACACATTAAAAAATAACATATTTTTTTCCATTTTATGTATTCCATATGACTATTTTTGCGCGTCAATTGGTAGAAATATGCTGGTTATTATGCTCGGACACTATGCCAAATTATAAGTTTCGACTTTAAACGGTTTCTGAGAAAAACGTCTGTGACGGAAACACGAACGGCCACGTGAGTGACCTTTATAAGGTTCCGTTTTTTTTCCTTTTGTGGTACTGAACCCTAAAAACCTAGTGTGGCGTAGTTTCTTATCTCGAAGACAACATTCAATTACGCACCGTTGAACGAGATTCAATATGGTTCGATGAGAATGTCTTTGTAAAATATTAATTTTTAATTTAATATATGCCATTTTAGTTAGCATCTTGAATGACTATGACTTAGCCCTTTCAAGATATACATTGCCTAGTATAAGGGATGACAAATAAATATTGTAATTTCTGATTGACCTGATTGGTTTACTGTGGCCTACTGTTTAACACTTTAAGCTAACAAAATACTTTTTAATTTTTAGTAATTTAAGTGGTTGCATATCCAATTATTAGTAAATGAATAGCAGAAACTAAGTAATTAAGATACTTAGTAATTGAGAATATGAGAAATGTTGAAAGATATTCCAATAATAAAGCAAAAAATCAGGCCATCTTTGCTTTCTCCATTTTTTATCAAATGCTCTTGAATCGTGCGTCTTTAGAAGATAGTGCTAAAATGTCAGTTTTCTAGAAATACATGGGTTACAGGGTTCAAAAACAATTGCTTTTCATTTAATAACAACCAAGTTTTCTATAAATTCTAACATTCTAGAACGTAGTTCATAATTTAGAAGTGCATAATTCTAGAACGCGTAAAACATGTTAAGAACTTACGAGCGTTCTCATCCGATGATGGCACTAGGATGGATATATGCCGTGACTCTATTAGTTCCATGCTCAACGCTCGAATCACTTTCGGTTCTCATTACGCCACATTCGTGCCTTATCGACGTATCGGCAATCCGCAGGTGGAGAGCAAATACCGTGTACGTAAAAGTTACACTTTAGAGGAATTTCAACCAAAATGCTAAGGAAATATTGATCTTCATGTATGTGTTTTAATTGGTCCAGAAGTAATTAGATTACATATGTCACGGTTAAACACGAAAACGGCATATGTTTAAAATGACTTGATTATTTAATATTATAATTTAAAATATACGTAAAATTTGTGAACATATTTATATTTGCAAAAAGTCGATTTCTCGAAACGTGTTACGGATTAAAAAAGGGCTTATATCAAATTTACATCTTTTCTCTTGAATTTTTAAAATTATTGCTGAGACTGAAAATTGATACATTTCTGTATAATGTACAATTATTAAATCAAGGTGTTTCAATTATTTTCTAAATTGATGATTTTTAATATTAGGTATAGTATTGTGATAATCAATACGCGCTAAATTAATTTTTCCATCTAATTTAAGATACAATTTATTTGAATTTAAATTTACCATAATATAAGAGAGTGATATTAAAAATTGTGAGATTATTTTAAATTTCATTGAAATCAGGTATAAAGTTTGTAATTATTGTATTTTTCTCCTAAGTAGCTTTCTCTAAAATTTATGTAATCTTGCATCGTTACAACCACTGTCTAAAGCACTGGATTCATTCTGCATTAAGTGCCGTTTTACGGCAAATTAGAAAGAAGTCACAGTTTCGTTCGCACTCATAAAAAAAAACTCGACGTTTATCAAAAAAAATTGAAAATAAATAAAAATCGCAGGTACTCCACAATAGACGACTCACAAATTTTACATTTCAGATATTTGAAATTTTTTTTTATTATACTGTTTCTTGTATATGGGTAGCGAGTTAGAATATTTATACACCAGTGTGCAATAGCTATTTTATATTTTCTAACTGTTTTAGATCTTATAAATAGTAACATAATGACCAGATATTTTAAAGATAGGCGCCACTCCAAATTTTTTTTTCGGTCATGATTGTCGGCATCTATTCAGAAGACTCACTTTGACCATTGTACATTCAGGTTAATAAGATGAAACATATAATGAAGAATATTTTAGGTTAATAAGAAAATGTCTTGCTTTTACTACTTGTTACTAATTAATAATAATATGGATATATAATTCTATATAATGGTGTTTTGAGCTCTGTTTATTAGGGCTTTAGCATAAAATGTCTAAACTAGTCCGCATCTGGTCATAGGTTTTTTCAGCTTCTAAAACTAGTCTCTTAACATTGAGGTTCCTTCTATTAAGCGTTCGCGTTATTACGCTTCATTCTTCCCAAATATTGTCAGTTTCCTATATATAATATAACCAGGTTTGAATTCAATAAAAGAGTTATTAGCAGTAATGTATAGTGGTCTTTAAATAAAAATGGTTTCAAAAAAGTCTCAAAAAATTATTGCCAGAAATTGTTTTCATATTTCGAAAGTATATTTTCTCGCAAAGACATTTTTTTAAAATACCCCCAAAATTGTAGATCAAAGACAGTCTCGTAATTTAAAAAAAAAATTTAATTAAGAATCCTCTATTTTCATAATCAAAATATAATTTTTAATACCTTAATACAGAGGCTTTTAGTATCATCTGATATAAAAAAATATTATAGTTTAGTAAATATTATAACTTTATATTCTCTATTTAAATTTAAAAGAAATTTTTACATCTAATCGCAATTAGGTTTTACACAGTGTTCAATAGCAATACTGATTAATTTTACGACGACGTATTGAATACAAGAATATTACTCAGTTTTATTGGGTGTATCGTGTGCGACATCAACACACTTACTATTATTCATTTTCACAAACTTAAAATAGAATGAAACGTTATTTAAGCTAGCGATCCTCATTTCCATAGTCAGAATTTAAACCTTTACTTTGAGTTAAGATTATCAACTTAAGACCGTTACCTGCATTTGTTATGCTTCACGTTAATTTAACGTGTACATGAGTTACATAATGTTACGTAAGTAATAAAGTACACGAATTGGTTTTATACTATTTTTTTAATATTGATGAATTTATGCTTCAATATAATATAAGACTCAAATTTGTTAGTCTGTAACCGAAAGATGGCGTAAGTGGCGAAAGTGGCCTTTAAATACTAGAATTTTTTTGGACGATACCAATTGGGTACGATGAAAGCCTAAGATAACTTAAAACTTAATGAAACCCGGTGACAGCTTGCGGTTGTGCATTTCTAATTTTAATGTAACAGTTAAATTGTCAATTAAAGGAAAATTCGAAAACATATGTTTTGTTTTCGCGTTTGTACAGTCTAAAAAAATCACAATGCTCTATTGTGAAGACTAGAAATAAATTAATATAAATGGGCTACAGGTATTATCCGACATTACACGAATGGAAAATATATTGAAAATAATATAGAGCGAATTGCAGAAATAATTAATAATTGATTGCCAATCGTGAAGTTTATTAAAATTTAGATAAGAAAATTTTCATTTTTACTTGACGGTAATCATCATCCCTGTATTTTAAATAATCAAACCAATACATGCGTTTATACTCTATCTTTGAGGCTGACTGGCACGCCAATGTTAATACAGGTAATAAAAAATAATAAACTGTGTAACTTATTTGTACTTATAGTTATGTGAAGAATTAAGTATTATAAAAATGTCTTTCTTTAGATTTAGTTTTAATGGCAATTAATACGTCTATGCTGTAAAAGTCAACGGAACGGGAGGAGGAGGGGAGGGTCGTTGAATTTTCCGAAGGCAATTTCCACCATCATTTACAAATAGTACAAAGTGCTATTCAGTTAGCAGTAAGTCTGTCGAGTGCACCATACGATGGAGGGTTTTTAACTGTAGCTTCCACTATTTTCAGATGATCTATCTTGATTGTGTGATCGTCTGTGGTTTCAATAGCAACTTGATGTAATTTTAAGCTAGATGTTCACCATAAGTTTCTTTTGGCTGACATTTGTTTTGCACACAATTTTTCTCGAATATCTGATCCAATCATTGCAGTGAAAATTGACAGTTGTAATATATTTACGGTTCTTATTTTGTGTATTTTCGATGTATACTTTATTTTTGGTATCAATTCAATGGAAACATGAATGCCTTGATGCGAATTTTTCGTTGGCATTTGACGAACTGATGAGGTTTACATGAATGAAATTTTGAGAATGGAAGAAATTGGGAGAATAAAGTATTGACCGTTTAAATTTTCCTTAATGGCAAGTGTGATAAAATCCAAACAAAAAAATAATACACAAAATCACATAAGACTTACTTGGGAAACTAAATAAAAACTCTATTTTATTTTACTATTCAATGCCGACACAAAGATAGCCTACTATAAAGTAAGGTAAAACCTTTTATATATTTACGAATTATATTTTTCTTCAAAAGTTCTATTTGTACAATGGCAGGCCCTTTCTTCAAAAGATTTTCTTCAATATGAATCTGTGAAACATTAGCACAATAATGTTCCATATGGCTTTATTTCTTCCATTTTTACAATACTCCGCCATTAGTTTTATTAAAAATAGAATAATGTAAAGAGTAGCGATTTTAGCTAGGTTTTTATGGTCACAGTAATCACGTTACATTAAATAGACTTGTTAAATAAATAAGATATAGGAATGTCAAATAATATATGGGGCTAATATTCCTAATAAACTATAATGTTGCTGATGTAATTTGCCTTAAAAAAATATTTCACGAGGAGTTTTATTAAATATCGCTCAAAGTTAAAGTTATATTTTATTGTATCGTTCGCTAAGACATAAATAAGTTAAATATTTATTATACTAAATGCAATCTCTTTATTGTTTTGTTCTGTCAACATACGTTAATTGTTTCCAGTTTAAAAGGTAATTAGTACTCATGGTAAATATTAAGCTATCAAAATTTCAATATCATCTCTCTCGGTTACAAAAATATTGGGTTAGTTGAATATTCGATCTGCTTCCTATGTCTTAAGCTTCTGTGAGTGGTACCAACCTAAGTAGTTTTTGAAGAATAATAATCATTTTGTTCTATTAGATTCTTAAGCACAATTTCCTGTTTTAAATATTTTATTACATTCACTTCTAAATTCAAATGAAATAAATTTTCATAGTAAATAATTAAACATCTTCAATAAAGTGAACCTTACCTCTTATTACTATATAAATAATTTTACTCCGTCATAATTTTAGTTCATCCCGTTGTCGTAAAAATATCGACAATATGAATAACGCAATTTGATAAATTAATTATAATAACAAAATGGAATATTTTTATGTTAAATAGATTACGTTTCATCAAAGATATGACTTTAAAAACGACTAATTTTTATTGAAAACATATTGAGACCAATTTTTTGTTAAAGAAATATAAGATTTGCTGAAGAAATAAATGTGAAAGAGTTAGAGCTTTCCTTTCCAATTTATTGAATATTATATCCATCACTACGTTGAACTTGGCTCAGTTGAATATTTTCGTATATTTTTTTGTTTTAACTGTCAGAGTTATGCAAAGAGAAAATTCTAATGATTCTGAAGATGCTGTCATACAGAAAAGCGATAGAGGGATGAGAATTTTTGCAGCCGAGTTCAACGTTGTGGTGAATATAATAATCAGTAAATCTAGACGCAAAGCTTTTATTCAGCCGTCTACACTTTTCTAGCAAAGTTCTGCAGGAACTTTCCTTCAATATTTGAATCGCTCAATATTCCACACGTCTCTAGTAGTTCTGAAAGCACTAGACTGCTTTTATTTCGCTACATTTTACGGTATCGAATAAGAACTTGGCCCTTTTAACAGTAATGTTTTCAATGAAAATGTCTACTTTTTTCGAGTTTCTTTAAGGTCTGATGACATATTCGATAATATTGATATTCTACCTAGATTTCATGTATTCTTGTCTACTGTTTTCCTTTTCTGTTTCTTGATTTTTTCAGCATATTGACTTTTAGAAACAGTTACTCGTTCTGCGGTATTTTTTTTTTTTTGGGATAATCTTGACCGCGTTCATCATAAACCTACATATTCGTCTATCATAAACCGTGACTTTAGAAAGTGTACTCAGTATTTCTGTACCGGAAACAAGAAATACCATGAAATAAACCTGAAACATAGCTCGCCATTTAAATTGCCCCATGGACATAAATATTTTAGGTCTTTTTTCAAAATAAACCATGTAGTAATTATCAATTTCACAATTACAAATAAAACAAAATCTGTGTTTCAACGCCAAAATGTGTTGCATTTATAAAATGCGGTAAGCAAAAAAAGGAATGAACATAAAGAAATCGCCTACATGTAGTATATAAAACAACACCATACCTAGATTAAAAAAACCTGTCAATTATAGCGATTAAATTGTAAAATTTTTGAAAATTTTAAGATCTAGGATAATTGCTATAGTTTTTCAGTAATCTTATAAACAGATTTTTCCACACCTATATATTTCATGATTTTTGGCTCGGTAGTTTTGAAAATAAGGATGGTGGGAGAATTCCCTACTTTCGCATATTTTTTGGAATATATTTTTAAATATGCAATTTGAAATTAGGAGATATATTTTTGCACTCTTCATAACAAACCCTTTTTAATGATGTTCCACATAATAAAGTTAAAACAAATTAAGTCCTTTATTTATCCCCTCTTCAAATCTTAGGTGAATATTTTCAAGAAGAAAGCTAGTGTAAAATATGCGAGTTAATAAGATGTATTGCTATGCCAAATTTTGCATTTCTATAATCCAAGATTTCTGAGAAAATCGATTGTGAATATCAAAACACGTAAATATATTGCCTACTATATCCTTCACAGGCGCATATTTAAAAAATTGCAAAATTGATTTTTAGGTTTTCCCTTTACATGTGCCATAAGACCGCTCATTATATTTATTTACAAACTTTTCCGGTCGACTGGAAGTACACTATAGGTTTTGATGACGGCATAAATAAAAAAAAATAACTCGATATCTCAAGCCGTTTCTGAAAAAAAAGTTTTGACAGACGGGCGGACGTTAATAAAGTGATCCTATAAAGATTCCGTTTTTTTTTCGAGGCAGCACTATCCATGTTGGATAGATTTACTGAGCAAATCTAAAATGGTCAATAGAAAAATATCAAGGTTATTTAGCAATATATTACTTATTTTCAAACTTAAATTTTCATATATATATATATATATATATATATATATATATATATATATCTATTTATATATATCTATTTATATATATATATATATATATATATATATATGTATATATATATACATATGTATATAATTTCATTGGAGTTGAATTATGGAGATATCGATAGCTGTGAAACACTTCGTGTAACGGTTGCAGTATCGGTAGTTCTGTTGGGAATTTGGTGGTGCACTACACTGCACCCATATGCTGTGGAACTATGAAGGTGAAGATGACAATATTACTGGTGTTATAATCACATATATTTCCATAATTAAAATAAAAACGATTAAACCAGGTTTTAAAAAGATCGAAAACATTTCAGGGTATATAAAATTTATTAAAGAAATTAAAAACAAATTGTAATCAATTTCATGAAATTATTTATTTCGTCTTTCCATTCAATTGATTTTGTTAGTCGTTTACCGTAAGAAATAGAAGGGAAAATGAGAAAAAAGCTGTTGAGTAAATTTTGCAATATATTCTATTTTATATCTTATGATTTACTTGAATAATATGGTTAAAAATTATAATGTTTGGTATCGATTCCATTAAATATATGTTACTAATTTGAGCGTCGATTAAAAATTTGAATTTAATATTTTAACTATCAGAAAACTTGATCGTGAAGACAAATATGTTTTGCAGAATCGTTTCGGGTAGGTAGGACTGTTTGCCCTACATTTTTAAGTAGTTAATAAGCGATAATATGTAAGACTAGGGCATATTTTACCTCACCCTTATTTTGCACAGTCTGTAGTGAATCTGTTGAAACTTTGAGCTTCCTTTATTCA
Source organism: Druceiella hillmani (assembly GCA_039881145.1). Lineage (NCBI taxonomy): Eukaryota > Metazoa > Arthropoda > Insecta > Lepidoptera > Hepialidae > Druceiella > Druceiella hillmani. Next base: position 4,174,616 of record JAYKKI010000020.1, read on the forward strand.
TAATCTTGGCAAATGTTTCAAGAAATGCTGTGAAAATTATAAGTTACTGAGTATTTGAAAAATACATAATGCTTCTATTATTAGGTACGTACTACATTACGTACGGCTACAATATGCTATCGACGTTGTTATTGAGTGGAGAATGTGAGCGGTTTAGGGTTGCCCAATTGTTGCTGTATTTCACAGAAAGCGCTCCTATAGACATTAGGTTTAATATGGTTATGTAATACCGCTGCGTTGACGTGATAATATTATCAATGTGAGTGTTAGTTATGATTCGCGGTAGATTTATCGAGATTATACAGAAAAAAATGTATTAAAAATAACTGAAAAAGCTTGATTTGTCTGTAATTCCAGAGATTGATGTACACGTAATGATTACGAGACAGATTAGAATACAGTTTTATAATTAATTGTGCATGAAATATTGTAGTTAATTTCCATTTCAATTTCCAATCGATTTGGCGTTTGAAGTTTCCACCTATAACTCTCCTGCATACAATTAGATTTATAAAATCAATTTTTCATTTAAATTTAAAATTCAAAATAGGTATTATCATATCTTTTTGAAATAATACCGTCGAATAATTTCGAAATTATCCCATTTCTCGGGGCATTTTATTGTTTAGCTATCTAATCATAATGCACCAACTAATGATTTATTCACCGTAATTAATACTTTGGCTTTTACGCCTCAACTATTCACCCGATTTGCATGATATTTTGTATACATGGTCTGTGTTATGGATTTGATGAAGTGTCCATAATGACCGTCATTTGTTTTAATTGTTTCTCTAATAATAATAAAAAAGTCATTAAACTAGGAAATTAATATACCTATGTATATATATGTATGTGTAAACACACGCACGCACACATACACACACACACACATATATATATACATATATATACACACACACACATATATATATATATATATATAATGGATTTGACCGTACGACATTAAATTAATCCTCATATATGTTCTTCCTCAAACGTCCACCAAAAATCAATTAACAAAATTCTGTAGTTTACTCACAGGAATAGTTTCAAATGGTTTGTGATTTCTAACACGATGTAGTTTCATCAAGAATTCGCTAGGCCAATATACGTTGCCACATCGACACCTTCGCATAAAGTAATTTTATTCCTTAATTACAGGCAAATACTAAAATAATTTTTATGCGGGATACGCATAAAGATAAGAGGCGTAATAGTATACAAGTTCTCCGTGAAAGCGAAAAGCCTGTTTCGATTTATTTTTTCGAACATAGTTTGAATTTAGAATGTGCTATTTTAACTATTTTTCGATCGCGACCGCGCGCTGAGCGAAAGAAAAATAAATATTGCAAATGGTGTTTACGTTTTAAATTTTATTCAATTTGTTTGGATTTTTTTTCTTTTTGGCCTAATTGTTTATATTACTATTTTAAAGTATTTATGTCAAGTACTGACTGGGTTTTCAATTGATGTCGAACGATCAAATCCACATGTTACATATACACACAAAGTATGTAATTTCTTGTGAGTGTGCTATTTTCGTCCGTATTTTCGTTCTTAGCGACGCAAGCGTGAATTTGACTTTTCCAACTATCTCTTTCTTTTATATAATTATACAAAAGAAAGTCATGCAAAAGATAAGGATAAGTGTCTTTATAATTTTGTACGATTTAGCAGAAAATTAAAATGTATGCGATTGTGGGAATTAACTTTTTATTTTATATTTACGGTAATGGCATGCCCTTAGAACATAGAGTAATCCAGAAGGCGCATACGCAAAAATCTCTTTGCGCCCGCCTGAAGCCAAACATTTTCTTTCCCTCCAATGCTCTCTCTGCTCCCCGCCTTACGCGCACGGTGTTACCAGAAGAATAAATTTACCCATCAACTCCGGGAAACCGGCGCTTATATCTATATCTACTTGCGTCAGTACGATACACATTTGCATCTATTTATATGGTGCATTGCTTGTCTTATATGAATTATTATTATGGCCGCTATGTTGAATTTGTGAAATGTTTATTCCGACCACAAACAATAGCCGAAGAAATTAGGTTAAAATTATTCAAAAACTTTAAGCCATATTTTACCATTTTTATTAATTAAAATGAATATTAAAATAAATTATCATTAAATGGGTGTGTGTGCACGCGCGCGTGTACTTATTTGCGTGTGTGTGTGTATGAGTGTGCGTGGATGCGTATGAGTGTGTCTGTACATGTTAATCTACAAAATTGTTTTGGTACATTTGCAAATAATTCTTGGATTTTCCTTATTAATACAAAAAGAAAACAATTAGCTCAATGTTTTAAAATAAAACCAGAGGTTAAATGCCTCGCAATACAAATTTAAAAATAATTGGTTCCGTACTGAAGAAATTCAAAATGGGACGAAACAATTATTTATATTAATTAGCATTTAGTGTCGTCATAAAATTTCTACTTATTTTAAACGCGTCTCTGTTAGCCCATGTGCAATGATTATGTATGCAACTGGCTGTGCCTACGACTTCGTTCGCGTGTAACTAGAAAAGAAATGTTTTTTTATGTATGTTGTTCTTGTGTATATACTATTACCATACTAAATTTCATCAATATCCGTCTAGAAAATTTTGCGCGATACCCATACAAATTGACATACAGACAGAGAAAAATTTGAAAATTGTTTTCCTGGCTTTTATCATTCTATAAGCTAAATTATTTTTATACTTACTTTATTATTTTTTAAAAATATTCTCTATGTACAGAATTCACTCTGTTACAATTTATTATATATGTAGATAGGTAAAATATTTTAAAATGAAATATGACAACGGAAATTTCAAATGTAATACCAAATTCTACAACGACATTTCTCAAATCCCAATTCTTTAACTAATTAAATTTTATATTTTTCAGTGTAAAGTAATTAAGACGTTGTAATTTGGGTAAACAATTTTTTATGTGATGATAACAGCAACGAACATGGCGCGTATCTGCTAATAATATAGCCTACTTCGATATTTTACAATTGTATATTCAATTGAAAATTAAATTAAGTAATAGTATTTACGTATTAAAAGTAATTTCCATTTGTTTCTTTTGCAGTTCAGTGATATTTTTGGAGGTGGAAATATCACAAGCCAGCATTTTAAGCGATAGTGTAATACACAAACTACACGACCGTTTAGAGCTTTGTCTCAAATTGCACTGACAGCCGTGTTTTGATACTACGCATTTTACGCGTAGTTTTTGTGGACACACCGTCGTGCGCATACTCCCCTTCTGGAAGTACTCATTATTCTAAGAGCATGCCGTGGACTTCTGCGATATACGGGCGTTGGAAGTGATTGTTTAGACCAGTCAACAATGATATAATTTCTTTATCAGAATCGCTACTCGCTTTTTCTGTTTTGTTTTGATTAACTTATAATGTAAATCAACTATTAATGTAACTCTATTAATATTATGTCCTATTAATATTGTAAATAATTTTATAAAAATCTGCAGAAGGATAGTTTAGTAGAATGATAAAAACTTAAGCAGCCGACAGTCGTGCGGCCGTATTGCCGCGGTTAATTTACGAAGTGGAGTTTAAATCGCTGACACTCGCCAGTAAAAATGATCTACAGTTTTAACTTTCAACAAAATTAAATCAATGTTGGTCTTACGAAATTTTATATAAATCGTCTTTTAAACTAAGTCGGCCACTTAAACTTTGATTGATCTTATGGGCCTACAAACGAACGCTATGTTTTTGTTACACGTTTTTTCCAACAGTAAAACTATCCATTCATCTCTTATTACGACTTTTGATAAGTGGTAATATACTAAACGACTTATATAAAAAAAACAATTTACCTGATTGTATACTATTAATTTTATGACGACATTTTATCACGACACTAAGTGCACAAGTGGTAGAAATGATGTGCTCATGAAAAGACAGATTTTTAATTTGAATGAGATTAGTTTTAACTTTTGAAAAAATGTTACACACACCATAATATTTATTCAACTATTTTTTTTAGAATCTGGCTATAATTGTTTAATTAAAAAAGGCGAGAACACATTATGTAATTTCTTGAACTTGTTTAATATTGCTTATTATCATACAGTTATCATTTGATATTCGCGCTATTTTTAAGGTTGCAAACTATGGATAAATAATGTTATAAGTCGTTTCATACGTTTCATTAAATATGTACTAAATTAGATTCCTTGTTTTACCGTATGGATTTACTGTAATACTAACCCAAAACAAAATTGTAGAAGCTCTTATCCTGGTGTCTATTGTTGATTGTACATTGCACTTTCAATAATTTCTTATACTACGGTATTTTTTTTACCGCTACGATCTCATCACGATCTTCTTATGTTTATAGAGTATCTCATTTCAATGACCTTTATCTATTTATTTATTTATTTATCGATACATATAGGTAAATTATTCGTCAATATAAGCAATTACTGGTTTAAAAACAATTTAAACTTTTAAGTTAACCATGAAAACAAAATACATAAGAATTACAAAAGTTAACGACGTCACTTTTCGACAAATTTTTCTTTCACTCATCATCAACAAATTACATTCTGGTGCGACCGCTATTAGGTGGTTGAGAAATTGAACGCGAAACTAGAGAGTACCGATATAATTCGATTCTAGAGGGTGGTATAGCAAACAGATGATGAGTGAACACAGGAAATTGTCAGAATATTGTTCTAGAATATAGTCCGTCATATATTTGGTAACTTACAAAAATTAAGAAAAATATTTATTAGCATTTCCTAATAAAACTATGAAACAGATTTTATTTAATATTTTAAGACTTAGTAAAATAAGTCTTGGTTTTATTGATTTCTTTACAATTACTAACTATCAATACGTTAGCACAAACTTTCTTTAGTGACAATAATAACAGTGTAAAATATTAGATAAAATCTGTTTCATAGTTTTAGTGGGAAATGCTAATAAACATTTTTCTTATTGATCTCTCGCCTTATTCTGAATTTAAATATAAATAGTTATACCGAATAACTTAAATTTATAAAAAATAACTTAGTAAAGAATCTATTAGGTCATAAGTATATTCCCATTAATATAACCTTCATTTTATTTGGCAAAATATATATACATTACACAAATAATTATTATTGAAATTAAATTCACATCGAGCAGATACTCGATGCTTCGCAGAATCATAAATTTCCATATTTCTGCGGCATCGCTATGGAAATGAATTGAAATGGTCCCTTTGATTCCCCCGTCAAAGGGCTTAAGAGGGTACTTTGTTCTGCGGGGCGCATCGAATTAGTTCGCGGATGATCTGGATTGTAACAGGAAATATTAAGATATTATTAAACAGCGCACCTAGCTCACCTCGTGTTTAGTAATATAGAAAGTGACTCTTTTGAAAGACCCTTTAAATGTCTTTAAACGTTATTTAAAATAAAATGAAGGTAAATAATTGTTTACATATATAATATATTCAAATAATTATTGAACAGAAAAGAAAGTTTGTTTTCGGACGTTTTCTTCAAGCGAGGAAATGATTAGCTTGATGGCTCGCTTGAATTATTGCGAATAGCTCACTGAAGCGAGTCATGTGGAAACATTGGGCATCTTAACGAAATTGGCTGAATATACAGGTGTCCAGTGGCAGATTTCAATGTTTGAACAATTGTAAAAAAAAACTACACTTTTAATACAAAGTAGGTTTGTTTTAACTTTATAACAACAAATGCGAATTTAATTTTTTAAAAACCACGTTTTCCAAATGGCGGCCATCGAGTCTGACACACTCTTCGAGTCTAGCACGCATGTTTTCAAAAACGCGTTTGCAGAGCGACTGAGGTATCCTACTGACTTCGGCTCGAATACTTTCTTTAAGTTGTATCACAGTGCTCGGATTTGTTTTGTAAACAACGGATTTTAAGTATCCCCATAAGAAAAAGTTATATGGGCTTAAACCGGGTGACCTAGGTGGCCACGGTACGGTACCGTTTCGGGATATTTTTTTTTTCTGGAAATAACTGCCGCACTGGACACATTAGCAGTGTGAGCTGTGACCCCGTCCTGCTGGAACCATGTGTTTTGGTTGAAGGATGGACTATTCTGTAGTTCTACTCTGAAAAAGTCATTTAACATCTGGGCATATCTCTCCGAATTCACAGTTATAGTTTGGCCACGTTGATTTTCAAAGAAATAAGGCCCTATGATTGCAGATGCAGACCTGGCACACCAGACTGTTACTTTAGGCTTATGTAAAGGCTCTTGATGCATTTGTCTTGGGTTGTGGATATCCCAGTAACGAAAGTTCTGCTTATTCACATATCCTCCAATGTGAAAGTGAGCTTCGTCACTAAAGAATATGTTGCCCATCCGGGTAGCAGTACGAAATCTCACTAACATTAAGTTTAAGTTTTTCTTAATTCAAAGTTAGAATCGTGTAAATCTTGAATAATTTGAATTTTATATGGATGGAACTTGAGCTTTTTTTGCATTATTACCTGTAAAGTTGATTTCGGAATTCCCAATATCGATGAACGTGTACGCAGTGATAAACTGGGATTTTCAACGACAGAAACCATAACACGCTCGACATTTTCATCCGTGGCTACCAATGGTGTAGGTCCTGGCCTGGGCCTATTTAATGTTGATCCTGTAGCTCTGAACCTTGCTATCCATGACTGAATGAGGTTGATCGATGGTCCATCACGTAATCGACGAATACTGTAACGATTATTAAATCGACGGCGTGCTACAAACAGCGTAAATCCACTCGAAATGTACGCCTCGACTTTAAAAGTGCGGTGCTCTCCACTTCACTGTTCCATGGCTACTAAATCATCCGCACCGCTGGCGCTTCTAACGACGCCCCCCGCGCCCCTCTTATGTGTTGCGTTCAGAAACTATGTTTGTTCAAACTTTGAAATCTGACAACCTGTATTTGAGGTAACTACGTTAAGTACCTATTAGAATGAATCTTTTAAAAATGAAAATCTCAAATAATCATCATTGGTAAACCCTCGCTTCTCTTTTAAGATAAATCTAGTCTCTGTTCTTATGAACCAGTAGATTATTGTAAATAAAATTATACCTACCTACCTACCTACAGTCATTAAATAAGGAAGGGAATAAGATAATCTATCTTAAGGTTTGAAAAAAATCGGCCAGGTATAAGTCGAACTCGCGCACTGAGATTTCCGTGTCATGCGCCTACAATTGAATTTGATTCATTATATATAATTTATCTTAATAATTTGTACCCAATGAAATACAAATTATGTCTTTGAGATACGTTTAGTCTTTGAGATATTGATAAGACTAAACATATCTCAAAGACTTAATTTGTATTTCATTTACTATATATTACTCAAGGTTTTTGTATAATTTCTTTTTTTCTTCGGAAACTATTAGTTATTTTTCTGTAAGTTTTAACAGTCTACACATTTATGTCAATAATTTAATCTTTTTAATCTACAACTTTGCATATAATGGGTGGGTAGTTATATATTTGGTAACTTACGCAAATTAAAATAAACGCATAGCTATAAAAATATGTTTTATGTAATAAGAACGACTTTCCATAAGACACCTCCTTAATTGTGTTTAAGAAAGCAACATTTTTCGACCCCCTAATTTTGACCCATCAAAAATTTATTTTTTTTGAGATTTCGACTTGCGTGTACACAATTTATAGAACTATACCAATTTTATCAAATAATTTGTATTTCAATAAAAAAATATTTGTTTGTTCAACATTTTCTCAATCATATCCATATTGAAAAAAAATCGATAATACAAACAGAACCACCGTGAAGAAGAAAAATTAAGAAAAACACTTATTTACCAGTATAATAATTTTTTCCTTTTGTGAAATAATGATCGTATTACTCAACATTAAATAAGGTGTTCACCGCGTTGCGTCGTGTCACTTTGATAATGCCGAATGATTAATGTTTAAATAGTGTACCTTGAAAAAGGCACAAGATACGACCAATTGTTATTGATTACGGTTGTCTTATTTTAGGAAATTGTTGAAGCTGGTTTGTTACAACAGTTTTACGATATATATTGGTACTTAAATGATTCATGCCACTCTCGCCAATAAGTGCTTTCTATTTCATCTAATTGAGTCAATATTTTTTGTTCGCTTTATCTTGGAATAATCTGGAAAGAAAAAGAAAAGTTTAAAACTTACAGAGACGGACCTTCTTAGAATAATAGCAAAATAAAACGGTCAAGTGTCACTATATTTTTGTCATATGTGTTTCAGATTTTTCAGTTCCGTAGTTGAAAAATTAGAAAGGTGAGGGGACATATTGCATGCACTTTGAAGATTAATACTTAACAAACGAGGCGTTGAAATGAAAAATAAAAAATTGAAGCAAATACTTGATTTTAAAATACCTATCCAAAGACATACGACCAGAAAAAATCATCCTGATTAACACGTACGAGGGAATTGAGACACCATATGAAACATATACTTACTTGAAAAATTCCGTAATCTTTTCTAACATTGACCGTGGAAATGAGGAGTGACCTACAGTGTGCTTTTAAAACTGTATGAACAAAGATCTTGGTGTATTCAGAATCGAAATATTCTGCTAGTACAAGGCTGAATTATCCGTGTCACAATTTGATTCATAATCTTGAATGTATTAGACAATACACAATAACATATTATAAAAAAATAGAAAATATATTGGCGCATGTACTAAATTTAAGAGACTAAATATAACACGGATTTTTGGTAAAGTAGAACCTTTTTTGTTTTATAAATACATATAGATTTCTTAAATCAAGAAAAAATTATATAAAATTTTCAGATTATTTCTAAGTGAGGAATCGTTTAGTCAACCACAGTAACACAAGTATTAAATTAGTAATTTAATAAGTCACTATAAACAAGGAAATGAGAAGAGGGCGGGGAGGGTTGAGGAGCTATGTTACATTATTGAGATGATTATGTACATGGTGACATTTTGGTTATGTACATGGCCAATAGTCATACTTTGATTTAAGAATCATTCAAATATGTGCATTCTTTTCTTAAACGTCAGAGTCATTTATGTCGTTTATGAAATAATCAGATTTATAATAAGCTTTTGATGTTTTAACGGGAAAAGGTCTTTCAAAGCCATGCAGGGTGTTGGGAGGTAATCGCACCCAAATGAGTAACAGATTCTTTAAAAATAATTTTACACTTCAATAACTCAGGTAAGAATAGCGTCGCCATTTAGGTTGCATTTTAAAGATGAAAGATGAACGTTTGTATCAGTATCGTTTCGGTATTCGATGCGGCTGGACATTGCGAACTGCGCACGCAAAAGAGATTTTTGACTATACGGAACATCATGAATACATAAACGAGAACATATCTCAAAGACTAATATCCGATATGAATGAAACAAGTCTAGTTCTGAAGACATGTGAAAAAATGAGGCTGTAAATTTTAAAAAGTTTGGAATTTTCCCGATTTTCTTAAAATGTAGTTATATTTAAGGATAAAATAATGCTTTTAAAGTATTTTTCTGACAATTTGTGTATATTTTTGGAATTTTATTAAAGAAGTATATACCCTTCCCCAAAACATTGAGTATTTATGTTTGTAGGTCTAAGTGAGGGAAGGTCCAGTTAATTTTGATTTTTTATTTTGTAATTATTTGACTCCAATATTTACGTACAAGTGATTGTTTTTTCCTCACATGCAAAATATTTTTAATAAATATATTGTGACAGTTGTGTAAGGGAACCACGAGAACTTAATTTATATATTTAAAGAGTAGCTTAATATTTCAACTGTAATTTTTTTGAACACTATAAATATATATGATTTTATTACACATATGGCGCTGTATATCGGTGATGATATGATATAATGATATAACGAAATTAAGTTATTGTCACTCGTCGTAAACAATTTACATACGGTGCGATCACGACCATTTGATCAAGCAGTTGAATACCGCAGGAAAATAGAAATTACTGTTACATTTCGGGCATAGACGTCGGTATTGTTATACGAGTTAAGAAGTTATTAGGTATGAAGAACGAGAACGTTCCAAATCGCGACAGGCAAAAAATCTTTCCATTTAAGAATCGAAAAATAAATTTCGTGAGTCAAATTTCTTTTCTAAGAAGCAGAAAATAGAAACCTATCTCGTGCAAGAAAAAAATGCTAAAAATAATAAAGGGAAGTAGTCATACAGTCTCATGTAGAAATGTCGGAAGAATATCTCTTCTCGACTACAACAAGGTAGAAAAGGCAGATTTATGATTTAAATAATCTATATATGTTATTCCATCCTATATGAGTGATTCCATCCTAATGTGTGTGGTTCCATCCTAAGGACTAAACTACCGGGTGTCAAATGACTGGAAATTACAAGGCATTAACAAATGAAAAAAGAAAACAAAAACTATTAGGAAAACTTGGATATGTTTTTCGGAAGTAAATAATAATAAAAAATTCCCCCTAATATTTTTTAATTAAAGTGAATCCAATGAGAGGGGGGACGGGGTAATAATGATTTTAATACCTTATTTATAATCAATATCAGTATCGTGGAGGAAATGTGTAGTACAGACGCCATCAATTATTATCGAAAAAAAGTCAGCACTAAAACGTTTGAATTTCCTTTCCTTTGTATTTCCTTTAAAACATCATTTTTTAAGATTGTCATACAATTAAAATTATCTTTTTGACTTTTAATTGACTTGATTTTACCTTCAAAATTCTATCTACTATTATATTACCACGAAAGTATTCTAAAGAAAAAAAAATAAAACGAACTTCAGAAATCGATACGTGAACATCTAGAGAGAACCGGCCAATTGTGTGTTGAAACATGCATAAAATAATATATAAAATGCATATCATACGATCTTCGTACTTATATCATATGTATCATAAGATCATCATACGTACATAAATGTATATCATTGAAAACTTTTAAGCAGTATTTTGCTTCCTCATTTTTTCTTCTTCAAATTTTCACACGAGTATTTTAATGTTATTTTTATTTAAATTATTAAGATAAATGCAACTCAGTATAATTTATCACTATGTCAAATTGGAAATTTGAACGTCTAACGATTTCTAAGAAAACGGATGTAATAGAGAGAAGAACACGTGATTGACCTTATAAGGGTCCCGTTTTTCCCTTTTGTGGTATAGAACTCTGAAAATAAATAATAAAAAATAATATAAAAAAAAATAGTTTACATTTTTATTTTTTAGGGCAATTTTACATTTAGTCGGGAAAACAGTTTATGGTTTCTCATTAATTTTTTAGTTTTACATCTTAGTATTGCGTCGACGATGCGATGATGAGTTCCATCATCATAGTCAGATCGAGTTATCATCAAGATATGTATGTATATATATATATATATATATATATATATATATATATATATATATACATATATATATATATATATATATATATATATATATATATATAATGTATGTAAGTTATCATAATGTTATTCATTATATTTAAGTGATATTAGAAACAAAGGAATAGAGGCGTATCCATTTATTCATCCTATAAATCTAGTGATCTAGTTTGACTTGATCGTTTTTTAGACTGCCACGGTGAAACAAATAACCCTTGCAACTTCGTTGTATCCGTCCGCCCATCAGTTCATCTGCCCTAAACTCATAGCTCTATATTTTTAAACCCAGGATGACATTTTTCATATATTAGCATAGTAATAAATTCTTATTTAAAGTATGTTTCATATGTGGAATTAATGAATATGAAGCAAATTTAAAAAAAAATTGTTCCCAAATATGTACAGATGGAGTGAATTTTTTTTCATATGTCGAGTGTAGTGTAATTTTGCAAATATTTCAAAATAAATTAAAGTTAAATTTACCAGCTTTCATTTTAAACCTTGCTTGCAAAATACAAAGTGTCAAAATAACATGTAATGGCGAGGAAGGCACCGCCTTGCTCGTCCTCTGTTTTTCAATAAGAAATTGAATAATTTATAAAACTTTCAAGTAATTTCAAAATACTTTTGATTAGATATTTTAATTATAATCATAAATAGCTTTTTAACGATTATATCTTCAAAATATAATAATTTCAGTTAACATTGTTGACTTTGTTAAAATTGTTGAATCCAAAAGATACAGAGATCTACCTAACGTTATAATTTTTATATAAATTGAAATTAAATTATCGCGAATGAGAATATTCTCTTTACGAATTTGTACAAATGTGTTGTCGGATAATATAGACATAAATTATTCCCCGCTATTCCGGAAATGGAATACCATTCCAGATGATTGAACAAATATTTAATATCTCTGAAAGATTTAGATGCCAAAACAATAATAAAAAATGAAGAGAAACAATATGAGTGCAAAACGTAACTCGTAATTGTGATTGAGCCTTTAATATCGTGGGATATTTTCCTTATGTCGCGTTGAATTGGATCAATCCTCCGTGGATTTATTATATCCTTCCGTTAGATTCTACATTTTACATATGTTATGTAACATTATATGTTTTTATTTTTACACATATATTAGTAGAGATTTTTCATAATCTACATATTAAGTAAATTATATATAAATCGACCATTATAAATATAATAATTATATTTCAATGCAGACTAAGTAACATCTTATAAAATTCTATGCAACTCTGTTTTTCACTTTATGAGTGACTCGAGAATGGCGAAATCTATTATGTGAATTTACTAAGGTAATTAGAGAAAAGATAATAATTAAAAATTACTATAATCTACATGATATGGCATCATTATACTGAAATAATATTAAAGATGTCAGATAAATATCGCGCGAATGCTCACTGAAATTAATTAGGGTGACTTAATTGATAAAAATTTACTGAAAAAATTAGTAATTGTAGCATTAAATTGAGTAACATAACTCAAATTGTGGACCATATACGTCAAGTAGGTAAAAATATGAGCGAAGTAATTGTAGAATTAACTTGAGTAACATAACTCAAATTATGGAGCATATATGTCAAATAGGTAAAAATATGAGTGAAGTAATTGTAGCATTAAATTGAATAACATAACTCGAATTATGGAGCATATATGTTAAGTAGGTAAAAATATGACTGAAGTAATTGTAGAATTAAATTGAGTAACATAACTCAAATTATGGAGCATATATGTCAAATAGGTAAAAATATGAGTGAAGTAATTGTAGAATTAAATTGAGTAACTTAACTCAAATTATGTACCATATACGTCAAGTAGGTAAAAATATGAGTGAAGTAATTGTAGAATTAAATTGAGTAACTTAACTCAAATTATTGAGAATATATATGAAGTATGTAGAAATATAATATACAATAATAACGAAATCGCCTTTAACACGACACGCCTCCAAACTGTCGTTACCTATAATGGATATTTATAAGATACATGACCTTATACGCTGCTTGCATATAGACTGATATCGCCGCGAACAAAGCTACTAGTGAAAGCGAGCTTATTATAAGAATTACATAAGAACTTTAAATTTTTTTTATTAAGACAAGATTAAATATTTTATAGAGACCTCCAAATTTCTCAAATATTTAACGTACTGGTTGAACATCGATCAGTAATTAGCGGGTATTTTTGTTTTAATTCACAAAATGGATCATAATACATAAAAATTTAATAAAAATGCACATTAAGTATATATATATATGTATATATATATATATATACATATACATATATATATATATATATACATATATATATATATATATATATATATATATATATATATATATTTCTTTGTTATTAACGTTCGCTCGATATCTAATGATAGTAAGAATATTAAATAATGTCTCTGCAGTTGAAGTTAACGTTGATAAGCAGAAACACTGTTATTATACGGACAAATAAAAAAGAAATAAGAGTAACATTATATGTTGCATACTTTTCTTATGTAAAGACTTTATAAGATAGCAAAACAACTTTATACAAAACTTACCGATACGCCATCGTCGCGAAGCCGATCACGCACCAAACAAATACCGCCATCGATTGCAAATTCAAAATTGACAGATAACCCATAAATAAAATTAAAATCCACCACGACTACGATAGACTGGCAGTTTACAAAGTTGCAAAACGAAACAAATATCTCTATACTTATATGAGAGCATTACAACTTTGAACGGTTTAGGGCGACGGCGCGCGACTTTGGCGCCCCTAGCGGGCGGGCGGCGCGTCGAGCGAGCGGCGCGTTGTGGCGCGCGCCTTCAGTCGTGAGGGTTCGGCCCTCAGGCGTGGATGCGCATGCGTGTTAGTCCATTGTAGATGTCCAATAACGTATTTTGTCGAGTTTCAGCTCGCTAAAGCCCTTTGAAATTTGAGTTTAGTTTTTCTTTCAATGCGGAAAAAAGTAGAAAAATGTTACATCATTAAAATTACTATCAAGGCATTTTATATATGACAAGAAGTACGCTAATCTTTATAATTTTTATTAAAACCACTATATAGATTGTCGTTCCAATTTAGAATTCAGATTATATTTCAGATAAGAGAATAAATTTGCTCGTAGGCACGAGATATCGTTTTCGCTCAAGGCGCACTCAAATCTCCAGGGAATATTGTCTTATTCACCGTGAATGGTAGCTATGAGATTTACCCCGTCACACGTTACGTAAGTAGAATATAATGGTATGAAACATAATAGCTTAATATAAGCTTGGACTTTGTTAGGACGTTGGAAAATTTTGGAAATATGATATATATATATATATATATATATATATATATATATATATATATATATATATAAAGTTGATTTGGCATGTAAATCTAATAATAGAAACTAATGTCTTTATTAGGCTTTTGCAGAATATGACATTCGCAAAATTTGCTACTGACATAATATTTAGATCTATTTGAAACTAATTGTACTCTCGACATCGTCTGAGGAATTTGGATTAAAAAAAAGAAATTTTCTTGGTGTTTTTTCCTTTTTTCTCTCAGAACTCTGAGCAAAAGTTTAATAAAATGCTTTCAAATCGCGTTAATAATCAATTCGGTTACCCCAGTTCTGATTTTAGCGTGCACAACGAAAGTAAATTAAAGAATGACGTATCTTTTTTATTTGTGAATCGATTGGAAAACATTTATTTTCATTTGTTATATATAAATATAATAATAGAAAGTAAATGTCTATATTAGGCTATGTGCAGAATAATACATTAGCAAAATTTGCTACTGACATAATATTTAAATCTATTTGAAACTAATTGTACTCGAGAATTTGTTCGCGAGCAATTTGGAATAAGAAAAAATATGAATTTTCTTGGTGTTTTTTCTTTTTTATTTCCGAACTCTATGAGTATAAAGTTAACTAAAAATGCTTACAAATGGCGTTAATAGTCAAATCGGTTACCCCGGTATTGATATTAGCGTGCACAACGAAAGTAAATTAAAGAGTGACGTATCTTTTTTGTCTGTGAACCGATTGAAATAAAACAAATAGCTATAAGAAATAATTAGCTAATCTAAATACACCACTGAAACCGCATCTAAATCGGTTCAGCCATTGCTGATATTAGAGTTCACGATGAAGGTGCGAAGAGGCAAATAAACAAATAAACTGGCAAATAGCCGGAAATTCTGAAATCTATTGTTTTAAACTCAGTAGCGTATTTTAAGTAGTTAGCGATTAGTTTTACTTAAACATATTGAATGTACAGACTCAGTTTTTTTACGATTTTATTGTTTCAATATAAAATTACTCTATTTACAATATCTAAAAATAATTTCAGCTCTAAATAAAAAATTTTAAGAAACTGATTCCTACCTTTTTTATTAACTCTTGCCATTAACTCTTTGATCATGGAAAATATACAATTTTAATTAAATGATCTCTTTTGGATTCTGCAAGATTGTTCTTACATGAACACATCCTAAGTGCCGCTTTATTAAATTCTGAAACACAACGATATGTCTTTAAAATAACTACTCGACCTTTAAAAAATTGTTCAGAAACTTCAGTGCTATTGGGCTCGCAAGGTCTAAAATTTTCGTAAATAGATTTTGTAATAATGCGCGATATTAATTTTTTGTCTGCTTCAAATTTTATACTGTGCTTCCGAGTATTTTGCAATTGTAAAGCCCCAAGTTTCCTAAACAATTTTGAAGTATTCATCGGCAAGGAGTTTGATTCAGAATAACGAATATTGACCGGCAGCTTTTAAAATGTTATGTTTACTATCTTTGGAAGCAGAAATCCATAGTCAACGACGACATTTTCAAAAATAGCTGTAACGTTTAGACTAAATACGTAGGTTGAATACGTAAATTCAAAAAAGTCTTGAATGTATTGAAATATATTAAAAAAGGCAAGGGTGAGTCGAACAGGACTATGTGATTGTTTAAATACGATGTTTTTTATATACGAGTTT
The DNA here is from genome assembly GCA_039881145.1 of Druceiella hillmani. Lineage (NCBI taxonomy): Eukaryota > Metazoa > Arthropoda > Insecta > Lepidoptera > Hepialidae > Druceiella > Druceiella hillmani. The sequence continues at coordinate 4,191,019 of JAYKKI010000020.1, forward strand.
ATTATGTTAATAAATATTAATATGAAATATAGATTGTTATATTGGATTCGCCTACTGGGGAAATGTCTACAATTTACGTCAGGGGAGTAACGTTGCCTGTTGATGTTGTGTTTAGTCGAACCTTGCTGTTATTTTTTTATCTGCAAAGCTGCACGTTATAATAAGTGCGGAAGGGAATACATACATATTATATATATATATATATATATATATATATATATATATATACATATATGTATATATATATATATAAATATATATACATATATGTATATATATATATATATATATATATATATACATATATATATATATATATATATATATATATATAACTGTCCTGAAAAAATTGGAAAATTGGTCTCAATTTCCATATGACTTACTCTTTTATATATGTGCTTTCTTTTATTTCTTGTCTCTTTCGTCATTGTTAGTGCATGGTACGATTTGGGGTCATATTTTTTGTTCATTTTGTGTGGGTATGACGTTTCTATTGAGTAAAAATCATTGAAGATATACTCTTTTCTTGCCAGGTAATAAAACAAGGATGTATTATATTCCAATAAACAAAGTTTGCTAGATTTAGATCTAAGCTAGGCTAGTTAAAATTTATATATCATTTACATCTAAACAAATAAACTGATAAGTGCAAGACGAACTCGCATGTTGAAGGTTCCTTAATTATATATAATTACAACAATAGCGCGATCTGTTGGAATTTGGTGCAAACGTATAACGCCAGTTTCAAATCACTTACATCGACATTTGTAGCAATGGCAATGCCGATAGCTAGAAATGCCTCAACGTATCATTTGTTAAAGTGAATCAGATTGGCCACAACAAAAACGGCATCATTAACCATTACTATTTACTATTGTGAATCACTTAAAAACCGTAAAATATATGTAGAACTCAGACTATTGGGGTTCGTACATACTTTGTACGAACTCGAATAGTCAGTTTACATAATCGTCGATGAGCCAGTTCGACTCACCCTTGCCTTTTTTAATATATTTCAATGTCTTCAAGACTTTTTTGAATTTACGTATTCAACCTACGTATTTGGTCTAAACGTTACAGCTATTTTTGGAATCTATTTTCGTCTATTCGTTTTTCGCTATTTTCGTCGTTGACTATGGATTTCTGCTTCCAAAGATAGTAAACAAAACATTTTAAAAGCTGCCGGTCAACATTTGTTATTCTGAATTAAACTCTTTGCCGATGAATACTTCAAAATTGTTTAGGAAACTTGGGGCTTTACAATAGCAAAATACTTGGAATCACAGTATAAAATGTGAAGTAGAAAAATTAATATCGCGCATTATTACAGAATCTATTGACGAAATTTTAGACCTTGCGAGCACAATAGCACTGAAGTTTCTAAACAATTTTTTAAAGGTCGAGTAGTCATTTTAAATACATAATCATTGTGTTTCAGAATTTAATAAAGCGGCACTTAGGATGTGTTCATGTAAGAACAATATTGCAAAAGTTAAAAGAGATCGTTTAAGTAAAATTGTATATTTTCTATCATCAAAGACTTAACAGAAATTAACCTATTTCATTCTTTTGTGTAGATAATAATTTTATGTTAAAATAATGGTAAGAATACTAAAGAGAAAACTTGTTTAAATTATGAAAAAACACATTATTTTGTCATAATACACGCTTTTCATCATAAGAACAATTTAATGTAAATTATTAAGTTTATCTTCACTTGATTGATTCGTTGTGATGATATTAAATTCTTATTACAAGGATATGCTTAAGTAAACGCTCTTACAAGCGTATGAACGAAGTTTAATAACACCATTTTCATCTACAAGTGAGTAACAAACTTTTCTGATTTCATAAAAGTTTAATCTGTCGACTCAGCAACGCCTCAAGAGGCCTCAACGCCTCGATCAGATATTCCTGCTACGATCATTGATGTCCTTTAAAATCACATCCGCCTGAGGTAAACACCTATTAGCTAATGAATCGGCTTAGGGACGTGCGTAGAATATCAATGACTCGTTATTATTTGGGTGACGTCACTTTGTTTTTCCTTGCAACAAAATTGGTTTATCGATATAGCATTTGGCGATTTTAATTGCAATGTTATGGTTAGTATTGTTAATACAATTTCATTTATTCAGAACATTATTAAGAATGTACTACGTTGACTGCGGGAGGAATATTAAGAACGGTCACTACTATTCATTTAAACGATGAATGCTATAATATGACTATACTTCATTCCATTCCAAGAGAGAATCTTTGTAACCAATGTGAAATGGCAGTTAAGGTATTGTAAACCTTTTTCTTGTATTCGCATTAGTAATGAAATATGAATTAATTTTGTATTTGTAATTACAATATATAATTATTTTTCAGTATACACATTAACGTTGAATAATATAATGCCAAAATGTGTATAAATAATACAGAACATTGACGACACACTTTTGTCTAATGTTATTTATATTGAATATATATATATATATATATATATATATATATATATATATATATATATATCTGACATTAAAAATAATCATAAAAAATTTACAGTCAAATAAGAGCAAAAACTTAATTTTTATATCAAATTTTTTTTTAAACACTTGTCGTGTACTATTTACAAAACACGTATTCTACATTGTAAAATAATATTAACAATTAAAATGAAAATTTATTGGATTTGTTTTATAGTACCAATGTTCTGTTTTGTTCCAGCCTCGCTTAAACGTCACTGTAGAAAGACTGTAATATCATCTACGTAAAATTGAAAGTGATTTATTGCAAATATTTCAAGTTAACATATTATAAAATCAATGATATGTAATAATGCATATACGGATACGGATTCATATGTGCCGGAATATTGAATATTTTTCCAAAGTGTTTTTATCTCTGAATTTTGTTTGAATACTCCTGAAGATAATTTTTATATAATTTCAAAATAGTTAAATTCATTTCTTTAGGGTAATGTTGTAATTATTTTTCAAGCCTCCCATCGAGAGACATATTTTGGAATAGACAATTTTTTTTAAAATGAAATTGGGCTCCCATTAACTATTTTAAATTTTTAGGCCCGTTCGCAAAGTGTTAGGCTTCAGATATTAGAACGCAAATAAAAGCGGTGCATAAGCTGAGATTACACCAAATTTCAATAATTGAATAGGCATAAAGATTTATCAATATCGAAAGATTTAAATCAACCGAAATATTAAATTACTAAAAACATAAATTTTGATTGTGAACAAAGGGAAAACGCGCCAATTCCAGGTACATGACCGATTATTTTGATTTCGATATCAGAAATCTCCTAGAGTTTTATGAAAATAAATGCGAAGCAGACACCTTAAGCGTTCTCAGAGGATTAATTTAACTTCATCGGTACACTGTCTCACGTCTATTATTAAGATTGTGTTATTATTGAATGTAGTTGGCGTTAATTTTATAGAAATTCATTATTCACAATTATTATTTCCACTTTAGTAAAAATAATACTACAAATAAATAATACTTTAAAATAGAAATAATACTACATGTAGTTTCATTTCATTGTGAATTGTTATTATTTTTATCGACATGACGTAAGTACAAGACTCTAGCAACTCTGATGAATATTATTGAATAGCATGGCTAGTAGGATATGAAAACCATTACAAATGGTACCCCATTATCGCAAACGTGTTTTACATTTCATTAACTTATACATGCCCGATAGAAAAGGTATTTTAAGATGCTACTTGCATACGTAATATGAATCTACCCGGGTGAATGTATATTCTCTCCACCTCCCACTTTTATCTCGACACTTCTTTATCCTTTTCATACTTTCTCCGCTACACATTTTTTCTGTTTCTACGTGTCTTTATACAATTTTCTTTTATATATAATCTGGAAAACAGTCCATTCACGTTTTTCTCACATTTTAACTTTTTCCCCAATTTTCCTCCTTGAGTCATAAAAAGTAAAAGCATATTAGTGTTCTAGCATAGTGGCTGATTTTATTTCTATTATGCTGTCTGTTATTTCCCGACAGAATTTAACGTAACATAACTATTATTACAATTATAATTTTTTTATTAATGGTACTGAAGTAGTAATAGAGTAACGGCAACTAGATGAGACATTACTTGATATTTATTTTTTATCAAACAATTTAGCGTAGTCTTAGACCGCTGAAAATTACGTCACAATGTAAGAAACACAAGATTTAATTGACCAAATAATGAAAGACACCTGTTTCAGTACTTTTGATATGCTAATAACATGACGTGTATCACAAATAACAACGACATATTTCAACAAATTATGTGGTTTATATTGTAAAGAATTGCGCTTCAGACGTGAAAAATTTCTTTCATAATTCAGCGGTGGCATTGCTAGAAGATAGCAAGTACATATACGAAAGCATAATTATTCGGGCACACAAATAAATTTTCGCATAACAGGGAGCAAAGAATATTTTCTTTTAAAGAGCGGGAATTTTCATCATAACAACATTTGTTTAGGATTGCAAAGAAAATAACACTCCTAGGGGGATGTTGGTTTATTAAAAAAATATACATTATGTCATTATAGGTACCGCAAGGATGTCTTTAATTTATGTTTAATAATATTAAAATACTAATTGCCGAATTATCAAATATATATATATATATATATATATATATATATATATATATTTATGTGTATATATATATATTTATGTGTATATATGTATATATATATATATATATATATATATATATATATATATATATATATATATATATATATATATATATATATATATATATATATATATATATATATATATATATATACGTTAACAAAACGTTCTTATTTTTCCTTTATCTAAACCAGATATTCTCAAAATAAAGTAAATGTTGTTTTATTATGATTATTTAGAATATAATAATAATCAAAATACACATATGTACGCTCTCGCGTATTATTATTATTTTTACTTACATATATTACACATTTAAAAAATAATTATTCAGGTGTTAGGATTCATCTGTGGTGCTGAGTAAAGGTTTAATTTTGAATTGAAATTATTCTTAGGTATTGTAAATGGAGTAATTTTATATTGAATCTATACTTATAATAAAATGTTAGAAAACTGAATCTGAATCTGAATCTGAACCGATTTAGATTTGGTTTTCAGTGAAGTATTTAGATTAGCTTGGGTTAATATTTAGACAAAAGCTATTTGTTTCTTATAGCTGTTTGTTTTATTTCAATCGGTTCACAGATAAAAAAGATACGTCAATCTTTAGTTTACTTTCGTTGTGCACGCTAATATCAATACCGGGGTAACCGATTTGGCTGTCGCCGCCATTTGTAAGCATTTTTAGTAAATTTTATACTCAGAGAGTTCTGAGAGAAAAAAGAAAAAACACCGAGAAAATTCCAATTTTTCTTGGTCCAAATTCCTCGCGAACGAAGTCGCGGGCACAATTAGTTTCAAATAGATTTACATATTATGTCAATAGAAAATTTTGCGAATGTCATGTTCTGCACAAAGCGTAATAAAGGCATTTAGTTTCTATTATATATATATATATATATATATATATATATATATATATATATATATATATATATATATGTATATATTCAGTTGTTAGGATTCATTCATTACGGTATGTATAATAAAAAGTACCATGTTACAGTATTTTAAACAAGTTTAATTTCAATATGTTAATAACCAAATATTTTTTAAATCAAATAATAAGTACGTGTAACTTTTATATAGCAATACCAGGTTCATTTTCTCTACTTTTACTGGTAATAACAACTGGATTCGTTACTGCAATCGATACAGTTAATTACGTAAATTGACAAACTATAAGATTGAGAGATGACAAGTAGACAAACGAGGCAAATGCGTCGTCATATCTTAACACAGACAATATTAAATTCCGCCTACGCAGCCTGTTTTGATATAGGCGAATGCTTTATGTTATATCTTAGATCAGATAAAATCCAATTCACTTACAGAATGTGTTTTAAATACATTAATTCTTTACGTTATATCTTAATTCAGACTATATCCAATTCCATTTATGTGGTGTATTTTGATATAGGCGAGTGTTTTATATTATATCTTACACCAAATAAAAACCAATTCCAGATATGGAATATGTTTTGTAAATACGTGAATGCTTTACGTTATATTTTAATCCAGGGAAAGTCCAATTTCTCTTATACGGTGTGTTTTGACATAGGCGAATACTTTATCTATATTTACATAGATGAAAATTTTCTCGGTTCGGTGATTGCCATGTTTGTATGCAGTCGGTAGGAAAACCATTGAATCTTACCAGTGCAAGCAATTAATAATAATTATTTAATTAAGAAATTCAAATATGAAAGGAGAAAATGTTATTAACAATTAAAAATAACCGAAGACGCATTGTACCTCGTAAATATAACCCTTTTGTAATTTTTGTTATTAAATAAATTACACATTCAAAATGTTTCAACACGTTTAAAAAGACTTGCTTTTAAATTCTGATCAATATACAAGTCATTGGCTGTGGTGATATTTATGAAATATTTTTGGTTTTTGCGACAATAAAAGCGATGTGTTAAATATATTAAAACGTCTTATATAAAAACATTGTCAACTGAATGTTCAAGGAAAATCTCAGAATATTTTTTATTTCTTTTTTCCCAATCGAATAAATAGATACATATTTAAAAATCATCAACGATGGCAGCTCAAAAACCTAGAAGTAGTTTGAATGGTTTTTGTATGGCCTGCACGTCATAAAAATATCAATAATAAAATAAACCTACGTGTAACAATAGTTCTGATATCAATAATAAAATAAACCTACGTGTAACAATAGTTCAGAATATTGTTTATTTCTTCATTCCCAATCGAATAAATAGATAAATATTTAAATATCATCAACGATCGCAGCTAAAAAACCTTGAAGTAATTTGAATGATTTTTGTACGGCATGCAGTTCATAAAATATCAATAATAAAATAAACCTACGTGTAACAATAGTTCTGATAAAATTATTCAAACGAAGCCTTCCCTCTTTACTAAGGCACTTATATATATTTTATCTTCATATGAAGAGATAAAGTGGGAAAATAAAATTTTAAAACTGAGAAAAACTTGAACGGAAAATCTGTCGGATTATCGAAAAGAAAATCATATAGATTAGGAGAAATAGAAAAGTGTACAAAAGCGGAAGCGGAGAAAAGGTCATATACGTATGCAAATGTCACTTTAAGTTTCTTTTTTATCGATCGTATTTTGACGGAATAAACTAAATGTTTTGCGATAATAATTTACTATTCGAAATAATTTTCATAACTTACTGGCCATATTATTAAAAGTATTAAAAATCATTACGTCTTTACTGACGTCATGTAAATGAAAATAATAGTACAATCCTAAAAGCGAGAACAATGTTGATAGTGGAACCATCAATCAGTCATGTCCTTAACAAAACTCATTGTTTGAAGTACTTATTTTGCATCTATCAGTGTAAAACTATTATGATATTGTATCGATTTATATGACTTGTGTAGCTATCTGTATCTTTACAGATTATCTATGAAAAGGAACCGAAATAAAAAATATGTAATTTAAAATCATCGTTATGGTTGTCTTGTAGTAGCGCTATTTTTTTATTATTCTTGTTTAGCCATTTCGGAGATGGGAGGGGGTCAATATATTTTTGAAGGGGTCTTCAACAATACCTCTCGAACTGTGATGCCAGATGGCATCACATTCTAAAAAAATTAAAAGTTTTGAAAATAGGTTTAAATCCTTACAACTTGCTTTTTTAATTGAGACACCATGTGACCTATGAAATTAAAAAAAAAAGAGATTACGCATTTCCAAAATTTCTACATCAGTTTTTTTTCAATTATTGAAATGTATGCGGGGTTAATACGCTTTACCGCTATTCCAAATTTAAAATTTCTGCATCAAACGGTTTCTCAGGAAAACGAAATGCGCGTTTTACGCAATATCTCCAGAATTATTTGACGTAAAAAACTGAAAAAATTTAGAGCAAGTTATAAGAATACTTCTAGTATTCTTATAACTTGCTCTTTTAATTGGTACTGCATACGACATATGAAATAAAGAAAAAAATATCTTTATTTTTGAATGTTACATTATACACCTTCAATATTAATTTTCTTGAGTAAGTATTGAAATTTACTTGAATTAATATGCTTTATCACTACTATAAACTCCAAGTTTTAATGTCAAACCCCTTTTGGAAAAAAATCTCTGACAGACAGACGAGTGGAGACGTACACGGTATTATAAGAATTCCGTTTTGTTCCTTTTGAGTACATTAAATATTGGAATATACAAAAAATAGGCTACTAAAATATAAGTAATAATACCTATAGTCTTCTTCACAGTCTTTAACTATGTTATGAATTTTAATGAGGTGAGCAGCATGAATTTAAAACTTGACAATACCAGGGCAGACCCATGAACTTTGCTGGTTTGGAGGCATTTATTATAAACAAGACGAATTGATAGTCGATGCCTTGATTTACGTAAATGGTTTGTGTGAATAACTGGGTTTCTGCGGAAATTGTCGACGAATAATAAAGAAGCAAATGTTTAACAATAAAATACAGATGTTAATTTGTTCTATGACAATGAATAGAGAAAACTGTTTTCCTTTGAATAATAATTATCTCTGCTAACAAAATTATTGTTGTTTTCGGGAAAGATTCCAGCAGCTCTATAATAGGCAGAAATATTTATTTTCCTACATCTGCAAAACTACTTGACGTTGATCAAGAATTCAACCTAGGTCATGCTACTGACAACACTGGTAAAGCAGCGTTTAAATTAGAGCGAGTGTGATTATGAAGTACTGACCATCAAAATAAAACAAGTACTGCAGGTTCATTTGGATTGTTAAAATTTATTCCAGAGTTCAAGCTCATAATTAATTCTAATGCTATGAAAATAATTCTAATGCTATGGAAATTGTTGACAGCTACTGTAAGTAATTTTAGTTGTTTTCGAAATTAAAATTAATTAAATATTAGTACTTGACGTCTGCAGTGAGTACGCTGAGGCTGACTAATCGAACTATATTATAGAGCAGAGCTCAATTAATATTTTCAATATTTTTAAAAGGTAATTAAAGACAGGAAATGGCTGGGATGATAAAATTTTAGGAGTTTATTTTCAGTAAATTCCAAGGAACCGAGTCCGTTTGTCTATCTCTCTAGAAACGTTTTGATGTAGTTAGAATTTGTACTAGTCATAAAGCACATTAATCTATATAAATGTCAATAGTAAAATAACCACAGCCTTCGTTTCAAGAAAATATTTTCGAAATTTACTGCCTCCGCAAAGTATCACCCGGGGAGGACTACGCCACCCTTACTCGCATGCTGCGCCACTGATGAATAAATTAAACTGTTTAAATAATACAAACAACAACCTTGCTCTTAAAATCGCTAAGCGCTCAATCGATAAACCAATTTAATTTCTCGCAAGGGAGAACAAGGCGACAGCGACCCCTATATAATAACGAGTCATTGATACTCGACGCACGCCCTTAAGCCGATTCATTAGCTAAGAGGCGTTTACCGAGGGTGGATGTGATTTTAAAGGACATCGGTGATTATAGTATGAACATTGGCTCCTTTGAGACGCCGCTGAGTCAACATATTAAACTTAACTTCACAAACTTGACTGTTGTTAGTCTGGTTATATGGCCGCGACTATTAATGAATTCGTAATAGTTCATCACTTCGCTGGCGGATGAAAATAAAATTAATCTTTTACTTAAACTTTTTTTATAAGTGTTTAAGTTAAAATATCCCTCGGGTTGGAGAGATTGAAATATTTTTTTGTGACGCAAATGCACTAAATAAATATATTTCTATGTAAATGTAATTATGTATTTAATTAAATTGATTTTAATTTAATATTGCTTTCCATTAACAGGTCGATTATAGACAATTTTAAACCTATTTTCTGAGTTGAATTTTACAATGTCGTTTTTAATAAATAGCTTGATAAATTTGATTGTCCTCCACATGAACAATTCTGACATCTTGAAGTGGTTCAGGAGAGGAACATTAGTATGAAGTAAGTAATGGAAACTTCATTCAGATATTCTAACTTCCGCTTCAATACTTTCTGAAACTTAATTTTTCCTTGTTTAAAATTATTCCTTGATGACCGGTGAAGCTTGTTCAGTAAGTTCGATGATATTTTCACAAGGTCTAAAATTGTTTTCAAACGGTGCTGTTACAATTTGCCATATTCGATTTTCATTCATATTTTTCAATGTTAGAATCTCATATAATTGTATGTTAAGTATCTTTATGTAGGCATAAGAAATTAGATTCAATGTAATGAAAATTAAACGGTAATTTCCTTCTCTTTGATTACCTTGTTGCTGAAAATAGAAATCAATAAAGTCAATGATGAACTTTCTATAAATGGGAATTGTACATACACTAAATACAGAGATTGAAAACCTAACACACTACAAACGCTGATAACATTAACTATTATATGGACATCTATCACTTTTATAACGAGGTTGTTGAACCTTAGTCTTTGACCGAGGTTGTTGGAACTATTAGACAGGGGACACTCCACATATATATATATATATATATATATATATATTATACACATGAATGAAAATTTGTTTGAATAAGATATGTTGTGTAGTTTTTGAAATAGAACGATATCGAAAATATTTAATATATTTTCGGTACCGACCGCAGCAGTATCTTTGTTTTTTGCAGTGCCGGAGAAATATAAAGTTACAAGTTTAATGTTGTTTGGTGCTACGGAAGCTTTCGAGCGCGAGTTCAACTTGCACTTGGTCTGTTTTTATATTCCTTTTATGAGTCTGATATTTTTAAAAAGTTTACATTCAAGTTTTTAATAACCAAATAATTTACGAAAATAAAGAATACCGTGTAACATATTACATATAAACCTGAGGCTCACTTTCGTGTCTAATGCCACTGGTATTAAATAAAAAAAAACGAATTTGTTAGTGCGACCGATACCGTTAAGGATGCACATAAAAAATTGCCAGACGGAGTATTAATTTACATATAATAATCAAATTTTAAATATTACAAAACCATTCCATGTGAGATGTTTTTCGTTATGTACTTTTTAAACTAGACTCAAAGAAATAAAACGCAAGTCTCATCAAGAATATAACCCATACAAAAGTGTATGCAAGCTTACTAAGCGTTTAACGTAGAAAGGATAAACTCTTCCAAAAAGCCTGTAAACTATTCCGTCTACGGGCAAAATGAAGAACTATTCCAAGTTCATTAACATAGGGCGGTCGTTCCGCCCAACTGACTATAATTAAGTGCGTAGTATACAGTTTAATATGTAGGCCGAAAGGTACATGTCAAAGGAGATCTGGTAGGTTCCTTCACCATCTTGTTCTTCGGCATGGCACTGACTATCGGTAAACACTTATTAGTTTATGAATACGTCGAAGGAAATGCGTCTATCATCGTCTCACTCCGTAGGCGGATAATCAATTAAGTTATTCAGCTATTTTAGAACAGCTCGGAAAGTGAAGCTTGCTTTTAAAAGATACCGTTATCAATTAGGGCAAAGGATAATTTGAAAATACTTAATGAAAAATGTGTAAGAAATGATAGTTTTTTTATAATTAAAGATATTTAATTTTTCATTGTGTACTTTGTAAAAATTAAAACAAAATTATATAATTTTTTAATATAATTATTATGAACTCAATTTTTCTTCAAATATGACATGCTTATAGGTCAGTTGGTTCATTTGTATATATGTGTGAGGACAAGGTAAGTGTGTCAATTTTTTACTAATATCTATAATTCTCTTTTCTATTGATTGGTTAACCATCGTAACACAAATTTACTGATTTTCGTAATGCGTTGTCTTAAATAGCTGGATTTACTATAAACTAATTCGTCAAAAGCCCCTTTTTTCATACAGGCTGATTGTTCTTGGCTTATATTTCGTGCGAGTTTTTCTATCCTCCTCTCAGCTCCCTGCTAGTTTTAAACTATTTCTTACAATAATTTCTACAATAAATGGGTATATATACACTTTCAGTTTCATCTATAATATCGGTTTAGTACACACCGAATGTTATATTACATATCGTAAAGTCAGGTCGATATGTTATACAGTTAAATAATATTTAAGAATTGAAGTTTTGTCGGAGAAGAAAGTACTTTTTTGTAAAGATCAAAAATATAATCGGATAATTTATACAATAAACCACCTGTCGGTAATAATGTATGTCTCTAGTTAGGTCACAATTCGAGCTAATGAAACGTAAGTGAATATTGCAACTATTGTTCAGAAAAACTAAAAAAAAGACTGTTTAGTTAAAATAAATAGTAATCAAGTTTTTTATATAAAGGCAAAGTAGCAAAAAAAGCTACATTTGTCGCTGTTCAACGATTCGTTAACTTTACTTTTAATATTTATGACATTTTTTCGTTCTATTTAAAGTATAATTTTTTTCTATTAATGTATAAATTTTTCACGATTTTGTATGTTTATTGTGCATATTAGTTCAAAGTAAACGTGAGTTAAATTTAGTCAGTTAAATGTAGAAAAAACTCAGGTCTGCTTAATCTCGTTGACAAATAATAACTAAAAAATAAGTTTTTCTCAATAACTAAAAATATTATTTAATGGGGACATACAAATTGATCCAACAAAAATTATTGGTAAAAAGTGTGACGTGAAAAAAGCATAGGCATATTCATCGAACATATTCGATGAATATAAACTAATCTTAGAAGAATAATTCAAATGAATTAGAGACGTCAAGTTCGGAGAATTAGCATATACAGTCGCTATATCTTGAATAGCAGAAAACAATTCACGCCTTGTAAAAGTAATCAAGAAATATCAATCTGGAGATACAATATACCCCGGATGTTAGTAAAACCAGGTCAAGTCAGATCTACTAGGCTGAGCTGCTAGGATAACCTGACAAGTTGACTTGCCAAGCTGGGCTGTTGGGCTGTGAGCTGCTTAGCTGGGTTGTGTGGTTAGGCTGCCAGTCAGGGTTGCCAGGCTGGGATATCAGGCTTGGCTGACAGGCTTGTCTCTCAGGCTTGGTCGCTATGCTGCCAAGGTGACCTGCTAGCCTGAGGTTGCTGGGCTGTTTTGCTGGGCATGGTTGTTAGGTTGGGTTGTTGAATTGACCTGCCAGGTTGAGCTGTTAGGTTAAACTACCAGGCTGGGCTACTAGGCTGTGTTGCTAAGTTGGACTGCTAGGCTGTACTGCCAGGCTGGGGTGGTAGGCTGAGCTGTTGTCCTATGCTAGGCTATTAAGCTAGGCTGCTAGGCTGGGCTGTTAGACTGACCTTATAGACTGAACGGTTAAGTTGTGCTGCTAGGCTGGGATGTTGCATTAGGATGCTGAGTTGCTAAATTGACCTGCTAGGCTGGGCTAGTAGGTTCCGTTGCTGTGCTACGTTCCCAGGTTGGGCTACTTTGCTGCACTGCCAGGCTGAGAAGCTTGGCTGATATGCTAGGTTGAACTTTTAACCTAGATTTTTGGGCTGGACTATCAGGCTGACCTGCTAGGTTCGGCTGCTAACCAGGCCTGTCGTGCTCGGCAGCTAGACAGGATTACTGGGCTGATCTGCCATGTTGGCCTGCGAGGTGAATCTACTAGAACGTGGAGCTAAACTGGTATGCTAGGCTGGGCTGCTAAGCTGACCCACTAGGTTTTCAGTCTAGGTTTGACCTGTTAGTTGGGCTGGTAGGCCTGTCTACTAGGCTTGATGATAGGCTACCTGCTGGCTTTATTGCTAATTTGGGTTGCTAGGCTGGGATGCCCGGCTGATCTGTTACACTGCTAGAATCTGGTCTGCTAGAATTCCCCACTAGGTTGAACTAATAGGCTGAACCTCTAGACTGATTTGTTAGGCTCATCTACTGGCTTATCTACTGATTTGTTAGTAATTGTTATAAATAGTTGCTATGCTGTGTTGTTGGCTGACCAGTTAGGTTGGACTGCAAAGCTGGACCGATAGCTGATCTGTTGAGCGGGGCTGCCAGGCTTGAATGTTGGGTTAACCCGCGAGACAATTTGTTGAACTAACCTGCAAAGCTGAGCAGCTAAGGTCAACTGCTATGTTAGGCTGCTTAGTGGGACTGTTAAAGTGATCTGCTATGTTGTTCTGCCAGATTAGGCTGGTGCTTACCAGCCCGGCCAACCCGGCAGAACAACATTAGCTCTTACGCTTGGCTGTTAGACTGACTTGCTAGTCTGAGATGTTAGGCTGCCTGCTAAGTTTATCGGTTATGCGGACTTACTAAACAATTCAGCATAGCATTTCGGCCTAATGGCCAAGCCTAATTTTTACTTACTTACTAGTAAGAGACGATCTGTTACTCTGAGCTACTCGGCTAGGCTGCTAGATCTGGTCTGCTATCTGGGCTGCCAGGTTGCTCTACCATGCTGGTCTGGTGGGTTGGGTTACAAAGTTGGGCTATTAGGTTGTTCTGTTAGGTTAATCCGCTAAGATGGGCTACTAGACTGGTTTGGTAGCTTGATCTGCTAGGCTGGATAGTTAGATATGTTACTAGTCTAGACTTTTGAGCTAATCTGCTACGTTTGGCTGCTATGTGGAGCTGTCCGGTAGGGCTGCCTCCTGGGCTATCATGCTGATACGCCAGGCTGATCTGCTAATCCGTACTGCTAGGCTCGGAGGAAACTTGAACTGATAGGCTTTCCTGTTAGGTTAACCCGCTAAGCCAGGCTGGCTGTATGACTGACCTGCTAAGTTGGGTTATTAGTTTATGGTACTAGGCTGGATTACTAGGTGGGGCTTCTAGGTTAGGCTATCAGGCTGAGTTGTCAAAATGTCCTGTAAGACTGCGCTACTAAGCGCGTTGCTAAGCTGGTATGGTAAGCTGGACTACTAGGTTTGTCTGCTAGTCTGGAATTCTACACTGGGCTGGTAGACTTTGAGTCTAGGTTGGGCTACTAGGCTGAGTTGCTAGGCTGACCTCCTAGTCTGGGCTGCTAAGGTGACCTGCTAAGCTGGACTGCTAGTCGGCGCTTCTAGTTTGGGCTGCTAGACCATCCCACTAGGCTGAGATTCTGCACTGACCTACTAGTCTGATCTGTCAGAGTGAACTGCTAGCCTGGATTGCTAGTCTGTGCTATTAATCTGTGTTACTATATTGGGCTACTCGACTTGGCCGCTAGTTTTGGCTACTAGGATGACTTGAGTTGCTAGGCTGACCTGCCAGCCTGTGTTGCCAAGCTGTCCTGTTAGACATACCTGCCAAGCTGGGTTGCTAAGCTGACTTTCCAGGCTATACTCTTTGCTGGGCAGTTAGGTTGACCTACCATCTTGGGATGCTATATTGGTTTGATAGACTAGGCGCTTGGCTAGACTGCCAGGCTGAGTTGCCAGGCCGTGCTGTTAAGTTGAGTTGTCAGGTTGTGCTGACAGGATGGACTTTTATTCATGGGTGCCAGACAAGTTGACTTACTAGGCTTTGCTGCTGGATTGGGCTTCTAGTCTATGCCTCTAGGCTGGGCTGCTAAGCAGGTTTAGTACCTACTAGGCTGGACTGATATGATGATTCGCTTAGGCGACCCGCCAAGCTGTGCGGCTAGTCTGAGCTTCAGAGGTGACTTGGCTAGGCTGCTATGCTGGGTTTCTAATGTAGGACGTTAGGTTGGGTTGTTAAACTTTGTTATTAGGCTGACCTACTAAACAGGATCGCTTGGCTGGTCTCCTAGGGTGGCTGTTATGCTGAGCTGCCTCTCTAGTCTGCTAGGATGACATGTCAGACTGACCTACTTGTCTGACCTGTTAGGCTAGTTTTGTAGGATGGGTTATCTATTTCTAACATGTCATTACCGTATCCTAGCAGACAAGCTTAGCATATCAAGGTAGCAAGATCAGCGAAAAGATAAACATGACTACCTAATATAGGAATATTAGGTAGTCATGTTTATCTTTTCGCTGATCTTGCTACCTTGATATGCTAAGCTTGTCTGCTAGGCTACGGTAATGACTTGTTAGAAATAGATAACCTTTTGTGCCAGGCTGATTTGCTGTGCTAGTCTTTTCGGCTGGACTGCCAGACTTGGCTGCCAGACTGTTCTGCCAGGCTGGACTATCAGGCTGAGCTGCCAGACTGGGTAGCTTAGCTAGGTTATTAGATTGGGCTACTTGGCTGAGCTGCCAGTCTGGGATACTAGGATGAAGCTTTAAAAATGGGTTTTGTTTTAAGGGCAAGCAAGAAATGAAAGAAAATGTATTGTACGCACTCAGCTTAGATATGCAAATGTGGTGTGGAATCCAATCTTTAATATTAAATATTATATTCCACGTCAGAAATACTTTGGCTGTTTTGAAGAAATTCAAAATATATTTTTGCATTATCTTTCTTACAGATCAGGAATAAAAAATAATTTATATTTAAGTGCGAGAAAAATATATTTTATATTTTTAATTTAGCATTGTGGCTCAACAAAATAAAGCACATTGTCCATTTTTTTATTAGCTCGTTCACAATGCTGCAATGCTATTGACATCTATCCATTAATTCAATATTTTGAAGGGGTAAAGACAAATTTGATCCCATCGTGAACAAGAATAAATGTCAAAAAGAAAAATATATTTGCTAATAGCCCACCTGAAGATGTTGATGCAACGAAACCTAGGTTGTATTAAAGAACTTAAAGAAAGTAGAAATAATACTACATCACGTAGTTTCATTTAATTGTAAACAATGCATTTGTTAAACAAATTTTAAAACTCGATTTTTGTATATTAGTACTCTCGAAATAATAATTTTAATCGATTTCCCAATTCATTTACATATCTTCTTTTAAATGTTGCTGCATACTTGCGAGATAAAAATATCGAGTACTCATTATTTAGTCATTCATCAATCGATTAAAAAATAATTTATGAGAAAATGCATATTTCAATGTTATTTTTCAAATAATCGGTTACAATCACTGTTATGTGAAAATACACTTTTTAAAAGTATTGTTTTTTTTGTAAAAACCTGTATTCAGTAAAACAAAAAACCGTGGAGGTTTTGACATATTATGTGACAGGACTACTTGTTGGCTTTGCTATATTTTTAGAAAGAAAATAACGTTTTAGAGCACAGGTATTTGTGTCGTGTTGGCGCCGTGTTAGAATCCGTATCTGATTATATACGTCGTACAGATGTCGTGTCGAATATAGTGAAAACATTAATATTTCTCTACGTCTTAGTAGTTGGTTATTGGTGACGGTCAAGTTTTAAAGTTGTTTAAGTGTAATTTTTTTTATTAATGAAAAATGTTTCCAGTTTCCGACATTATCTTTAACCATTGTATTGTGGTCAACTTGTATATAAAGTGGTCCTTCTACTTAACATTCCTTAAAACAACAATCTATCCCATATTGGTACATTGGTTGTCACTCCTTTGTTTCTAAATATAGTCCAAAATTGAAACTACGTGATATATTATTATTTCTATTTTCTTTAAGTTTTTACCACGACCTAGGTTCCGTTGTATTACAACATTTTCAGGTGGGCTATTAGCAAAGATAGCAAAGATATATATAAATCTTTGCTAATAGCCCACCTGAAAGAAAGTAGAAATAACACTACCTCACGTAGTTTCATTTAATTGTGAATAATGAATTTCTACAAAATTAACGCCAAATATATTCAATATCTAAATATCGTACCAAAATAGGATTTTTGCTCCAGTAACAGATTAAGTCGATCCGTTTATGAACTTTCTTCATATTTGGGTTTCCTTAGCTCCTTAACTACATTTATTAAAAATATTTTTCTTGGCAATCGTATTAATAAGTAACTTTTATACATTACATATAAAGATTCATATTATTAAATGTTTAATGATTTAACTTAATTTAAGTTATTGACTGTTTAGTCTTAATATTGAATTACGATATTTGTTTGATAATTTTATTGATTAATTTTTCCATTGATTATTTGATTCATTGTAATCAATTTGAAATTTTGATTTGATATTTTGTACAAGTGATAAAATGTATTGAACACACTTTTGGTATTGTCACGAAGGATATATATTTTAGTTTGTTTAATTAAAATTTAAAATTTGTGACATTATTGTTTGTGTCAAATATAGATTATAAATATATTTAATTGTGTAATTATTTGAATAAGTATAAATAAAGGAAATTGAAACTTCTTCCAATTCAAGAAATATTAGCGAAAGATATTAGAAATATGCTATTTTTCTTATTAAGCAAATGTTCTTTTCGAGTATTGAACATGAAAAGAGCTTTACGTATATCTCGAAAGAATTTGCTTTCTAATTCCCTGAGGAACAAGGCGGAAGACATCGACGTTTCATCGGCGAACTGTCGGAAGTGGAGACGTTCGTGAAGTTTTTTGGTTGTCGTGAGCGTAAAAATGGCATTGGTATATTTTACGTGTCCGCTTGTACTATTATCAGCAGAGCATACAACGATTGCATATTAAGCGGGAAAACGTATTATATGGCAAGACGAAATTAGTTAATCTGTAATTGTAGGAAAACATTGTAATCGTAGTTACAATAAAGGTATGTTTATCTGACATATCTACGGATTTTGAAGAATGAAAGTGATTGTAGTTTAATATTATTGAAATAGAAAAAAAAGGTATTTATTTATTTCCAGTATTTCCAGTACCGTCCAGAAAACAAATAAATGACCATATGTAGCAATAAGTATAGTCGACAGCTGCTAGCACCGCTGAATTTGTTAGTATCTTATGTATAAACATATTAAGCGTAATGCATTAAAAATCACACTACATTTAAGGATCCAATATTAAAGGGTGTATATGTCGAAAATGAAATAAAACAACGACTTTGTAAGCCGATTTCACTATATCTACGTATGCTCATTGGCGGTGCATTCTTTAGAGAGATTTTGCTGAATGCTGGACGTTTTCTCTCTCTATGATTAGACAATACACCCATTTGTATTGTCTAATCATAGAGAGAAAAAACATAGTTAATTATTTCTATAATAAATTAATATAATATTATTGTATTGTAATCAAGGTACGCAAAACCTATTCGCAACAACCTGGATAGTGAGATGGTCTGGAAGATAATCATACGTTAAATACAATGTAAAAACAACAAATAAATATGAAATTTATTGGCCATGCTAACATTTGGACGGTAAAATTGAATATATGGGTATATGAACGGGACAAGGACAAAAATAAAAAATGGAAAACCGGGAAATGCAAGGTTTTTCCTCACTGGATAAAATAACTTAAAGTGAACCTATTTTTAGTTTAATAACGACATATTATCTATATTATTTTGACATATTTTTTTCAGTTGAAATTAAATGTGAATACATTTACAATATATTAGAGACAGGTATCGGTAACAAATGAAACGAGATTTTCTCAGAAAAATCAGTTTTTGTTCCTATAATCAGTCAATTACTTTCATCTGTATGCGCCGATGCAAAGTATATTTAGACGAAAGTGACTAAACTCAAAATAACTCAGATGATACAGGATATCATCCAGTGTTAAAATCACCTGTGTGTTTAAACTGATATTCTTTTCTTCTAAGTACTTTATTGAACGAAAGTAATACATGCATCTAACATTTTAACTGAAAAGAGTTGAGCGAAATTCTTAAAATAAGTTTAAACATCTTTGAAAATTAAATTATTATAAGAAAAGTATTCTTTCACTTAAAATTTCTACTACTCCTGAACTTATGGTCTATTGATACTCCCACTAGCAGTTAGTACTTTTTACTAAAGTTTTCCATATTTTGAGGTGATATATTACTTTGCTAATAATGAAATAATCATTTTCTTATTTAATCCTTACAATTTTTTTGAAATAAAGCTTTATCAGTAATTCAAAATTACTTATGAATTATTGACAAAAGTGCTAACATTCGACGGACATAAATTAAATTCCTAAAAAAAAATTTACTACGAAGATGAATGATGACCTCCAAAATAATAAGGAATCATTAACACTCGACCGTAGATTGATTAATTATCTGACAAGCCTTTATCGAAAGTAGGCGTAATATAAAGGCTTTAATTGTAGTAATAAATTAAACTTTATTTAACGCATTGACTATAGCTAGTTGAGGTGAATGCGTCGCGTTCATTAATGTGGTCGGGAAAGTTTATTACTTCACTAAAGGTCAAAAAAGGAGTTTGCGCCTTATATAAGGGCACATAGCCTTATATGTTAATCAGGGCCAATTCTAAAATAGTGGGTATATTATTAAAGTACATTAATTAAAGATTTAGAATCGCTTGCCTGCCTCTCCCTAAATGACCCTCGTGTACAAAGTAACGAAGCAGCTTAACCATAAAACTTACTTGAAATATTTCTTGTGATTAAAAATTGACTTAGAAAAAAAGGTATTTTTTCTATTCCCGTAATTTTAAATATATCTACGCGTAACTTTCAATTTATTTTCATGTAAGTTTAATACATTTTATTATTTCGAAATTTCCAATAAAAATAATAATTTAATTCAAACATTTATATATTAGCTATTAAGCTTATTTCGCCTATCCTAAGGATATTTTAACTTTTGGGATATAACGCATTCGTTTAAGAACTCACTTACACGTTTAAGGAAATTTTTTCCAACTGATTACCAGTTTCTTTAATAATATGAGATACTACGTTTTTAACTTTCTACTTTTATTACAAAAACCCTTTACGACACACAAGTGCTAAACGTAAAATTTTTTGACCAGATGAATTCGAAATAGATATTTTCTTAGTTTTGCGGAAATTACTCATGTAATGAACTAAAGACAAATTCTTTTTTAACACGCTTTTATTAGACGACTTGTATCTGCGAAATAAAAATTGCATGCACTTCTAATCGTTGTATTAGTATTATCATAAAACTTAGAAGTTTTGTGCGGTTACGATGACAATACAATAATTTTATAAAATAAAAAAAAATTAGTTTTAAAAAAGAGACTAAAAAACCACAGAATTTTTAAATTAAATTTTTACCCACTTCTAGATATCTGAATTATTTAAAATTTTGCACATATAACAGCAAACGATGACAATACAATAATTCCATAAAATAAACAAACTTCTTTAGTTTAAAACAAAAAGGTTTAAAATATATCGAAATTTTTCAATTAAATTTTCACCCACTTCCAGAAGTCCAAATTTTTAAAATTTAGACTTGTATCCAGAACCGTTGACGATACAATAATTGATACAATCGTGAAAAAAAAACATAAATACACAGTTTTAAAACAAAAACTAAGAAGAATAAAAATAAATTAATAGCATGTAGCATGGTTACGTTGTTTGATGTGATGTCTACTTTAGAAGATGGCGATAATAAACCGAAAAACAGGTTCGATAATTATTTTTTTGCTTTTTATTGCAACATTTTGTAAAAACATGTATTTTCTATTTTTTTTTAACTATCGATTTATAAAATATCCAAACATTAATACGCATGTTTAGATATGTAACTAATATGTTTAAAGAAAAAATCTAGGACAAGTTGACGAAGATGATTACTGATGTACGAGTGCCGGTTAGATATTTTATATTTGATGACCAGTGCATTCGCCTGAAAATAATAGTATTTTTATTCCAATCTTAATCTGAAAGTTTACAGGTTTAAGTGACGTGGGCAGATACTATAAATGAATTTACCCTTTTTTATTTTCCTTTTTCATTCGATTATTTCGTTACTTGCCATATTTTTTGATTTTAGATTTTTTGAACATATTCGTAAGGGGATATACGTATTTTTATGTTATTTTGTTTTTTGTTAATAGTATTTATTTTGGTATTATTGTTTACTTTGGTTACATTCTGTGAATGATGTTTTTTAGATCAGATTATTGTCAAAGGCAATTTAAAATTTACCTTTCCATTACAACATAGCGTCCAACGTTAAGACGTTAGAAATTTTCGGTGCACTCCGTGACTATCATCTGTTTTTCTTATATTTCTTTATTTATATATTTTGATAAGCGGAATATGTTTTCTATACTAGAAATACCGGGTGCGTACATACTATATTTTTTACACCGGCAATTCCGGCTGTGCGCGACGTAAATGGCATGTATCATTTTTACAAATTAGCGTCACCACTGCCGAATGTTTTCGAGCGCCAGTAAATGTTTTATTATAGATTCTAATATATTTGCTAATATTTTGTACGATTTTTTGCTTTTTGTTATTTCTATGATATTTCATTTTACTGTGATAAACATTACATTTTCTAGTTTTGGTTAGTTTATATTTTTTGTACTTTTTGGTGGAAGTCCGGTATATCGAATACTATGCATGTCGGTCTCTCGATAGCGGTTTTTTATAGCATATTGCAGGTTTATGTTATTTGATGTGATGTCTACTTCAGAAGATGTCGATAATGACGATAGAAATGAAAAACTTGTTTAGATCGAATCTCCTACTGAAATTGCACGCCAAATCACTGATAAAAATAGTGATAAGTCGGATGAAGATCATAACGCAAATTTAAATCATTTCGACTATGGGCTCCTAGATGCTAAATGTGAATTGGAGAGAATAGGAAGCAGTCCGAAATCTGCAAGCCGATGAAAGTTTTAAATCCTTCAAACGTGCCATCCCAACTTTTACGACGTCAAGAGCTAGGCAATCATTTTAAAATAATTTAATACGTAATAATTTTCCAGTAACTGACTCATCATCATATTCGGAAACCAAGTGTATTGATGATGCGTCATAAAATGCTAACTTTATGCCTTCGCAGATCTTCACCTAAACCAAAGGCAAGTCCGGCTAAGAAAAATACATTATTTTATTAAAGAATAGCTTGCTAAACTTTATGCGTACTACATTTGCCCCAAAAAATGAGTTAGAAAAGGCAAAAAATTGCATGAATCCGACAGTTTATAAAATGTATAACTTACCATACGAACTATGACTTGGATAGCGCCAAAAAAAAAATCGAAATATGATGCCAGATGAAATAGGTTATTTTAGAAGCCATGCTTCTGCCCCAATGTTATAAATTACCAACAAAAGGTTCTTTCTTTCTAAATATAACGATGCACTTAAACTATTTTATAAAAGAATAAGATACAATAGGTCGAATCCATTCCGCAAAACCTTCACCTAAATGATAATAGACAAAATGGGAGTTCTGATCGACTTTATAAATTGAGAATGATGCTAGAGTGCTTGGAATATTTTTTAGAAAACACCCTGGTTGTATGAAAATTAGAGCATGGATGAAAACATTACTCTCATTATGTATATTACATTATGTAAAATAATTTATAAGAAATAAACCCATTAGGTTTGAGTAAAAAAATTAGATCTCCTATGCACGTTTCGGTAAGAAAAATTAGCATAAAGAGGGATACTCAGTCAATGTTTTCATTCAGACAGTTAATGCTTTTATTTGCAACGAATGGTCGACGATCATAGCAATGATGCCGAGCCTATATCAAGTGCGAGATATGACGATATGGATCACTAGCTTATTTCGATTGATACAGAATGAAGATATGCCAACAAATGTGATGTAAAAATCAAGTTTAAATGCCTGAAGTTTGATGTGAGTTTTCATCTAAAGTCCCATGAATTCTATAACGTAATATAGGATTTTTGAAATGTCTAATTCTTTTTCGTAATTTTATTGTACCTTATTGTTGTAACTTTTTTATACTAATATTTTTGTTTATATATTTGTTCTATATCTTGTTCTCTAACTTTCTTTTTACAAATAGCCTAATGGTTTTTTGTTTTTTTCTTCGTTTTATATTTTTTGTTTTTATTGTAGGTAAGGACAGATCAAAGAGGTTTTATGCAATCCACTTTTTCTAAAATACGAGGATACATTGAGATATTATAATTATTCTTGAATCTTTTCCTCATTGTATACTATTAAGCATAATGCCTAATAGTATACATATAACTTTAAATTGTTTTTAAAAATTGATAGATATACATACAAATGTTCTTAATTATCTTAATAAATAAAAACCTTATTTTATATATTCAGAAATCTTCCATTTTATTCAGTTGTTAACACCTGGTAGGTTGAAATTATTTAAACAAAATATAGAAATTATGTAAAGGAAATTCTAGAAAAAAACAATATTTTAGGATTCAGTATCGTATAAATGCAAAAAAAAACTATATTTTGTCAGTATAAAATAATATGATTGGTTCCCGGAATCGTACGTGAACACGTCATCAATTTTGAATTCTTAACTTTTGAAGTGCTAACAACATTACGCGGCACAATTGCAATTGCACTCCTGCGGTAAAAGCATTTCTTTATAGAGGTGCTTTTACCGCATTTTTTTACTAATCACGATATCGAGCTAAAGCAGCATGATAGATTATCGGATATTTTGAATTTAATTTTGATTGAAAAAATTAAATTTCATGAAATTGTAATGTTTAAGGTTACAAGAATATTTATTATTTGTATTTGACACAAGATAATAATTATATGTGCACATGGTTATAATTAACAAAATTGAAATAAATAATAAAAAATTAAGGAGTAAAGCTTAAAGAAAAAACGGGATTTAATTAACTATAACACCAAAATGTTCTAATTTTCCAAGGGAAAACAAACACTCAAAACTAATTATGGTTCGCCTTGATCGAATTGATTTTAGTTTTACTGGCTTAAATTTTGTCGTGTGAATTTAAGCTTTCAGGAATTCCAAGACAGTGAAGCTACTGAAGGCTTTACAAGTTTAATAAATAAATAGTTCGATATCTTAAATTCCAAGCGTACATATATTTTTGCTTATAAGGTGCCGTGGCCAGATAATATTGAAGACGAAATATTTTCTTTATTTCAAAAGGTACGCTAACATTTATTGCACTTTATTTATTAATAAATTAAGAAGATTAGCTCTCGTCAATGTTTTAATTTTTTGCTCCGAAAACAATGTATATTTTTAAATTGACGTTTTGTCAATTTGGGATTGCGTATAGGAAAATTCTCATATTGATGATAGAAAGCAACGCAATCAAATGCCTTCGAATATTATTTAAAATCTTGATAACATTTTTTCTTTTCTCGTTAATCGTATATGTTATTCAAATAACGTACACTTTCTATTTTATTATCAATAATTTATATTTATTTCTTTAATATATCTTATAAAATTAGTGAAAACAAAACAGTTGTTTATTTTCATATCATCAATATACTGAATCGTTTTTAGGTAAATTAACCCTGGACAATCCACAAGTATCTTGCAGATACGATTTTACATTATTTTACGCATAAAACTAAGTATTTATTTTTACGAACTATTTCATCTAATATATTTCCAAGGTTTAAAAATTAAACACGTACAAAAATTTTACAGAAAATATTGCAATGTAACATGAATGGTTCAGTATTTATTACCAATAAAGCAAAATAGTAACTTATGAACCCAAAAGTGTCCAATAGATACAAAAACATTTTGGTTAATTCTAGTATGAAGGTAGGTTGTTTATTTACATTTACTTTTATGTCCTCTTATTTTGGATAGAAGGTTTCAGTACTTATATACTTTTGTCGTCAAACAGTTGTACTCAGGCTTGTTTTTGTTCTAAGAAATGACTAAAAAAAACTAACACGAGATGAAATTCAACGAGCCCTTCATGTTAGTAACAATGAAAACATTTTTGCTGTTGCTGGTTTTGCATTTGATGGCTGTTTTGAATGTAAAAGTAGCGCGAGAGTACCAGCTTCTGCATGCGAAGACGAACAATTATTAAGTAAGATTGATGATGTACTGCTACAAGAATACACGATAATTTACACTTCTGAAGGCAGACATGGAACAACGTATAGATCCGAACCTGAGTGGCAAAGTTAATCCTCGACACAACATAATTCATAAGGTGGTTCTTCCTTCCAGGCAAGATATAAAAGATCCAATAGACAGTTTTAAGTTATTTTTCAATAAACACAATAGAAATTATGATAATACATACCAGTTTTGGAGCGTATAGAATGTTAAAAAACAATAGAAACTAATAGACAAAATCAAAATCCAAGATTTTACAGGTCTTTTGTTGACTATATCTACCAATAAACAGAGAAGTGCAGATTTTAGAAGTGTTGCCTTTTTTTAAAACATTATATATGTGGTAGGAATCGTATCACTAATTATATTGAAAAAAAAATATATATCCTACTTGGAACTAACGAAAAAAAATGCACAAATAAAACTTTTTTACGAGAAATCGCAAATGAGTTAGTTGCACCTTATATATAGAGACGAAAGAAACGTTGTCACATTTGTATTTCGAAAATAGCCAGAACTTCTAAACAGTGTTGCGATAAATGCAATTGCAGTATCTGCACTGAACACAGTCAAAAATAATTTGTAATATTTATAAGTAAATAAGTAATAAAAGTTAAAATACCTTCAATACTGTAAAACAATTTAAAAAAGTCTATATATTTTTTATAATTTTTAGGCATTCACATTGTCTTTGTTTTCTTTCAAATGCCCTAGATTTCTATAATAGATAAAAGCACAAAATCATAATAGGTAGTAAACGGTTAAACTGCTTTAAAATGTGAAGCTTTTATCTCATTACGATCTCTAGTTAGTCTCCGAGCATATTCACGTTATCGATGCTTATGGAATAATGACTTCAGGTGTGATGCTGCACTAGCTTACTAGTACAGCGTCACATCTTGAATTACAATACATTATCTTGAATTTAAATATTGTTATTAACGGGTTTAAATATTTTAGAGCACATGTAGTCCATTTTGTTCAGTTTTGAGCAGTTTAAATGTCTTAAAAAGAGATTGAAGCTTGCTTTAATTCAATTTTTAAAAAAGAAGCATTTTAGAGGCATGCACTGAACACATTCATAAAATATCTTAATATCAGATAAAGTGAGTTTATTTAAATTTCGCTGTGATGAAAAAAATAAATTTCTTTCACCAAAAGTCCTTGATATAAATAAACATATATCTCCGATCCACCTATTTCGTCTTTTAAACTTCGATTTCCGTTAAACCAATGACAAAGTGTATATGTGAATAGAGACATTTTTTAAAAAATCTATCCCTTTGTAGAGAAGAAATATTTGTTATCGGGTTCAAGTTTAGTTTGTACAAAAGCATTTAAGGTAGTTAGTTGTCTTGCAAAACGCATTGTCGACGAAATTCGCTGAATTTTTGATATATTATTCAAACTATGATTTACTTTCAATTCACAATTAAATGAAACTATGTGATGTAGTATTAATTCTGCTTTCTTTAAGTTCTTTACCACGACCTAGGTTTCGTTGTATTACAACATCTTCAGGGGCGCTTTTAGCAAAGATTAACTCTTAGGAACATCCAACAGCATTTATATGTTTCAAAATAAATAGCGGAAGCCAGGTGTGTGTGGGTTTTTCCACTGCTTATGTTAGTGAGTTTATTGTAGGTGAGCGGTGTAGGTTTCATTATATTTCCGAGAGTTTTACGATATAAAAGTATTTTATTGAGAGTAATAAATTAAATTGATGTTATTGTATAAGGTAATATCGATTTATATTCGATATTAATTGTACTTGCTATATTATGCCTTATTGTGATGTCTTGATAAGTTATGTAATGTATTGGTGCGAAATAGTACGGAAACAATCTATCTCCTTCAACGATTTACAATTTCCTGGTATCAAACTGGATCAAGTCTCAAATTGCATGAATTTTTACCGTTTATAAGAAAAATATATTTTAATATACACTATCATATTTTTAGCAAATAAAGTTAATTGCCATCCAAAATATTTTTAAATATATGACATGTCTAATTTTGGCATGTAAGCTTAGAATTTGTGACTTTTTGCTCAAAAAACTGAAGTTTATTCTAAGTGGATTAAGTTTCTTAATTGAACTCCAAATTAACTACGATTTAATATTGCACAAAGTGTTATAAAAACAATAAAAGTGTTCATTGTGAGCTATATTTCCTTTTTCGATTTTTTTTAGAATCTAAATTTCCAGTCACTGAACTTCCCAAATTTACTGAAATTTTCAGACAAATGCTCATCAAGAATATACAAAATAGATGAATTTAAACAGCCAAACTTTTATTAAAACATAATGTATGGTAACAACGTGAAGATTTACTTTGCACTGTCTCGTGAAGGTTATCACTGCTAAATTTTAAATTCAGTATCGCCATGTCTGGCAATTCTAATCTACTTAAATAGTTAGAAATCTAGATAAAAAGTAAATATTTCAAAAACTTACTGCCGAAGAAAATAATATTAACGTAAAGAATATAATATAAAAGTAATATATTATAAGTAATATTATATAAAAGTAATGAGCAATGTTTAGGGGATATTGATAGCGACGCACACGAATTGGATACAGGTATAGAAGGAGGACGGTTCACTCGGGCCATCTACGTGACCATAGCCTAATTTGGTGATGATTGGTCGACTTGTAAACTATAAAAATATTAATCGGTTATTAGTGTGCGTAATGCTAATATTGATGAGTTTTTAACTGACTGTACAGAATATTTTATGTTCATTTGCTTATTTGTCTTTTTTCATGCTGAAAAGGCCAAACAGATTTCAATAAAATTTACAAATATTGTGAATATTCTAGGTTAAAAATTGTTATAAAATTACGTTTAAATTATAAATAATGATTATTTACTTTTATTGAAATATTATTTTGTTTTTATTTTTATCTCTAAATCCATTTATTTCTTCACGCCTCAGACCAGAACAGCTAAATAATTAAAACCCATTAGGTTTTTACTGGTATATAGTGTTGAGTCTGGGATAATATATAAACCAAATGTTCTATATATTATTCCAGATTCAACATTATATACCAGTAGAAACCTAATCACCAGTAAAAACCTAACAACTGATTCACCACAATCGACCAACTAAGAGGAAGATATGGCTCCTTGATGTTTCAACACAAAGTGCACTTATTTAAAATAAAATTTTCTTTATGATTATTTTAATAGATGGCGTTATGAGTATTAATCTTGCAATCAATTTAATAATATTTTTGTCTACAGTTTCACGCAAATGTGGTATCAGGAACCGTTCGTTTTATGTAAGATTGATGTCCTTAAACTTCTAGGAGTGACAAACATGTGTAGCCCTTATAGAGCCTTGATGAAAAATGCAAATGTTATTAAATTGTGTACGGCGTCTTTTAATGTTCTGAACAAAACTCAACAACAAAGCAGTATTTGAAATATACAAGACACTTAGGTGAAAGGATATAGTGGATTATGCTTTTTATACGTAATTAACTTTACAAACTTATCACGAAATTGTAAATGATAGAAAATCCTTTATCTCTAAATTTTTTTTAAAGGTTTTAGATACTAATGTATCTGCCTTATTATTAAATTTGTTTATCTACCTGATACACGTATAAAATAGTAATGTTGTGATTTATTCTATTTTTAAATTGTGTCATTACCACAGCATTCCACAAAACTATGAAACATGGTTCATCAAAGTTTTCAAAAGAGCGGAATACCAAAAAATGGTCTACTATTTTAAAAGCACGATATCTTGGGAGCCAGAATAACTAATGCCCTGTTGACAGAACCTAATTTTACATTGATAATACGTCAATGACACAGTGCCGTTTACTGAACTTTAATCCCAATGACTAATTTATTTTAAAGAGTATGTGTAAAAATTAATTGATCAAGAAAACCTTGCTTGCACGGATATTAAGCCAGTCGATATATTTATAGTATTTACAATTGCTCATATTCTTAAGGTGAATACTAATGTGTATATACAAAAATAAACGTGGCCTTACTTTCAAAATACACCACTTATAATGAATCGATTATTTGTCGTTCGTCAAACACTTATTTCACATTCTGTGCCACAGTTGTTTATCTGTAATATTTCAGTTCTACTCGCATTGGTAATTTAAACAGACGTCACAAGTTGTTCTAACAAAATGTCTTCTGTAAAAGATAGTCTCCGACCTTTAACAATTTTGCAAGCATTTTTGGGTACTAAACGAAATTACTTATTGTCCCTTGAAAGATTCGAACGTTATTATGAAACGTACCGCATTATATTAATATTATTAACGATCTTTATTAAAGCATGTGTTGCTTACCTAAATTACTTAAATGGAAAACATATATACTTTGTGACTACTTTTTTCGAAATAATTGTAGCTATTAACATTATTTGGTCAACCAATATGAGACAAGGTTTATTCAGAAAATTGATTGTAAAAATCGAAAAAATCGACAGAAATATGAGTACCGTGCTTGCACCCGAAACTTACGAACTAATGAAAACTATTAGTGTAATAATGTTAATTTTGGTTATCATTATGCTTATTTACAAGGAAATTTCATTACTACATTTAAGTCAATTCTCAACGACTATCATTGATTACTCATTTCAAGTTACGACTTCTCTCGTGATTTATTTGGATATCTGCATTTACACACAGTTAGTTCGTACCATCCATGAGAGGTACTCCATATTAATTAGTGAACTGAACAGCTTATCTGAAACAAATAGGTCTCAAAGTTCTGCAAACCTTCAAGTTGTATCAATGGAGAATGTTGATTGCGTAGATTTAAGAAATTCTGGAATATCTAGTGGTAACATGAGTACACTCGACATATACAGATGTTGCTTTAAGTTGTTTCGTTTGATTGAGATGCTGAATTCAGCCTTTGGTGTCCAGGTTCGTATATCAGAAATATAGTTTACTGCTTTGTTATATTTTCTCACATGTGAAAATGCACGCATGCTCGTAGATTTTCTCATTTACTTATGTACTTAAAAATATATCGCGTGATATAATCTATATTTTCAGTTTCTGACGTTCTATGGGACCATATTTGTATTTGGCGTTTTAACCACTAATAATTGCTTACATTACGCTATTAACGTAAGTGTCATTTACTAAACTTAAGTGTCATTTACTAAACTTAAGTGTCAGTTACATTTACTAAAACATAATTTTAAATTTAAAAAATTTTAGATATTTTTTTAAAATATTCAAATAAATATTCATTCCAATTATTTCTACCAGGCTTTCAGTTATGAGTATATTAAATTAGTTACGACGGGCTTCTGTGTGGAATTCCTTTATATTTTGATTACTTGTTATCATTGCAATAAAGTTCAGAATGAGGTATTGGCTCTAAAGATGACAACTAACAATATACTAGCAAATTGTCGTTTTGGTAAGATTATTATGCTTTCTATAATAACAAATTTGGTAATTTTTTCATGAAAGAAGAATTAAACATTACGCTTCTTATACTCCAGATTTTTCGTAAACAAATACTCGTTGTCAAAAAATCTTATGTTTATCTTTTGTAAAAAAATGTCCGTTTAATTACGATTAGCTTTTAAGTGTACTTCCTAAAATAAAATGTATCGTACAATTGAGAAAGACTAGTTGTAAATGAACCAAACTTACCTCCAAATGCCATTTTTGTTGTTTCAACACATTTCTTGAAAACCCCTTCGTTGAATTTAAAAAACCTTATTAGACTTATTTATTAGAAAATATATTATATAAAGAAAATATCTCTCATTTGCATTCATATTTTCAGATGAGCAAGATGAAATAGTATTAAACCAGCTGGAGCAACTGACTAGTACGCCACCTCGGTTCACTGTTTGCGACTGTTTCACGTTGGACCTTAAACTGATTACTAGTTATCTCAGCCTGTATACAACGTACCTAATCATGGTATTGCAATTTTATGAAATTGCTATGTCGTAAACTATTATTAGCATTTATAAGATAATATTGTGCTACAGTATTTTAATTAGTAGCAAATTCCTTAGTTTTTGGCTTCAAAACGATAGCTTGGTTCAATCAACGCCCAAAACTGTGTATGGAATTTAATATTTAAAATATTAAGTTGCTTATTTTATTTGTAGTGACTCTAAAATATTATATATCAGCAATAGCTTGAGTGTAATATTGATATTTTTAATAAGTTTTAATGAAGCTTGACTGGTATGGTATATATATGATAGATATTTAATTATAATGTTTGTTAAGAAACGTTGTGCATTAAAAAAGTTTTTGTACTAAATTAAGCATAATATTTGAAGAAGAAAGCATAACCTGTAACATAATAATTAGTGTTCTATGTAATTGAATTTTTTGACTTCACATCGCATAAAAATACAATGTAAGTGCAACGTGCGAAACCCTATATAAATTATGAAAAGACACGATTCAAGAGAAATGTCATAAAAATTTGTTGTAGGAAAAAGTATCTGGTAGTCAATGTATATCCAAAAGAGTTTGTCTCTGTGCGAGCATTGTATAAAATAAAATAGTAAATAAATTTTCATATCTAATAAATTTTTTATATAAAAATGCTTAAATACCTAGTGAAATTTAAAGAAAATTTAAAACGAAACCTTATTGATTTCAAAACAAATTGGATAAGGCAGTATACCATAAGGTCTAATTCAATGTTGTAAATTTATACTCAACTGCATTTGTTTTCAACTTTCTATGTTCTCCAACTGTGTTTTCTTATGTGCGTAAATAAAGCGGGAGCTGCTGATTCATATAACTCTAATCTATACTCTTAAGTGTCTATTAAATTTTTTGTGTACTGTAATTAACTGAAAGCAAGCCCTCGACTTTTCACCGACACACAGCGTGTTTTATTGATTTTGGTGAACTGTTTTAATCACTATGGAAGTAATTTTGAGACTATTGAGATGTAAAAATACATGAGTATCTATTTATTATTATATTGCATATTCACATTTAAATAAATTTAATATATATATATATAAATATATATATTAAATTTATTTAAATGTGACAATATATATATATGTATATATATATATATATATATATATATATATATATATATACATATATATATATATATATATATATATATATATATATATATATATATATTGTTACCCGAATTTCAGTCAAGTTTGTTTTCTTTTCTCTTGAGAAAAGTACATGTCATTTATTTGGTATAAAGTAAAATTACCTCAGGCCCTTAGGCCTCAATTCTGAGATTGTTTATTCTTATTAAAATCTAAATCTAAATTATATTTATCATTAAGTTATATTGTTTACTAATTACTGATTTAGGAAGATAAATATAATTTTGTCTATTGGCGCTTATGATCAGCATATATAAATAAATTAGGCATTTTTAAACAATAATAACGTATCGTATTTTTTTTTAAGTAAATCCTTTTCTGGTTCGTGCAGATTAACTAAACTTTCATGAATCCAAATTTATTCAAATAATAGTGCATACCGTCTATAGGTTGTTTCTTTCGTTTAGATCATATTTTACTATAATGTGTTTAAGCGTTTCCGATTTACTTCCCTATCAAATGCGTATGATTGCAATCAAATATTCATGGTTGTGTAAGGCGTCATAAAAATAATTTCTTTATGGAAATATATGTAATGAATGAAACTAACGTAATGTGTTAAGACAAAAGAATATGGTGTTCGATAATCACTATTTGCGTTGCTTTAATACAAAATAGATTGAAGATATAGATAGGTGGATAATATTCAGAAATAGTCAACCCGCCCTCATTGCGTGTTCTCGACGTTATCTTCTTCATGTGAAATACTTGCACATCCATTTAATACATTAGTAAACTCTGTCGTTAAAGTTATAGGTATATCCTCTGAATCTATTAACTTATTTAAATAATGGAAAAGCTAATATTCTCTACTGAAAGCGCTAAGCAACATAATGTAATTGCTCTCAAGAACCACAGACACAACGACCCTTCAAGTAATAACGCATTGTCGATACCTAACGTTTGCCCCAAAACCGATTTATTGTACGCTGTATCATGTAGTATCTAGGATATGGATTATTTCGAGATGTTGCTTGTTAATACTTCTCGCACGTGAGTGTAACTGGTCGGGTTGAATGAGTCGCGTGTGTTAGTTAAGTCAAGATAGTTCATTGCTTCTCCAGCGAAAAGTTTAATTAACCTTTTAATTACACTCGATCGGGAGTATGTCTATATGAACAACATGAAGTTATATAATCTTTAACTTGTAATCTCGTTAGAATTGAATTAATTTTAGTTACCCATATTTCTTAAATGTATGAAATATTTGAATGTTCAGCAACATTAATGTTATCATTAATATCGATAAATATAATGTAAGATGAAGAAAATCACAAAATAAATATATTTAAAAATAAAAAAGGCATTATTTTCTCGACACAAAGGATGGCCGAGATCGCTCTGCGTACAATTGTTACGGAGTACCGTTCAGCGCATAAAAGATGAATATAAATTGAGAAGATGTCTATGTTTTACCGTTGCTTGTTTTCCAAGAATACCCAACGAAATGTATAAATTTATAAAGATTATCTCAATTTACATTCTTCGATTATTTTCCGGCTGATCGAAATTATTAGATTGGTAACTAATAAACTTGTCAATTTCTCAGCGATTTCTATAATATTAAATATACTTCTCGTAGATCTCTGGTAAGATCGTTGGATAGCGCGACATTATGACTTCTGTTCACTTAGCAACTGACTTTCAGCAAGTAAAGAATAAACAAGAAATACAAATATCACAAAGAGAGCATGGACTGTTTTTGCTTCATGGATTCCATTTAGGACGAAAAATGAGCTTTGGAGCACGCAATATGTGCTCAACGATGGTTGAAGCTATATTCTACTACGGTAAGGCATCGAAGAAGGAAATTTTGATCTATACTATAATCCTCATTCTGGGATAATAATCTACATCTTTCCGATAATTTTTCTACATTTAATGTAGGAGGTCATCCTACATTAAATTCAGATAAAAAGCCTTATTGAAACACATCTCAGGTTAAGTTCGTGTTATCTGGCAGAGTTACTCTCACGCACCCAAACTGTAATAGAAGAACAAATTTGGAGAAGAAGTGGAAAAAATATGTATCGCTATTAAATGAGTTAACTCACACTGATAAACTCGGACGGCGGAATAATTAGTTGCCAAACAAAAAGGTTTAGTATTAAAATCGAGACTTAATTTACTATACAATTATTTGAGAATATTCTAAATGTTGTTAAATTCTAGAGTATGTATCTTTTCTTCTCTTTTACTGCCGTTACAGTAAAAGTTTATTAAAACTCATTATGGTTAGTTTTGTAGTTTAAGTGTTTCAAACATTTATTTATCAAGATCCTCATCAGTTGGCTTTAGATTGCGTGATTGTCTCAAAAAATTGTAATACTTATTATTATAACCAAATCACCGTATAGTTTATATAATTATAGTGACCTTTTAAGGGTCACTAAATGAAACGTCTACCGTATGTCTGTGACAACCCCTGCAGAATCTGCAGTATCAGAAAAGATTCTGCAGTTTTTGACTTGCATGGAAATTTTAAAACTGGATGTTTCGTATGGAGATTTTAATCTTTATGATGCACAATATGAAAAAATTGAGTGTACCTCCGAAAATATGTAAAGCAGAGATATTTTTTTTCACCCCTCGTGTCGTGTGGTGTGTCATTTTGAATTGAGGATATTGGAAAGTAACTTGTAGCACTTCGGTAAGCAAAGAAGTAGTTAATTTATACAACTATCAGTATGTAGTAAATACGTAACGAATACATTATTATGTTTTTTCCCTAATTTGAAATACCTTTGTCGACTACATTTATATAAGTATCCCAAAATATTAAGGGAAAAGGACCACTTGTTTTAATAACATTGATTCATTTTCACTATGAAGATGCCTCGAAAAAACTGAGAACAGTGAAGTCACGAAATCAATGTAACATTATTCCTGTAGGCTTCCTTCTTGAATATCCCGAAGATTGCCTTTTCTTAAACTAACTTCATCTTTAATATCTTCATCTTCACAAATACTCTTGGTGATCGATAAAATCCTCGATGATACTGTACACAAGTCTGAAAAGATTTGCGATCACCGTTTCTGTAATAATAAGCCATATTAATTTTTCAACTTCAATTTTCAATGTAAAGATGTCATTCATTCTGCAGGTAAAAGTTTACGAGGCTAAAGTTTATTTGCCTACCCAGAAAAACTTTCATAAAAAAATATAGAGTTAAAATGAAAAAGAGAATATTGTGCTTTACTTTTAGCTTGTGCAACGTATATGTATATAACAGCTTTATCCAAGAAAATAAAGGTTTGCATTGCATTTTTAAATCACTACAAAATCTGTAATATATAATGATTTATTATATTATGTTAATAAATAATATACAATCTAAGCGCGCAGACTAGTTCATGTGTACACGAAATATATCTCAAACGAAATACTTTTGATACCCCGTAACTCCAGACATATTTGATTTACGTATGCAGGGACGTGATAAATTTAACTCTGTATTTAAAATTTCTTTAATATTGTTTTTATATTTAATGAGATATAGATCTCCAAAAATTTTGCCACTGACCGACACTGTTCATAATCAGAACCTCTGGTTACACTCTGTTCAAGTAGATATTTGAAATTTTGTATGTAGCTAGAGTTTTATGTACACATGAAAGAAAAGATTAGAAATTAGTCAAGGTGGTTCAGATTATTTGACAAAGGTAATGTACAATTAAGCGTGGAACATTTTATATGAAATTTGTTTGATCGAATATCAAATATCAATAGTGTACATTTGAGTTTATAGGTTTTTGTAAATTGCGCTTATACTAGATTAGCTTAGGCGTATTTTTATTCTATTATACTGATTATCTTACGCAGTAGATCCGCAAAATTCCACCACTTACAAATCAATGCAGTTCACTTTACGGATTATTGAACTAATACTTATTAGCTATATTTTCTTAAAAATATGCTTTTGTGTTAGCTATTATCAGGCAGTGTTAATGTTGCTCAGTTGATAGCGTTATTCTTATTTTAATACCACCGCAATAGTATGTTTGCCTTAAAAAGTATGTATAACTTAACCCACCACCACGCATCCTTCATTGTATTTACGACATTTCGATATTGATTGCATATTTGAAAACAATTTTGACGATTTTGGCTTATTGTTAAAACTACTTTTCGGCAAACTAGAACTCACTATGTTTTGATATTAATTAATCAAAAATATAAATGCAAAAATGGGGAAAGTTCTCGTTTAATTATGATGGTGCAGTTGTAAAAGAGTTGATATCAAAATAACTGTTTAGTTTAATGTAGCACGTGGAATCAGAATCAGCTAATAAGAAACCTGAAAGGAACGTGTAAATATCTTCAAGTGCTTGATAAAAGTTTTATATTTGAACTTGGTAAGGTTTAGTCCCTGAAATAAGTTTTTTTTATTTTAAAAACTTGCCATGTTTAAAGATTGTCAACTGTCAACTCTTATTAATTACCAATAATCAAATATCCATCTAACATGCTGATCTGAAGAGAACTTGGGGCAAGTTCTCTTCTTTTTGACATTTATGAATAAGGCACAAAGTTTCCGACCTATGCTGTATTCAACGAGTGAAATTGAAAATAATTTTTTTTTAAATATCCCTTATACGTTAATAGATTTTTTATAATAATTTACAAACATTTCTATTCATCTGAAAAAAATAATTGAAGTTTTATCTCCAAAAGGCACAAAACTTCCGCTTTTAACTCATTTTTTTCAATTTCGATTATAAATGGTATTTAAAAGACGCTCGATCAGGACTCTAGGATGGGTGGTCGAGTTTTGGCGATAACAAAAGTATACGCGGATGAAGTGTCGTGCAGCAACTCTACTGCCCGAGATAGATTTCCTCGAAACATTTATTTATTTATATTTCTCAACTGGGAGGGTAACAAAATGTTATAGTTGTTAGTTGTTGTAGTGTTAACCGTTTTATAATACCATTTCTGCAGAATTCCAAAAAATCTTTGTTACAATATTTTTCCAGGTTGTACTACTTTTGTTTTTTTTTGAGTTTAGACGACGCTACCTTGTTGGTTTTTTTTACTTATTTTTCATAGTTTCGATGATCGTGTTTTTCATATTTTCCTGAAATTGAATCATCGTTTTAACCCCACTAACAACCAACTTCGTGCGATCTTTACACAGGGATAAATATTTAATGTATCACTTAACACATCATGATTTTTGGACTGGCGAAAGAAATTTCGAAATCTTCCTTGGCCCGATTTTCTTCATTTTCGAATGATAATATAGAATTCTCAAAACCATCGTTTCAAAGAAAATATATTGTTCCTATTTTTTATCTTTAAACGTATATCTTCCATTGTTATAATTTTAATAGCTTGAAGTTTTCCTCGTTAATAACGTGCGCTGGATCGTGTTGTAAGTGTTGCTCGATTTTGGTTGAAAATGACTTATTTTGTAAGGAATTTTATGATTGCGCGGTATTAAATTTTAAACTTTTCCATTTTTTACTGCACATCATTTTATAAAAACACAAAACAATTGACATAATTTTATAATATTCCTTAGCTACATAAAGTTAAAAATTTTATAATTGATTATTAACAATATTGTCGTTCAATATTTTCGAAGTGAGCAAGCCGAAAACTTTTGGACTATACTAGTTCATGTTGGTATCTATATATTTTACAACAAGCCAAAGTACCAGTACAAATGTAGTATTTTCTGACAGAGAGACTAGAGTGTGTTGTACTGATTAAGAAAATAATTAAAAATATAAACGACGTATACAATTTTAAGCAAATACATGGGTGTAAC
The DNA here is from genome assembly GCA_039881145.1 of Druceiella hillmani. NCBI lineage: Eukaryota > Metazoa > Arthropoda > Insecta > Lepidoptera > Hepialidae > Druceiella > Druceiella hillmani. The sequence goes on from JAYKKI010000020.1 coordinate 4,229,710, forward strand.
ATTTTATTGTGCACATATTTTTGATATTGTTTGGAATATACAGTCATACCGGAAGTGTTCCAATAGTTCGCGAAATAAAGGGATGGGGTCTAATTACTTTCTCTTTATATGGTACTGACCAGAATGTCATTAAAGGTACATAAATCAAGAATTCACAAGACGTGATTCGTTTCCAAGATATACACTCTACAAACAAATCACTTCGGACAAAGGCTGCGGCTGTAAATGAAATCGAATATCGTGCCGCTATAAAGTTTTTTACCATTTAAGGAAAAACTCCTTGAACTATAACAAGTAATATGGTAGACGTTTATAAATTTGATGGGTATATAGATAAAATATCTTGGCATATTGGTAAAATCATGATTTACAATTTACATAACCTTTTTAACCATTACGGAAAGTAAATTTTTTAAAAAGATTATGACAAACTTACATGATCTTCTTGAACTGCCCAAAAGGATACATTGTGACCATGACGTCGAATTTGGTCGATTAATCTAAAAAAATGTTTTTGGATCGTCTATACGGAAAAAAAAAAATTTTGCTCTTCTAGGACTATAAGATATTGTGAATAGTGTCTAATCAATTTGTAATGATTAAAATTAGTGCAAGATGGGTGTCGAACATCTTGATATCACTTTAGAACTCACCAGCCCTAGAAATGAAGTATCAAAATATTTTTGGAATTTTTTGACCAGAATCCTATTTTTATTTGAGAAGGAATTGTAGAACTTGGGCTCATCTCCTGGGACCTGAGTCTAAAGAGGAGTAAGTAAAATAGTAAAAGAATGGTACACTACCCCCTTAAGTAGTTTATGGGTTAGATGTATGAATAAATGTCATTTCAAATGCCATTGAATTATATAAATCTTACACTTATGCCTTGCCGTGTTTCATTGATGATACTGATCATCAAATCATCGTACACACACTTACCGATAGATTTCTGTACGAAAAAGCTTCGTTTAGAACCAAAAATAACGAATTTTAATTCGTCGATCCCCAGAGACTTTCTATTTTTTTATTATCTAATGTTGTGTCCTTTTATTGAGTCTAGTTTTGTTTTCTTTTTATTTATTTTTATACATCAGTGCCTATCACAATTAGTTTTCTTTTTCATTTAATCGTAATTATGGTAAGCCTGTTTCGGGCATAAGATCACTTCTGTGTACTCATTGATTTTCCCACTATACTTAGAAATATTTTCAATTTTATGACGTACTTATAAAATACTGTATGTTTACTCATACATCAAATAACAAATTTCGGTATGAAAATACGTACGTACTTTCAACGTTTTTATAATTAACCTAGCTCAGATATGGCAAACATTTCCAAGTAGTATTTATACTTTTTCTTCAAAGTAAGAAAATATGTATTAATGTTTGGTACATATACGTGATATATTAGATAACAAAGGCTTTAGTAATGGGATATTCATGTGGGACTTATAAGAATATTGAAAGGTTCTCGGAACTGGTATTGTGCAAAAGTAACCTCTTGAAGTTTTTTGTCGCATGAACGCACAGAAGATAAGAAACGTAAATGTCTGAAGTAATCATGGCAATTTAAGAATAATTATAATAAGGAGGCTCTCTCTAATGAACCTATTTATATATGTATGTATATATATATATATATATATATATATATATATATATATATATATAAATATTAATAATCTGAACAGAATCTTAATTGCCAAAACATTCGAATAGTATTTTTTTCTATTACTCAGAAAAAAAACTCACACCTGAGTTTCATATGAATATTAGTAGGTAAATATTTTATGAACGGAATTTTAAAAATAAACAAGGTTATCTATGTTGTAAAGGTTATTCAATATCCACAATTAAATGAAACTGCGTGATGTAGTATTATTTCTACTTTCTTTAATTTCTTTACCACGACCTAGGTTTCGTTGTATTACAACATCTTCAGGTGGGTTATTAGCAAAGATAATAAACATAAATTTAGTATATTTAGAAAAGACACATTTGCAGACTCCATAATTAATGGTCGCATAACTTAGCAGCGATCCATTCGATGATTCACAGAGCGTTAACCATCCCTCTAGAAAAACCTAATTTACATAAAGAAATAAAAACTATAAAACAAATCGCAACAAATAATAATTATGACCCATCAATTGTCACAAAACTGTACCATAATAAATCAATCAAATTGCTAATACAAGAAATATACCCGGTCGTACCAAATAAAAATAAAAATTACTATAAATCTATTCCATACATAGGTAATGTATCACTCAAATCAGGAAAACTCTTAACTAATAATCAAACTATAAATAATACAACATGTGCTTATAGTATTTTAAATAACTTGGGTAAAACCCTTATTAATAATAAAGAAAAAATAGATAAACATAAAAAGAGTGGTATATATAAACTTAAATGTAACGATTGTAATAGTGTAGATTGTAATAGGTCAAACAGGAAGAAATTTTACCACAAGATATAAAGAACACATTGCCAGCTGGCGAAATAACACACCAGACACATCTCACTTTGCTAAACATCTCATCGAAAATAACCATCATCCTCGTACTGATAATGCCCCCTATATATTACAAATAAATACAAAAGGCAATAAACTAATATCCTAGAAACATTAGAAATAAAAAGACATAAAAAAGACTCCAAGGTTAATATATTAAATGAACAACTAAATATAATATCATCACCCATACTTAATATCTTCTAGACTTAATATAGTTAGACCACATTTATACTACAGTACTCTTCAAATTGTTTCAACCCTACGCATCTAAATATAAATATATACAATAATATAAAAAAAAGAAATTAAAATAAACTGCTCGTTCCACTCCACTGACTACAATCAAGTGTGTGAAGGAAATCATGAGAGCGCAGTTGTAAATGTCGAAGGAGCTGTAATAGAATATGTCTCAGCCTTGTCCTTCGAGATGACGCTGATTATCGACAAACATCTTTTAACTAGATTTAAGGAAATCCATCGGACCCTGAAACCTCTCATTGGGCGGGAAATGTATTGAATCAAATTATGAGGCGATCACTCGGACAATGTAATCCCTTTACATTGTAAGTCTGTACAATTTATCGTTATTTATTAATAAATACTGTAATGGCTTGTTTTAAAACTTAAACCGTTTAGGGCTATTTGTACGCACAATACGATTTTTCCTGTTACTTTACAGAATCGAATCGAATATAAACATTTTATCATTGTAACCTTGGTAAATTGTTTGTTGTCTATTTTTAAATGTAGGACTTTTGTATTTTCCTCCAGTACAGGCGATAGTTTATGTCGTTTATTCATCTCTTCGGTGGTCTGTTGTATCCTTGTACTTCTAGAACAAAAATCTTTTTCCTGTTTGACTTATAAAAAAATAGTTGACAGTATACTAATATGAATTTATTTCTGCATAAATAAATTAACATCCGTGTTCGTTAAAAACTTTGAAGTAATTTATTCTTTTTTTGAGGGAAAATAAATATATTGTTATAGCATAATACGATGAAACATATTAAAATAATATATTTAATAATATTCACGATTTGTATCTCGTTGTCTGTATGAGACTCTTTAAATAAGGTGAAAGCGGCTAGGTTTATCCAATATGACATTATTAAAACAATTATTACATTATGAAGTATTATTAGAATATTAAGGGTACCAGTAAGATTTTTTGAATATAAATCTACATTTGTCTATAGCCAGGTATCTATTTAAAATGTTATTTGGTACTTTTGTCAAACCGGTCATTTTAACGACCGGTATTGAATTTAATTGGTATTGACGATTTACTCCTGCACACCTTTAACATATTGAGTATAACGAGGGTGCTCGCGAACTCAGAGGTGGATTCTGATTAGATCTTGAAGGTACCAACGGTCTTGGCTGCCATGTTAGGCGAGCTTGCCAGTGACCACGTAACTTCTCATGATGAAGTTGTGCCAATCAAGTGCTCTGAGATCATCAATGACCTCACCTGTATTTCCATAAAACAAGTTATTTTTCCAAATAGGGCTGCTGTCTTCTCATCACATACACATATTATAACAGAAGATGATTTGAGAAAAAAATGGGTCTGGACGGATCGCAGTACGCAGTACCGCAGACCGCATACAATATTATGTTTTAAAACAAAGGGTCCAAGTTGACATCGCTCATTGCATACAGCTGCTTACATATTTGCACGTATGTGTATCTTTTTATAGTGTAGGTAATGCACTTACTTTTGTGTCGACCAAATATTAAAATAATATATGATCCTTGTATAATGTCTTATATAAACTATGCCATTAACAAGATTTATATTTATTTACGGTAGAATAAAATGGAAAAAAGACGCGGCCCACAAATTTTATTCACTGTTGCTGCCTGAAGCGTAAAAGTAAATAAAAGTAAAGTATACTACTTTTACAAAAAAAATGTGCGCGTACTTATGTATGTACCCAAGAAGCTATACTTTTTTATCATATTACGAGAATAATTGTACTTAGCATGCAAATAATTAATAGAAATAAAATAATAAAAGAACTGGTGCGTGATTATGCATGCGCTTGGTAGAGCCTAAATTCCAGCAAATAATTAAATTTCAAAGAATTTATAATTTATAATGCAAATAAATGCACACCGAAACTTAACCTCATAGAAACACGCTTAAAATATATGTATTTTAAAAACTTATAAGCACCATTTCTGACAAGAATATTCATAATAAATAATTATTTTTTATTATATGGACCATTATTAAATCTTATTTACTAAACATATTATTCAATAGCACAGATATAAGTTAGATTTATATAAATATAAAACATGTGTTGTGTCTTTACAGATACCTCAATAACTATCATGAATATAGCATCAGTCAGTACACGCATGCATAGCGAGCAAATTATCCTGTCGATTTTTGAAGCATAGTGTGCGCGCGTCAAAATATCACTGATCATCATTTTTTCTTCACACGCCTGAATTTTGACGAATTTTGACACTTTTGACGTTATACTTCGTCAAGTATAACGTCAAAAGTATTCCTTTCATAATATATATTCAACCTCTTAACTTTATTCAATCATACAGTTTTTTTCCTTTGAGGTGAAATTTAGGAAAAAATATTAAAACACGTTTAACGTATTTATTTGGACAACTTTTGGAAACACAATATACCTGGACTCAAAAGATTTATTAGAACTAGTGAAAACATTTACTTTTTCGGTCTCTTGGGGATGGTATATTAAAAATGATCTTTGATTTTGAAGAGAAATATACTTTCTAAATTACATGTTTTTCGGTCCGAGAGTTTACAATAGTCTTTGCTAAGGCCGAAAAATAATATTTTGAATTGTTTTGAACATTTTTGAAAAAACAACAATTTGTTTTCATTTTTAATTTCAAATTTAAAAATATAGCGGTTTCTCTTTATCGAGTACATTTTTCTATGTAAACAATATATATTTAGCAAGTAATGAGAAAGCTAGGTGGTAAAAACATTTTAATTTCTCGATCACATAATAAAAGAATTAAGATCTAGTTGAACAATTCCGTACAAATTGGCATTTAGCCTAAAGTTACGTAACGTAAGTTACGTAAGTACTAAAGAACTATATAAAATAAAACTTCTTCTGCTTCGGCTACGTAACAAAGTTGGGTATGTAACAACGTATTTTCCTCTCAAAAACTTGAAATAATGGAAGATTTTATGTATAAATATGCGCATATATATATTTCAACTCCGCTAAGTACAAGATTCTTATGTCCAGCAACTTGGTGGGGCTAACATCCGAGAGAAGAATCATTATTGTAGTCTAAACGTACACTAAAAGCTTACATTTAGACTATATTAATAATTGGCGGTATTACCCGGTAGTAATAACACTCGAATCGTGACGTAACAGCTACATTTTCAAATCCTGCTCAAGCCAAAATAATATGCCCTGAATTACAATTTCGGTCTAGAATTAAAATAGGAATGAGAAATTTAAATTAACTCACAATTAGACTACGAGTTGTAAGACTGAGATTTTTTAGACTAATATTACGATATTTGTACTTATAATGTCGAAGACATTTTTAGATTGTCATTTTGCTTGATTAGAAAATGACAACCGAAAAGACTTTACAAATTGAACAAGCGTGTGTAGAAATATATAAAAGTACAAAATGAATTTATTATTGCAAATTGGCTGAAATAACATTAAATATACGTGCACACTAAACACTATTTTCAAGATTTGTTAAACATTTTTGAATTGGTTCAAAATTACAGGCGCATGATTCATATATTTTAAATTTGATATTTTACGTATAAATATATATACATACCACATATATATATATATATATATATATATATATATATATATATATATATATATATATGTATATATATATATACACACACACACACATATATATATATATATATATATATTTATATAGATTTAAAAATGCAGAAATTATGACGTGAGATAATATAAAAGATAGTCCTAGAAATCTTGTAAATGTTGAAAATGTTCAACTAAGATATGTCCCCCTCGATTTCCGAAACTACTAAAGTAAATATTATAAAAAAACATTACTAGAAATTTACCTAAAGTTTGTCGTAAAAGTTTTGTCATAATCCCTTTCACAGTTTTTGAGATTTTCATGATATTTTTAAGCCAATGATATAGCAGGCAATGCATTAACATTTTACGAAAAACAACATTTAATGTCTTTAAATAGTTTAAAATAGTAAAAAATAACTTTAATATTACTAAATTGTCTAATTGGAATACTTATACCCTTAAATATTTATATGTGCTTAAATGTGGATGGAAGTCACTAGTGCGAATATTATCCGCTTTTAACAGCTTTTGTTTTTTTCTAGTTTCAATACAACAAAGAATAAAAGGTATTTCCATTCTAATCAGAATTTTACAGACTAAGCAAACAGCTAGCTAGGCTTTACGTCAGAGACAAATTAAACCACCGATATTCTGCTAGTGATTTGAAAATCGTCAAACCGATATAATGAATATTACTAGCGTAATAATGTAGATGGGAAAACAACGAAACAACGTGGGTACGTGCTGTCGGGTGATCGTGCGAGCATTTAGCGATTAATTTATTATCAATTCTTTATCCAAGTACATTTTTCGTTTCAATTGCTTTGTACTTACTTCTGAGGTTTCAGACATTTTGAATGATTCTGTGTAAATGAAAAACATTTTTGATAGAGTTTCACAATTTATTGCATACTTGAGATACCTTGATTGAGCACCAGAGGAAAATATCAAAAAGCAGATTGATCTATATTTATGTTATTAAAGTAACTCTTTAATACGATCTGTGACGTAAACTAAAAATGTTACCTAAGAAGTTTATATTATCTATGAATTTGAAAACTAAATCGCACTTTGACAAAGAATGAAAATATGTTTATGATAATAAAAAAAACTTGTCATGGTATCAATTTCGACATTCATTTTTTTTAAATATTAGTGATTTGCTTTATACATCGACAAGTGAGGTCGTTACAATATTTCGTTACCGCTTTTAATCCGTCCTTGTAAGATTAGCGTTACAGTTTATATCGATAGACCTTAGAAATACTCCCTTCACCCCGTTTTACATCGAATATTCAGCTCGCGGTTTTGCTAAGACCGCTCTTCTCACTTCGATTAACTATTTTGCGGTTAAGTTGTTTTCACAACTATTTTCCACGCAGAGTCTCTTTAACTAAAGTATCTACATGGTTTGCGGTGAGGGGTTAACGTTTAAATTCGGATAAGAGTGAAGTGATGGTAGCCATGGGAAATAAAGAGTAGGGCGCAATGCTGAAATATTTGGGGTAGACGTTTATTTATGAAAAATGAAAATACGAATGAATACATTTAGATTTGCGACAAAGTGGTTGCTTAGTAAATGAATAGTTAGGAACCGTGTGAATAGTACGCTCGTTTAAATTGAATATGTGACATATGGCCTCTGGTTTCGTAGAGGATGTAAAACCAAAAATAGATTTTTAGAATTTGTTACCTGTTTATTTCGACATGAGATAAATATTATTATTATTATTTATTTGCTATTAAATTGTTATTGTGCTTTAAGACAATAATCACTATATAATAAATAAGGAAAATGTTATCAAACTATGACAATAACGAACTGAACAGCAGTAGCTTGCGAAAGCTTAAAAAGTAGTAGCGTTTTCATGTTTAGAAAAACATTTTTAATTTATTTTATGAGGGAGTTCATGAGCATCTGAAGTCTGTTTATGAAAGTTCGTGCATTGCTTGTGCTCATTGTGTCGTAACGGTTAAACGCGGATTTCGCAAATAATTTCATAATGTAGAAATCAGAAATATGTCGTAATGCTATGACGTCGACAAAAGACGATCCGTATGCCTTTCATATAATATTTACAATAAAAGTTACACATTTGTATTTACCTTCACCCCAGTTTCAAGGCTGTAAATAAACAGGCAGTTCTGTTTAAACAAGTTGGAATAAGTGGATACAATATACTCTTTAGCCCGTTTGCTTAAAATTATTTATTTAAAAATGGCAAAAGTCTAATTAACAAGTTTTTTAACTTTAATTACCAAATTAAAATTCAGTAAAAATAATCAGTTAATATAAGATTGGAATATTGACATGGAGCCCAAAAAACAATCTTGAATAAAAACTATATTACCGTCTACGTATCGTATCGTATCAGCACAAGACATAACATCGCGACAAAATATAGTTGTATATTATTTGCGAGATCATCAATAACGCAGTGTGTGTTCACAATGCACCCTTAGTAGTTTTCAAGACTCGTAATAAGGTTACTTGCGAGGCAATCAGCATTAGAATCGAGGCTGTTGGGAGATCGACAATGAAAAGCGCGCCGTGCGATTGAAGAAAACAATTTGTTCGCGCTTTCCAAAAACAATTTGTTCAAATTAGGTCACTGAAAAGTTTTAAAATAGAGACGCTTACAAAGTACAAATTGAAGTTTTTAGTAAGATTTAATGGTACGATTTACATTGTTTACGCATGGTATATTTTAGCCTAAGAGCGTGTCAATATTTTATTATTTAGTAGTTTTCTGATGATTACCACAGTCTATTATAACAATATTTCTTAAATTTTCTTTTTTATTCTTGATTACAGATAGTGAAATTTAAAGCAGTAGTAGTAGCAGTATACGATTCATAATTTTGCGTTTAATTAAAAAGAAAAATATTCACCAACCAAAGAACTACGTGCATTAATGCATTTTAAAGAGTAGATATCGAAAATACACCTATCAGTATTCGTTTCTCTTCCTCTCATTCCGTGAATCTATTAAAGTGTTCTTGTTTACAATTAAATAAAACTACGTGATGTAGTATTACTTCTACTTTCTTTAAGTTCTTTACCATGACCTAGGTTTCGTTTAATTACAACATCTTCAGATGGGTTGTTAGCAAAGATCTTAACAAAAAAGTCTAAGTTAAACAAATAGAAGAAAATTGAGGTAGAACAACGAATAACTTAATGCCACTAATGGCTACAGCTATAATGTGGGGTTAAGATGAGATAAATGACGGTATTTTTTAAAATATTCCACTGGTCAACAACTCATTTTCAAATCAGACGTAAATTTAAAAACGTGATTACTTTTTCTGAGATCAAATATAGGGAATATTTATATTTTCAAACTATTCTAATTTTGTTTAAATTCCCTTACACCAAAGTCCTTGACCTTAAACCTTGTTAGCGATAAATCCTTTTAAGCCTACTGAGCAAAGAGACATGAAAATAATTGATGAAACTATATATATAATATGGGCTGGCAAGAATGTATCGACAATATATTTAAGTATAAATATATATAATGAATGAAACATAGCCACCTAGGTCTTGTTAGTAGATGGAAGTCCTTAGATAGGGCACTGACGGAATTTCAAATACTTTATATTTCATATCTCTATTACGATCATTTTATTTTATTAATTTATTTCCAATTTGTATTCCACAAATTTGGTTTATTTATGAGTTACTTATTGCATAATTCATCGTATAGTTTTTGTAGAAATGAAATTGATAATTATTAATATCTACACAGTTCTTTGTGTCGTCCGTATGTAAAACAATGAGTTATTGAAAAAAAATTAATTGTTTATGTATTAACAAAATTAAGTCATTCCAATTTATATCGAATGCACAGTGATTTTAAAAGATTCAAGTGAAAGGTACGGTGACAACTGATCAGTGTCACGTAAAAAATATCAGATAAAGAGGTTGAAAACTATCAGAGAAATGTTGATAACATCACACGATCAAAAAATTTCATTTATTTACAAATAATGTCGTCATTTTGCAATTCTGAGGGAAGAGGATTGAAATCTATCCCGACTTTCATGTTTTATTATAACGTTCTAAGTCTTTTGAGAAAGCATCGGCGACAGACGCGATATATCCGAGAACATCCAATGTTAGATAAATAAATCTTGATTCCACGTACGGATGTCAGTATTAGATATGAAGTAGATATAGGTTAACAAAATTATTCTGCATACAGTTTCTAACTGGAACGCACAATCGATAATTTAAGTTTCGTCTTTTTTTATTTGTAGTGATCCAGATTAAATAACTAAACCACGAACTACGAAATTATAGATTCAGGAATAAATTAATCTTTAAGGAATCGCCCTAGAAGATTCTAATCTCGAAAATTTGTCTCTAAGGAATCGCCCTCAAAGATTTATAATCTCGTAATCTGAAATTAATCTCTAAGGAATCTCCCCAAAAGATTTCTAATCTTACAATTTGAAATTAATCTCTAAGGAATCACCCCAAAAGATGTCTAATATCGCAATCTGAAATTAATCTCTAAGGATTAGCCCGAAAAGATTTCTAAACTCGCAATCTGAAATTAATTTCTAAGGAATCTCGCCAAACGATTTCTAATCTCACAATCTGAAATTAATCTCTAAGGAATCGCCCCAAAACATTTCTAATCTCACAATCTGAAATTAATTTCTAAGGAATCGCCCTAAAAGATTTCAAATCTCGCAATCTGAAATTAATCTCTAAGGATTGGCCCGAAAAGATTTCTAATCTCGCAATCTGAAATTAATCTCTAAGGAATCTCGCCAAAAGATTTCTAATCTTACAATCTGAAATTAATCTCTAAGGAATCACCCCAAAAGATTTCTAATCTCGCAATCTGAAATTAATCTCTAAGGATTGCCCCGAAAAGATTTCTAATCTCGCAATCTGAAATTAATCTCTAAGGATTAGCCCGAAAAGATTTCTAATCTCGCAATCTGAAATTAATCTCTAAGGAATCTCGCCAAAAGATTTCTAATCTCACAATCTGAAATTAATCTCTAAGGAATCGCCCTAAAAGATTTCTAATCTCGCAATCTGAAATTAATCTCTAAGGATTGGCCCGAAAAGATTTATAATCTCGCAATCTGAAATTAATCTTTAAGGAATCGCCCCAAAACATTTCTAATCTCACAATCTGAAATTAATCTCTAAGAAATCGCCCTAAAACATTTCTAATCTCACAATCTGAAATTAATCTCTAAGGAATCGCCCTAAAAGATTTCAAATCTCGCAATCTGAAATTAATCTCTAAGGATTGGCCCGAAAAGATTTCTAATCTCGCAATCTGAAATTAATCTCTAAGGAATCTCGCCAAAAGATTTCTAATCTTACAATCTGAAATTAATCTCTAAGGAATCGCCCTAAAAGATTTCTAATCTCGCAATCTGAAATTAATCTCTAAGGATTGGCCCGAAAAGATTTCTAATCTCACAATCTGAAATTAATCTTTAAGGAATCGCCCCAAAACATTTCTAATCTCACAATCTGAAATTAATCTCTAAGAAATCGCCCTAAAATATTTCTAATTTCGCAATCTGAAATTAATCTCTAAGGATTTGTCCGAAAAGATTTCTAATCTCGCAATCTGAAATTAATCTCTAAGGAATCGGTCCATAACATTTTTAATCATGCAATCTGAAATTAATCTCTAAGGATTGGCCCGAAAATATTTCTAATCTCGCAATCTGAAATTAATCTCTAAGGAATCTCCCCAAAAGATTTCTTATCTCACAATCTGAAATTAATCTATAAGGATTGGCCCGAAAATATTTCTTATCCCGCAATCTGAAATTAATCTCTAAGGAATCTCCCCAAAAGATTTCTAATCTCACATTCTGAAATTAATCTCTAAGGAATCACCCCAAAAGATTTCTAATCTCGCAATCTGAAATTAATATCTAAGAAATCTCCCCAAAAGACTTCTAATCTCACAATCTGAAATTAATCTCTAAGGATTTGTCCGAAAAGATTTCTAATCTCACAATCTGAAATTAATCTCTAGAAATCTCGCCAAAAGACTGCTAATCTCACAATCTGAAATTAATCTCTAAGGATTGGCCCGAAAAAATTTCTAATCCCGCAATCTGAAATTAATCTCTAAGGAATCTCCCCAACAGATTTCTAATCTCACAATCTGAAATTAATTTCTAAGGATTGGCCCGAAAAGATTTCTAATCTCGCAATCTGAAATTAATCTCTAAGGAATCTCTCCAAAAGATATCTAATTTCGCAATATGAAATTAATCTCTAAGGAATCTCTTCAAAAGATTTCTAATCTCGCAATCTGAAATTAATCTCTAAGGAATCACCCCCAAAAGATTTCTAATCTCGTAATCTTAAATTAATCTCTAAGGAATCTCCGCGAAAGGTTTCTAATCTTGCAATCTGAAATTAATCTCTAAGGAATCGCCCCAAAAGATTTCTAAACACCAATTTTAAAAATATTATTTTTGCTCTAACTCTCACTCTAAATAGTTATTATTATAAAATTGTAATAGTAAACGAAATAGAAATTAAAACTATTTTAATATTTATTTTCGGGTATATCAATTGCATAATATTATTTTTAAAATTTTTAAAGCATTGCCCCAAACATCTTGTCTTAATAAATTTGGAAAACTGCCATTTTGATATTCAGATGGGACTATTTTCATGGAAGTATGACCAGAATTTTGTTATAGTTCCATTACAATATGTTCGGTAGGTCCATAAGTTAGACTCGTGGCTAACGTAAAAATGGATTAAACATATTTTGTATATCCGTATGGTGTAGGTGATGAAGCGGTGAAACTATTTCCTCTTATTTTGTCAATAAATATTACACGATCACACTTAATAATTCCAGTTTCGTCAGTAAACCCTTCACATTTGGTTAACTTTTGTTAACTACGTAAAAAAAAGTTTAACATATCAGCTGCGCATCTCGTGTTACAATCACCTCCAGCGATAGGACGTGGCATGACACAAGTATGTCCTTTAAGGTTATCTGGTATTTAAGCGCACCTATTAGCTAATGAATCGGTTTAAGAAAATCCTTCGGGTATTGATGACTCGTTGTTATTCGGGGGCCCGTCATACCGCTCAGACTGATGGATAGGTCGCTTGGGGACAATAGTGAGACGAAATTGCTTTCAGTATGATCAGGATAGTAGTTTAATTCATTGACGGAGCAAATACGCTTGTGTTCAAGAATTACGCATACATTCATTATTTTGTTTGTTATTGTGCGTTCGAAAAATATCTACTATTTTACAATTATTATAGCTCAATTTGAATATGACGTATACAATACATGTTTTAATGTAAGTTGATTGCAGCGTACGATCAATTATCCCTTTCAAAAACTTGAAACATCATACATTGAAAGTTGGGTAAATTTAAAGAATAGAAGTTTTAGAACTTCCGTGATAATAAGTTATTTATTGATAATGAATGCCGAGATAATAAAGAAGAAAGATATATTAAAAAACAATATATTACTAGTAATGAATTAAGACAGAATGTTAATATTTAGATAACTTTTAAATGCGTAAAATATCAGTAGAATTTGAATACGAAAATTTGTTTTCTCTACAACTTACTAAGTGACACAGTGAAGGTGAAAGTGGAAAACAGAAACATTTCGGTTGCGCTTAGAAAAATCCTACGAAGGGAAGATTGCGGCAATAATGTGCATATTCTTCAACAGGTTGCCAACCAGTTTATTTGTATGTTAGAATATCTTGGATTATTATTTCTCACCAAAGAATTCATCACTAAAATGGGAGTGGTCCTAGGAGAAATAGAAATTAAGCTGTCAGGAATAACATAGCATGACCGTCATAGAAATATATGATTGAGATAACAAAGCAAAATTAGCGATGTTGTTAAACGAATAGTCAAACTTAAGTGGGAATAGGTCGATCACATGACTCGCAGACATGACTTCTGGTGTAAGATGGTTGTCAAGTGGAGAGTATGGGGAGATAAAGTATGGAGAGTATGGCCTCCTGGAGGAAGGCCATAAATGTGTTGGCTTAATGACATAACAAGAGTAACTGATCCTAAGTAATTACAGGTAGCACATCTAGAGAGGGATGGCATAAACTAAAGGAAATTCCATCGAAATGTTAAAATAGGGATAAGAAGGAGAAGAATAATTATTCCAATGGGCGTGTTTAATTTTTTAGATTTGATTACATCAGATATCTAATGGTTATTAACGTTCTAGTTGTCCCTTCCTCCGCTTCTCTTATATGCATCCTAATATTTGTTGTTTTCACTAGTATATTTAAAATACTGAAAGAAAGTCTTTAGTGTAACTTTTACTAAAAGTAAATAAATATATATATTTTTTTAATCTCTTGAAACAATTAAATGATGAACGTTTATACGGTAAAACTTGAAATGAAATATATAGGTATGTAATCGTCGCCGTGGTTTATTGGATTGAATACAAGTCGTACGGACTTTGATGGTGAGGCGCACTGGGGGAACCCGCGTTCGATTCCCGACCGCTCGTCGAGCGTGGCTGGACTGATGTTCTGGCTGACTGTAAGAGACTGCTCTCGTGGCAATTAGTGCATCATACTGTTACATTACAGTAAATAAAATCATTGTATACATTAAAGTAAATAAAATACACAAGTAAATAAATACATTTGTATACATTAAAGTAAATAAAATAAAAAGAAATATACAAAAAATGAAGGAGAAAAATAAATGGAAAATCGGAAAAGACAAAGTATTGCAATGTTGTCGTTTCGATTAAATGAAGCTACTTTCGGTTTTAATAAAATAATATTATCTGCTTTATTTTGTCATAATTATTTCAATTAAAATTAATTACAAAAACATTCTCAAAATATTACACATAAATTTCACTTATGAATAAAACGAAATTTTCTTAAAAAAATAATTTTAGTTAAAAAATGAAAATAATGCTTTAAAATCCTGCAAGCCATCAGCCACGTTAATGTATATAAATTCTTGCAAAATGTATACGGACGAAAGTGATTAATCAATTCAGCGACACAGAATAGCCATTTTTCATTCCATTTTTTCCCCCAAGT
This sequence comes from Druceiella hillmani, assembly GCA_039881145.1. Classification (NCBI taxonomy): domain Eukaryota; kingdom Metazoa; phylum Arthropoda; class Insecta; order Lepidoptera; family Hepialidae; genus Druceiella; species Druceiella hillmani. Next base: position 4,245,123 of record JAYKKI010000020.1, read on the forward strand.
ACTTTAGTAGACGAAGAAAACTATTTCCAATTTATATTCGGACGGACGGAGGAAACTATTTCCAATAATAAAATAATCTAATGCATTTAGGGCGAATTGAACGTAATTTTTAACATAAGCTTCAACATTTTCAAGAGTATATTATTATAAAAAGGCATGTATTTTCATTTAAATTTTCATTTACCTGTCACATCTCAACTGTGGGTCTGTTAGTATTCATATTAATAGTTAGTACATTTTATTGAGGTATTCCACATTTTGGGGTGACATATCACTATGCTCTTTTTATGTAAAATATTAATTTGCTGATTTAGTCATCAAAATTTTGAAATTATTTCAAAATAACTTATGAAATACTGACAAAAATTGATCTCACAAAACTGCTCAACATTCAATCGGTATAAATTAAATTCCTCACAAGAAATTGACAATAAAAATGATAATGGCGACCTCTAAAATAATAATGAATCATTTATATTAGATTTATATCCTAAATCGATTCATTATCTGACAAGATTTTATTGGAATCCCGTGTAATATAAAGGATGTAATTGTAGCAATCAATTTAATTTTATTTAAATTCGCTCACCTCAGCCAGCGATAATACTCGATTGTCGCTGGCTGAGGTGAGCGAGTTACATTCCTCGATTCACTACGGCTAAAACAGAAGTTTACGCTCTAAGTGGGCTTAAGTAAGTGGGCTTATGCCCACATGACCGGATATGTTAATTACGCTCGATTTAATAATGATTGATATATTTTGAAAGTTCGTATTTGCATTTATTTTTGGCGTCATTTTTACTGTATTTTAATATCACTGAAGAAAAAATGTGTTCTTAACATTGATTTTTTAAACTGTGCTTAATAATGAAAAGCTGTGTCTTATATTTTATTGCTTTGAAATATCCGCAAAAAATAATATAATTCAAGGATTTTGTTGGCTTCTAAACTTCTGTCAGCTTATCCTAAGGATGTCTTTATTAACTTTTTAGATATGATGTCTTTAAAATTAGTTCTCAATGACCATTGAAATTCGTTTAAAAACTCACTCACAAGTTCGAGTAAATTTTCTCCTACCAATTCGTTAAGTAAGTGAGATAACTTCAGTAATATGATCTTTTCAACCTTCTTTTCCACCCTTCTTTCTTATAAGTATCTTTCACAATGTATAAGAGCGCAATGTAAAAGAATTTAAACAGATAAATTCGAAATAGTTATCAGTAAAAAGAGATTCATCACGATAAAGATATATTTCTAAGCTGGGCTTGAGAATGTGAAATTTCTCTATAATAAACTGAATACGTGTCACTTGATGGAATGCTAGTGCATTCGCCTAACATAGTATTTTTATTTTTTTAAGCTCAGTTTAAAAAATTACAAGTTTCAATTACGTGGATGGAGACTTTAAATGGATTCTGTTTTCTTCTTCCATTCCATTCATTAGTTGAAATAATTGTTATTGTAGTTTTTTTTAACAGTTCTTAAGGGAATGTATGAGTAATGTACTATTTATTTGTTGATAATTCATACATTGTTTAATCAAATTAAAATATTGTTAAAATATATGTATGGTTGTACATATAAAAAGAATATATATAACTGCAAAAACCTAAAATCATGTATTTTCTAATTTTTAAGAGTACTTGATTTTGTTATCATTATTAATAGTAGTATTTATTTTATTATAAGTGTGTATTTTATATCATATTTTGTCATAATTTTGTAGATTAGATTTCGTCAAATATAATTAAATATTAATCATCTCTTTATAGGATAGCGTGTTAAAACCGGACGTCACAAATTTATTTTTACTGTCATTTATTTCTATATGATTTTTTATCTATTAACAAACCGAACACATTTCCTACACTGGCAATACGATATCGGTTCCTCGTGTGATGAAGAGCGTATGTCAAAAATCCTTTAAGTAAAATGGCTTTACCGTTGCTGGACAGCGTGCGCAAGTTTATTATAATATTACCAATTTTGGTAGGTTTTATTATACATTCTGGAACATTTGTCAATTTTGGGTGCACGTTTTTGCATTTAATTATTTCCATTACATTTTACTTTACTTGCTAAAGGTATAGTTTAGAACTCTTCATTAGTTTATATGTTATTTTTACTTTTTTATGGACATTCAATATATCAAACTTTGTGATACAAGTCACTTGGTAGTAGTTTTTTATTGCCTGTTATAAGGTAACGTTTCATGATTCAATGTCTATTTTAGGTGATGGTGATAATGATGATATTAATGAAAAACGTATTTGGTAGGCCGACTCATTGACGAAAATTGTAATGTGTCAAGTGAAAAACATGCAAAGATATAGACAGAAGAGATATTTTTTGTTAAGATACTATTGAAAATGTTGAAGCTTACGTTAAAAATTACGTTCAACTCCTCCTAAACGCATTATATTATTTTATTATTGGAAATAGTTTTCGTCCGAATGCCTAGCGTAATATAAGTTGCTGTTGCTTTCCCAGTAATTAAATATATTATATAAGTAAAAGAATATTTTTCAGTGTGTAAGTAATATATAAAAAAAAGAAAATTTTCAAAGCCTAAATATTTTTTAAAATTTCTATGAGCAGTGATCACTGATATGCTAGAGAAGATAAATATGGAATTATAGTTTATAAAAGTGCACAAATATTAGGAAATGGTGCACATCTTGGTGCCTTCAATGCAAATATTTTCAAGTATGTCGGTATATCGGAACAATCATCCCCATGGAAGACAGACGAAGAGTTTCGCGCATAGGGATAAAAAATCGTCATCTTTGTAAAATCAACTAAATCAATGCCATTGAATGTGTTTTTGACATTCCGTATAGGTGTCATTTCTTAAGCCGATAAGGAGAGAAGATCTTAGATGTATTAAAATTGCACCGGAGTTGGTACAAAATTCTAACTCGATACATAAAGAGGATATAAACACTTCCAGAAAGTATATAAATTATTCCACCCACTGACAAAGTAGTAATTATCCGAAGTTCATTAACATAGGCCGTTCAGTCCGCCCGACTGACAATAATCAAATATGCGAAATAAAGTTTAATATATCACTCGAGTGGTACGTGTCAAAGGAGCTGTGATGCGGTACAATCATGTTCTTTGAGATGACACCAGCTGTCGACAAATATCTATTAGCTAATGGATCGGTCGAAGGGAATCCGTCGGTCACCGGCGCCGCTGTGTGGGCGGGCGGGGAATGGATTAAGTCATATTATTAGATGAATGTTACGGAAGGACCATTTAGGGTCAACGCTTTCCACATGATCGTTTGTTATGAAGATATTAGGTAAATATCTTTAAAAAATAAATATCGTTTTACTGACTTAAAATTAGGTTAAATCTAATTGTAGTATTACATACTTTAAAGTTTTAGTTTTTTTTCAAAATAACTTGTATATCCGTAGTTAAATTCAGTTGCCAAATAAAACGCACAGTTTAAATATAGTCAAGTTGAGTGTCAATATATGTTGCCATTAAAATTTATTTATTTCATTTTGCTTATCAATGCTCATTAAATTATGGCGCACATCGTATGTACTTTTCAAGCCATATTTCCCACGATCGGAACTGTTTTCTCTGCGGAGCTAGAAATACGAAATATACAATGCATTAACCTTTGGACGGAAATTATCTTATATTTTAATGTCTCATTTTGAAGATACAGCAACATTGACACATCTATCAAAACCTGTAGAAAATATATGGTTTAGAATGATATACCTAAAGAACTTGGGTTTGGTTGAATGGAATTATGTTTATTTAAGACGGCAATTGGGCCAATTTTTACATTACTTTTGCTGTTGAATGATGTTAAGTTATATAGATGGTCTAAAAATATTATTGGCGGTCTAAAAGTGGTCTTCAAATATTGAGTGCATTTGTTTCGATTTCAATTTGACTATCTTTTTTACGTACGTAATTTTGTGATCCTCTATCTCTTTCAATGTTTCAATATTTGGTGACTCTAGTTCAATGAGAAATACTAAAAAGTACTTATCTTTAGGCAGAACCTCAAAGTTTGGCACAAATGTATCAACACTACCATATTAAAAATAAAGGAACAAAAATAGTGAAAAGTGGACTTTCGTTTAAAACCTGAGTTATTTTTATTTATAACTAGGCGCTTTGTTTCATTTTTAATTCTTGTATTTTCCATGTATTTTTTGGAAATAATAGTACTACTCGAAAAACTAATTTTTGAATAATTTAAACCTAAAATATTTGTCAGTGAAAAACGAAATTCAACTTTCTGACTGGCTTTTGCCGTTGACTTCATTTATATTGTTTAAATAGGCGTTAATACATATTTGTAATACTTAAGATTACAAGTTTGATGGTCTCCCACCTTGTAACATTACAACTAAACAAAACCTGGAGATATTTATAAAACACATTTTATACTCTACTCAAAGTGCTTTTTTCGGCGATCCTCTGCACAACTAGGAAGAAAAACAATGCACCCCTTCTACTCTTGTTTTTAAGTTCGGGTACCTGCTTGAAATAAAATAATTTTAAATATATATTTTTATTTTGGGTCAAACAATTAGTGTATATTTCGTTGAGGAACTAGTAGTTTCCCAGATAATAGCTATTAAACAATATTACCATCAAAATATATCTAGTCTATTGTTATCGACTGAGAAAAGTTACGTTCGATGATTAACTTTTTCTATAATTTATGAATAATTAGAGTAGTTTTCACATTTTTAAATATACAAAAAAAATTATTTTTTTGTAATGTTAAATTAGATAACTTGGTAACGAACACTGCCGTCAGCTGACTTAACCGCTGCAGTCAACTTAACAGGTGATGAGATACGTTAGAGTTAGGTTAGGTGATATATTTTTCAAAATGTTTGGCACGAAGTTATATGATCAATAAAAATATAAACAAATTACGCACCTACTTTTAATGTATCAAACTGATGACAGATTTGGCAGTCATTTTCATAATGTGCAGTCATCGTTCCAGCCTTAGGTACTTGTATCCATAGAAATGATTGTATATATGTTTTCTATTTATAAAATAACTATTTCATATAATAAAAGATTAAATGCAATATAACTGTAAGCGTGCTAATACAAATGTTTCGTAATAAAGGGAAATAAAAAAAATAAAGCTTATTTTTTTTTGGGTTTGTCAGATGTAATTGTTTTAACAAGAGTATATTTACAACTACCACTTATTTTATGATTTATCAGTATTTTGATACTAATAATTAAATGTATTATTATTCTTATTTTGTAACTTTTTAGGTGCACAAATAGTAAAGGTTACGCTCGGTGTTTTTAGAATAGATTTTAATGAAAGCTTCAAACATTTTTCTTTTACGCTTTTGAATTGATAAATTGTATAAATGTATCTCAATCACGGTATCTAAAAGTAACGCGAAAAATTTAATTCTGTATACATCCACCTTTGGCAGTATATTTTGTGCATATGTACATTCATTATATATATTCCATTGATAACTAATTATCGTATATAATACTGACCTAAAAGAATTAAGAGCAAATGTCAAGAGGATAAAAATTTACGAAATATTAAGAAGTACACTCATACACTCGTATGTCTTCTAAATTTCTTTTCTAATTTACGGTGTTCTTCTTTTCTGCAGAAACAGAATCGAAGAACACCGTAAGTCTGGGTAAAATTTTTGAATGATTGTTATGATTTATTCGTTCCTCCTTTCTGGTAAATAATAAAAAAAATACTATCTAGAATAATTACGGTGTGTTGTTCTAACACGGTTAGTGTTAGAACAATACACTGCAATTATTCTAGAAACAGAGCTTCTGTAGAAACATAGTTAAATGGCAATAAACAGAAACTTATTTTCTTACAAATCGTACCTCTTAAAAGATATAAAGGAATTTTTACATCAGTTCGGTAATAAGTAAAATTATTATAATTTTATTGATTTTTAACGTAAAAAGAAAATTCAATTAACAGCTGAAAATGAACAAAATGTTGATCAGCACAATTTATTTTTTTTTAAATACAAATACGAAAAATAAATCAAATGAATTTCATTTCCTCTACTAAAATATTGATTTCAACATTCTATTACCCTAGTAATATTGAAATGATGACGAACGCCGAAGCTAATAGATAAAATGAAAAATGTTATTCGTCACTTTTCAATTTGACTACTATATTCCTTTTAATTTATAATACAATTTCTTATTTAAAATAGTGAGAGAAAAGGTAGCTACAATATAAGTAAATATCTTTGTAATAACATGATTTGTGTAAATGAAAATCCTAAGATGAAATACATTTTCATTGTGTTTATGTTTGGACGGGTATTGCATTTAAGATACTCTGTTGGGCCTAAATAAAATCTAATTCTACTAGATACGAAGGTTTTTCCTATTATTTCCAAAAAACACTAAAGTTTAAACAAATATAACTTTTTATTTCGCAACTGTCCCAAACATTACGGTTAAAATGTTCCGTGTGCTTAAAATAGCAACGTTTAATCGCTCATTATGACGAGACTTTCAGAAACGTATCTAAAGTTTGTCGATCAAATTACAAAATGTTAATATCCGGTTTTGACCGGAATCGGAAATTAGATTTGAAATTATATCTCGCTCTCCATGCTGTTGCCCCGCTTCTTTTACAAAAAATTGAGATAAACAGAATGAAGATAATTCACAATGAAAAGTTAAATGCAATATTATTCACCACTTCAACTAGATTTATTTGTGAACTTAGGTCCGAATTAATTATTTTGATGAAACGATAAACATTTATTTATTAATATTCATAATAAAATGAAATATTTTTAGGTGGTAAATTAAAAAAATAAACTTTCATTTAAGATTTACGTGCTCTATATGGAATATTTTAGAAAGCAAGATGAGGTAAATATTAGCTGTTAGTGATTTAAAATGATGAATATTTTTGAAGTCGGCACAGGATTCGTATGGCAAAAGTTCACATATTTAATACATTATACAACTTTTCATAGATAGGAATTGTAAAGCAGAAAAATATAATCTCTGCAGTCATTTTGAGATTTATCTGTTTTGATTTATCTGTTTGAACTTGCCCAAGTCAATAAACGTGATGTCGCCACCTCAATACGAGCAGCGTAGGCTACGTCAACACATTGAATACTATGAGGATACAACACTAAATGCTACATTTCTTTGAGGGACCTTAGTATAATCAGTGGCTTTTTAAGAAGAACTAATACAGAGAAAAGCTTTCTCAATTATTTGTTTTCGGAATTTGATAGAAACTTTTTGTTAACATTTTAACAATTAAATCCAGTGGCCACAGGCGACATTAAAAGAATAAACGAAATCAATTCTTAATTGAACAGAACTGATTTTATAATTTTCAAGTGGTTACAACTAATGCAAAAAAGCAACATTAGATTCTTTTCAGATATACGAAAAAAGTAATAATTTTTGTTAACTTAAAGAGTAATTCGCTTTTCATCCGTCTTGAGGTGATCAGCATAAAAGCTTAGTGCATAGTGACCATATTGACTACTGAACGACTATGAGTTTATTGCCAGGGAACAAAAGAGAGGAAATAAATTTGTATGTTTTGTTCAAACTACTCATTTTTTTCATTTTGTGCTTTAAATTTTGCACTCGCTCTTGCAAAATATTGACAAATAAGATGGCAAGGGGGGGGGTGTAGGAGGAAGTGAGGAGGTTTTTTATCCATGGTGTTTAAACCTTTCCGCAATTTTATTTCTGAAATCAATATATGTCGACTTGTATTTGTTTAGTTTAATGCGCCAGGATCATTTTTTGTTCAGATGACTACTTTGTCGAGGCAGGGTTGCAAATTTCTAGATAAAACTTCCATAGATCCCACTGTCAGGAGTTCAGTATTAGCAGTGAAAGTATATAAAGTTTTAGGAACAATATTAATGTAAAGCAAATACAAAACTGAATGTATGACATAACCCTGAGTGTGACCGGCCTTAATCATCTTCAAATCTGAGTATTAATCTTAATATTTAAGCTGAAAGTACCGATTAGTCATGTGAAATTTCAAGAGTTGATAAAATGAGTCAAGCCCATCATCAATTTTAATAAAATTTGCTCATACATTTTTAACAACAAAAAAGTCTATTAGATCTTGCGTTTTATTAGGATCTGTGGGCTAATACGTTAATTTGCCGGTTTATAATGAATTGAGCAATTATATAATGAATTGAATATTAGGTTGGCTAATTTTTGGTTCTAATAAAAGATTGTTTATTAAAATATGTCACTAATATAAGCCATATGTTTTTTTGTACACAGGATTACTTTCGGTTATAATAATTATTACTGAAGCAATCCGTTGGCAGTTGATTTCATTATATAGACGAAAGTTATTGTCAGTTTACAAAAACTTTAATGCTGCTCTCAATTTTATTGAGTGGTAGATTTTGATCTTTCATCTTCTGAGTAATTTCTAATAACATGTTATCGTTACTTGATGTTTGCTTAGTCGTAGAGAAATTATCAGCAACAGCATTGCTGTATCGTCTTGCAGAACTTATTGGTTTTATGACCTCATTCGGAGAGGGCACTCTTGTCATTTGATCAATTTTTGCCTGTTGCGTAGTTTTGTTTTTGCTATCTCTCAGCTTTTAATTTATTTAATCACTTCACATCTTTAATAACCAGCGGTATGATTTTTCCCACAATCATTTTGACTGCATATCTCTTGACTGATTACAATTAGCCCTGAGATAATGTCCAGCACATTTAAAATCTAGAAATGTTGTTAAAATTATTATTAACGAGACCAAACGATCGATAAGTTTTAAATTTTGGTATTAATTTATTGCTTTTAATTGGATCGACAGTAACAACCGCATAACAATTTTTTAATGCTAGGAAAAGATAAACATGTTTAATTATTGGCTTCTCTTTGCAATTTAGCGGTAACATTCTTCTCATCCTTGAATTTTCAGATTATTAATAATATATATTGGGCTTAAGAGTGATGTATATTTTTAATCATTGTCTCTCTCTCTCGCCCCATTAGTTCTCTATCTTGTTTATTTTCGTAAGAATACCATGAATATTCTTTGCTTTTTCTAAAATTCATTAGTCAAGGTTCTATATGCATAATGACTCCAGACAAATTATTTTATTAACGTTATTATTTCTTTATTTAGTACGGAAATGATCAATGCCGATTGGTTGTTTTATTAATGCAGTTAATTTATTATTAGTACCAAAGCCTGTTAATTTAATCTTATCTGGAAGCAGTTAATTTATTATTATCATAATAGGTGGTGGTTTATGTATTCGTTTTTAATTGTGAACGTGTAGAACTTCCTGAACTTTCCTGTCATGTTTCTTTTTCCTCCCTATTTTCGGCTCTTATTTGTTCTGTGTTGATAGAGAAATCATCCTCGCTGAACATATACGAGGGGAAGTCAAACATTTCGCGGAATGGGGTTGAAGGGAGAATGTGGTGCTGTTTTTCGAGAATAAATATACACATAATACATTTTAATTTTTTTTCTATGAAGTTCCTTTTTCCTTTTTGGGTACTAATAACAGACGCAAGTGCCCATGTCTGGGCTGTAAGATGGGTGTTATAATATTTGAAAGCCATACTAGTGAATGTCAATCATCGTAACGTGGCTTTTATGAATGGGTGCATTATCGTGCAAAAGCAGCACACCATTTGCTAATTTCCCTCGCTTTTCAATGCTGCTTTAAGCTACTCCAGTAGACCAGCGTAGTACTCTACCGTTATAGAAAAACCCATATCTTTATTGTCAGTGAACAGGATACCCTCTGTGTCCCAGAAAACATTCGCCACAACTTTGGGTCGATTGCAATACCTTGCATTTCTTCGAGTGTGGCGACCTTTATTATGCCACTGTATGGACTCCTACTTTTATTCAGACTCGTAATGATGAACCAATTCGATTCATAATTTAATCCATATCCTCTCTACAGGGATCCAAAATGCTTGTGAACACTTGACACGTTATTGTTTTCACAGCGGCAAGAGCATTCTCGGTCCCATCTTACAATGACTTTGACATTCCATGAAGAATATTCAAAATTGTTTGTAAACGATACTCCAACAATTTTTTCTAATTGTTTCTTCTTGAATCGGGCATCTTTCAGTATAAGTTTTTCAACTTTATCAACAATGTTTGAAGAGGTGGTCTCGTTCGGTCGTCCTAAACACGGGATCGCCTTCGATCAAATGTCTGCCTTGTTTGAAGATATTATGCAACTTGTCAGTCATGGTTTCAACAGAGCAAGAGTCCTCGTAAACCAATGGAATATGAATCAAAATGACTTGTAACTGTTTTCTTTGCATTATCAGGAATTTGATGGTAGCTCTCCATGGTCGATGATTTCTTTTGGGATGAGTTGCTTGATCGATTATAGCTCAGAGGTAAATAACACAATTAAGCTGAAATTTGGTACACATACTCATAATGAGTCGCGAATTAGAGACTATGTACGTTACTAACCCCCCACCTCTTGTCATATTCTCCATTTCACCAACATTTTGATCCACCCTCTTCTTCTTCTGAAAATCAAAGGTATACTTTTTTCATATTTTCTTCATTTTAGCGGGTCTGATATTAAGTTGAATATAGTTGTGGTCAACTTTGTGACATTCGCATATTTTCAGCTAAGAGTATATTATTTGATTAAAGCGATTAGGCTTAATTAACTGTAGTGCCGTAATATTGTGTCATCACTGTTTATGATTATGTCATTTAATTTTCATTATCCGTGCCCTTTTTTACAAGTTGTCCGATATCACTCGCGTAACATGATATCTTCGCATTCTAAAACAAGGTGTATTAATGCGATTCTAATTGCTAGGTGCAGTGGTCCAACTATTGTAAACCATGCGAATATTCAAAAAAGCGCGCCCGCCCGTGTCGAACCTGGTGAGTTTACGCCGCCCGCAGCTCAGCGGTGCAACACAGGCGGAAACGTTAAATGCTGCGCTACGAACGTGCTGCGGGAGAAGTAAAAATGATTAGCGTTTCTATGCGACCCCGTACTGGCTTAAAATCTAACACTACCTACTTTTTATTATTTAAATAGCAGTTTAGTTGCGATGTTTAGTTGTAAATCCAGTTTTAATTGATTTTTAAATATAATTTACGAATAATTATCGCCAATTCTGTAATATTTGATTTACAATCATTTGAAAGTAAACATGCGTATATATGACGAACAGATGGAGCAAAAAAGAGTGATCGTGAAAATAACTAAAATAATGTTGAGATGATTTACCTATCTTAATTGTATGGCCAGAGAAAGAGCAACAAACGTATTTATGAAAGAAGCAAATGGAAAAAAGAAAACATTTACGACCAGTAAAGTCGTAATAAAAATTGAAAAATGTTCGGAAAATTGTTGTGCAACGCGTCATAAAAAATATTTTTTACAAAAGCATGTACATAGTATGTGAAATTAACGAAGTGTGTTAGGATAAAAAAAGTGCAGCGTTGGATAATGACTACTTACGCTGCTTCAATATGTAAATATAGAGCGTGTAAATATAGATAGGAAGGTAATATTAAAAAATATTCATCTTTGTTAGCGCCCTTATTTGATTTTACGTATTCTCGATATTAACCTCGAAATGGTTGATATCAAGAATATATAAAATCAAATGAGTTTGATTTGAAATACTATCGTATCTATTTAACAAAGTAGTAAACTACGTCGTTTTTGACACGTTTAGACACGTTGTCGTTTAGACAATTTTGAACATATAACTTCAATGTTCAAAATTGTCTTCTGAATAGATTATCTTATGTAAATAAAAGGCAATATTTCCAACTGAGAGGGTTAACCAACGCAATGTACTAGCGCCCAAGCGGCCTCAAAGAGGGCGACCCCGCCTCCCAAGTAATAATAACGCGTCATCGATACCTAACCTTCACCTCGAAACCGATTCATCGTGCGCCGTATCTTGTCGTATCTAGGATATCGATTATATGAAGACATTGCTCAGTTAATACTTCTCGCACGTGACTGAGGTCAGTCGGGTTGAATGAGTCGCGTGTGTTAGTAAAGCCAGGATAGTTCATTGTTTCGCCAGTAAAAGATAAGGGCGTTTAATTAACCTTTTAATTAACGGCGTATGAGCCACCGATATGAAGTGTATAACATGTACTTTGGTTTGAATCGAATTAGTATTATTTATTTATATTTTTCGAATGGATCAACTATTAATATAAATCTTATCGTTTATGGTAGTAAATATACTGCAAGGTGAAGAATAATATATATATATATATATATATATATAATTATCGGAAAGATTATTATTCCTGGATGGAGTTATCAGAATTTTTTTTCGAATATTTTGGGACCGACGCTTGTCATTAGAGAATATAACTTCGCCCGTTGCTGTGTATATATTCCAAGTTACTTGAAATTTAATGTTAAAAAAAACTTTATTGAAAAAGGCCTAAGACTAAGTTTGCGTTACCTGGCAGAGCTACTCTCGCTCGCACTGCAATTGAAAAACAACTTTCGGGACATATTACGTTTGGCTTCTTCAATGTTGCATTCTTCATTACTTAAGGTCGTGCCCATCCTGAAAAGTCCTGGTGGCTTCGTTTATAATTTTTTTTTCCATTCAGCCCTGTTCTCAATTTTTCTAATAATAGACGTCATTAGGAGGCCTGTGAGTGTAGTAACTTGACTATTACACGAGTTAATACTGACATGGTGAATTAATTAGTTGCGAAATAAATGTGTTTTGTATTAAAATCGAGCTAGTTAGTCGTCAATCTCAGCGAATTATGTTCTCCTCTTTTGCTATTATTATAATAAAGGCTTATTTAAACTCATTATTGAATAAATTTAATTAAACAAATTTAAGCAATTATTTAATAAGACTCCAATTTTGCTTTGAATTTTGCGAAATGTACCGATGAAGAAGATTAGGTTAACTATGATGTGTATCGAGAAAGTGGTATAATTTTAATTACAATCATATTATTGTATGGAAATAGAATTATAGTTACATTTTAAGGTTACCAGTGGAACAAAAACCTTCATAATATCACCATAAGTTCGCCTGTCCAACTTTCGTCTGTATGACACGCCCTTACTGTTTCTATAGTTATTGAATTATTTGCGTTAAAATTTGCAGTAGATGTGTCATTGGTAATCTCAATTAATATTAAGGAAAATATGAAAAAAATGAGTGTACCTTCCTATTCGTGTAAAGTGGGGACAGAAAAGTATTTTCACCTATTTACTCGATTGGGGTGTTGGTAAAGAATTAAGTAGTTCATTTATACTAAATGCTAGAGAACCGTAAGTATATAACGAATTTATTATCGTTTCTTTCATATTCTTCGATTTTAATTGAGATATCTTATTGACTACATTTATTTAAGTAATTGTAAATATTCAGAAAAAAGAACTACTTGGTCGGGTAATATCGATTCATATCCTCTATAAATGTGCTTCGAAAGAACTGAGAATGGTGAAGTCACAAAATCAAAAGAACATTATCCCCATAATCGTCCTTCGTATATTAAGAAGATTGCCTTCTTAACTTTTTATCTGTAATAACTTACTCTTTACAATTGCCCTTGAGAATCAATAAATACCGTTTAGAAATCTCGCTAAGTGTACACAAATTTTTCAATGTCGCTCGTTTTGTAAATATATGATTTAAGTTTATTTGCTAACATAGAAAAACTTTCATAAAAAACATTGATTTAAAATGAAAAAGAGAGTCTTGTTCTTATCTACACTTATCGGCAGCGGTTATCATAATGTATAGCAACAGCTTTCGCCGAATAAAAATAAATCTGTATTGAATTTGTAGGTTACAAAAGCTTTAATTTAGAAGTAGAAATTCATTATTCACAATTAAATGAAACTAAGTGATGTAGTATTATTTCTACTTTCTTTAATTTCTTTAACCACGACCTAGGTTTCGTTGTGTTACAACAGCTTCAGGTGGGATATTAGCAAAGATTAATTCATAGGAACAACCAACAGCATTTATATGTTACAAACAAAATAGCGGAAGCCTCCTTTGTGAGTTTATTGCAGGGGCGCAGAGTAGGTTTTATTATATTACCGAGAGTTATACAGTATACCAGTATTTTAGTGAGGGTAATAAATTCAATTGTTGTTATTATGTGAGGTTATACAATGCAAACTTTACGGTGTATGTAATAAAATTAAATAGAAGTTATTATCGGTAATATATTTATACAAAAGCAAGGGTATTTGAAAGTAAGGACAAGGTAATACACTAATTCTACATATCTCCGATTTTGTGTATTCATATATTTATTTATTAATACACAAAACCGGAGATATGTAGAATTAGTGTATTACCTTGTCCTTACTTTCAAATACCCTTGCTTTTGTATAAATATATTACCGATAATAAATTCCATTTAATTTTATTACATACACCGTAAAGTTTGCATTGTATAACCTCATATAATAACAACAATTGAATTGATTACCCTCACTAAAATACTGGTATACTGTATAACTCTCGGTAATATAATAAAACCTACTCTGCGCCCCTGCAATAAACTCACTAACATAAACAATGGAAAAATCCGCACAAAGCAGGCTTCCGCTATTGTGTTTGTAACATATAAATGCTGTTGGTTGTTCCTAAGAGTTAATCTTTGCTAATATCCGACCTGAAGATGTTGTAATACAACGAAACGTAGGTCGTGGTTAAAGAAATTAAAGAAAGTAGAAATAATACTACATCACGTAGTTTCATTTAATTGTGAATTTATATTATGTTAACAAGGGATACATGATTTAAGCCTGCAGACAATTTCTTAATAACCCTGTGTACATGAAACATTTCCAACATCTTTTAATAGCCCTGTAAATCAAGATCAGTTTAGTTTACTTATGCAGAGAGATGATAAATATAACACAGTACTTAAAATGTCATTTGTATTTTTTATATTTAATTATATATGGATCTGTAAGGATTCTGGCACCTACTTGACACACTTGTCAACAAAATCTCCGGTGCACTCAGTCAAATTGCGATTCGAAATTTTAAAAGTAGCCAATGTTTCACATACATGTGAAGGAAAAAGCCAGAAATTTTTAAGTCGAGTTAGGTTCTTAAACAAAAATACTCGTGCGGTTACGTGTAGAATAGTTTATGCAAAATGTCAAATTTGAATAATTATCATTTAGGCTCATAAATTAATGTAGATCACACTTATGCTAGATTAGGATTATTTTTATTACATAACGGCGATCTTTCTTGCGCAATACGTCTGTAAAATTCCACCACTTGCATATAAATATAATTCATGTCACGGGTAAATGAAATCACGTTACCAGAAACATTTTATTGGAAATATATTTCAGTGTTAATTTCTACCATTTAATGTTAATTATACCAGTCACTATTAATCTTGATCAATTGATGGCGTTACTTGGTATTTTACATTACTATATATTTGCCTCAAAAAGTACGTACACCTTAAGCACATCAGCACGTATCGTTTTTTGGACTTACAAAATTTTGGTATTGATTAAATAAATAAAATAATTTCAGTTAATTAGGCATAATATATCACCATGTTTTGGAGTATTAATTAGAATGATATTCAAAATTTATAATTCTTGGCAAAATGTCGTGAAATAGCACAACGGATATAAATATAAAAATGAAGCAAATAATCTTTTAATTATTATGATATAGCTGAAAAAAGAGTTGAAATTAAAATAAACATTTAGTTTAATGTAGTTTCTCCAAGTAGAATTAGAATTAAGTTTAAATTAAAAAGGCGTGCATGAATATTTTTAAATACTTGCCATAAGTTTTTTTTTTAACTTGGCAAATTGTTGTTCCCGCAACGATTTTTCAATTATCAAATATCAACTCATTTTTCAGCTGATCTGATGATCTAAAAAGCTCCATTTTTTACATTATTTTTTTGGGCCTTGCCGGAATTTTTGGGCCGTGCCAAGGCCCAAAAAGTTCCGAGCTGAGTTATATTTAAGCAGTAAAAATAAAAATAACTATTATTTTCACATAGTTCCTGTGTCAACATAGGCCTAACTTTCTATGACACTTTACGAACATTTCTGTTTTATTGAAAAAATAGTTCGAAATATTATCTTCAAAATAGCAAAACCGCTAACTTCGTCAAACCGCAAGCTCACTATCCAGGTTAAATTTCATTCCTATCAAATCAAATTTAAATTTGGAGAACAAATAATAATTAATATGTGAAAGACAAGGACTCTACGGTGGATGGTCGAGTTTTCTGTATAGCCTGGATAGCAACTTTGGTAAGAACAGAGGTAAGCGTGGGTGAATTGTCGCGCAGCAACAATATTGCACGAGATTGATTTCCTCGAAACTTTTCTTTGATGATATTGTTTAACTGGGAGAGTAACAAAGTATTATAGACATAAAATGTAATAATTAAATGTTGTATTTTTTTCCAGACCGTAGTACTTTCGTTTTTTTTTGCGTTGTGGAGAATTTGGACGACGCTACTTTTTTATTTTTTTAAAAATTTTTTCTATACCCTCGACGATCAGGTTTCCATATTTTCTGGTTGAACAATAGTTTCAATTTCAGTAACGACAAACTACTTGCATATTCAGAAAAGGACAAGAACTCATTGCAATACTTTACCCACCTAGACGGGATTAGCTTTCAATCGATTCTTTGTCTGAACGAATCTGTTTTGTCCATTCCTTGAAGAAAATAAGGAAAGAAAAATCCACTTAAAGAGAATTTAAGTATTGCTAGATTACAGTTGCAAATTACCTTTCTTCAGTAAATGATTTTATCATTACACAGTGGTAAATTTTAAGCGTTGATATTGAAAATATTTGGCGTTAATTTTGTAGAAATGCATTATTCACAATTAAATGAAACTACGTGATGTAGTATTCTTCTTTAAGCTCTTTACCACGACCTAGGTTTCGTTGTATTACAACATCTTCAGGTGGGCTATTAGCAAAGATTAACTATTAGGAACATCCAACAGCATTTATATGTTTCAAACACAATAGCGGAAGCCGGGTTTGTGTGGATTTTACCACTGCTTATGTTAGTGAGTTTATTGTAGGGGAGCGGTATAGGTTTTATTATATTTCGGAGAGTTATACGATATACAAGTATTTTAGTGAGGGTAATAAATTCAATTGATGTTATTCTATGAAGTTGTACAAATTATAAATATATAATATTTATATTTTAAAATTTTTGTTTTTAATTTTTAAAATACTTATATTTATATGTATAGTTGGGCTGAAACAATTTGAAGAGTATTGTAGTATCAATGTTATCTAATTAGATTATGCTTAGAAGATATTAAGTATGGGTGATGATATTATATTTAGTTGTTCATTTAATATATTAATCTTGGTGTCTTTTTTGTGTCTCTTTATTTCTAA
Source organism: Druceiella hillmani (assembly GCA_039881145.1). Lineage (NCBI taxonomy): Eukaryota > Metazoa > Arthropoda > Insecta > Lepidoptera > Hepialidae > Druceiella > Druceiella hillmani. The sequence goes on from JAYKKI010000020.1 coordinate 4,262,541, forward strand.
TGTTTTTAGGATATTAAGTTTATTGCCTTTTGTATTTATTTGTAACATATAGGGGGCATTATTAGTATTTTGGTTATGGTTATTTTCAATGAGGTGTTTAGCAAAGTGAGATGTGTCTGGTTTGTTATTTCACTAGCTGGCAATATGTTCTTTAAATCTTGTAGTAAAATCTCTTCCTGTTTGACCTATGTATACACTATTACAGTCGTTATTAATTTAACTTATTGAAAATAACCATCACCCTCATACTGATAATGCCCCCTATATATTACAAATAAATACAAAAGGCAATAAACTTAATATCCTAGAAACATTAGAAATAAACAGACATAAAAAAAGACACCAAAGTTAATATATTAAATTAACAGCTAAATATGACATCATCACCCGTACTTAATATCTTCTAGACATAATCTAATTAGACAACATTGATACTACAATACTCTTCAAATTGTTTCAGTCCAACTACACATATAAACATAATATTTAAAAAATTAAAAACAAAAATTTTGAAAATAAATAAATAATAAATAAATAAATAAATATGTGAATAAATAAAACGGGAGATATGTAGAATTAGTGGCATAACCTTGTTCTAACTTTCAGATACCCTTGCTTTTGTATAAATATATTACTGAGAATAACTTCCAATAATTTTATTATATACACCGGAACATGTGCATTGTTCAACCTCATTGAATAACAGCAATTTAATTTATTACCCTCACTAAAATACTTGTCTATCGTATAACTATCGGAAATATAATAAAACCTACACCACACCCCTATAGTAAACTCACTAACATAAGCAGTGGGAAAACCCACACAAACCCGGCTTCCGCCTTTTGATTTGAAACATATAAATGCTGTTGGATATTCCTAAGAGTTAACTTGGTAAAGAACTTAAAGCAAGTAGAAATAATACTAAATCACGTAGTTTCATTTAATTGTGAAATTTTAAGCGTTCTAATGTTTACTACGCTCACTCGTGTTCAACAGACGTTATAAAAGCAATTAAGATAATTTCATAATATTTATATTGGTATTCAGCGAATAGTTTACTAAACGAATGGTAAATAAATTGTCGATCAATAATTTCGAAGTGGGCAAGAGAGAAACTTTTGGACTATATTATGTATATTTATGATAGGATATATTTTACAACCAGTCAAAATGCCAGTAAACCTTTAAATAATGTTATCTGACTGACAGACTGCAATTTGTTATGCCATGCCGGTTAAAACGACAATCAAAAATAAAATCAATGTACGTAATTTTAAACAAATAAGTTGGTATTGTGCATATTTGTTTGCAACCTACAGCCATACCAGAAGAAGTCTACAAGTTCGCAAACTGGAAGGACAGTGGGATCCAGTTATATTCTCTTTATATGGTACTAATTAGAAACTCATTAAAGGTACCTAAGTTAAGTGTGAGTTCTAAGACGTGATTTGTTTACGAGATGTACGCTACAATTAACTTATTACAAATAAAACATCATGCCGTAATAGAGTTTTTACTGAGCAATAAAAAAGTTCTCAAAGTATAATTAGTGATACAAATGACCTACGAATATCAGTGCTTTACTAAAAACATAATTTGTAAATTACATGGTCTTTTTAAATATTGCAATGCGTCAATTGTGTCCACACCGTCAAACTTAGTCAAAAAATTAGTACTGAGATATGCCCATTTAAAGAAACAAACAGCTCTCTGTATTAGTGCGACCACGAGAAGCTATTATTTTGAGGAGAGTACACGATTAATTTGTCATGATAGAAGATTATGCAAGGTGGATGGCGACCACATCAGAACCCATCACCACGATTCGAAATATAAAAACAGTATTGGAGTTACGTGGAGAGAAACTTTGTTCATCACTTAACCTACGTCTATTATTTGAAATCGAGTTATGGAACTAGAGTTTATCACTTGACATGAGTCTAGATAGATGTTAATAATTTTACAAAGAAGTGTAAACATCTTTCTAAGTAATTTGATGTGTTAAATATGAGAATATATGCCATTTCAAACCCTATTCATTTACATTATTCATTTATGCCTTGTCGTGTTTAATTGACGATGCAGATAATTAAATTGTCCTACACATGCTTTCCAATAGATTTCTATACGAAAAACCCTCAATTAGAACCAAATTAACGAATTTTGATTCATTACCTAAGGGTAATGAATATTTTCCTATTATATAATATTATAGTTGTCAGTGCTGAAGTGTTACGCTTTTTATAATAGGATTCCTGTTATTGCTAGATTTCTATTGAACAAAGTGTAATAGTTGTCAATTGCTGTAGTGTTAAGCTTTTTATGATAAGATTACTTTAGAATCCTGAAAAATCAATATAATCCAGCAATATTAATTTTGCCAAGGTTGTTCAACGTCTTCGTCCATCTAATACCATGTTCTTTTATTGAATACAGTTTTATAATCTTTTATTTACCTCAGCATCAATACCTGATGCAATCAGTCTTCTATTTAATTTTCTCTTAGCCATGGTAAGCTTACCCTGGACGTAATACCACTCGTGTGTACTCCTTATTGTTTTAACAAATAAACTGGCAAAACTGACGTAATTTTTTATGATGTAGCCCTTTGTATGTAGAAATATTTTCAATTAAACGTACTTGTAAAATACTGTGTGCTATATTCGTATATCAAAGAGCAAATTTCGACATTACAATATACTAAACATACCTTCAGCGTTCTTTTAATAAACCTAGCATAATGATGCCAAACAATTTCAAGTAGCTTTAAATTTTTTTCTCAAACTAAGAAAATATATATTAAGTTACCAATGTACCTCATATATTAGGTAACAAATATGTAAATTTATCTTTTATGGTGTAAATAATGCACTTACTTTTGTGACTTTGAATATTAAAATAATTTATTATAATATTAAAGTGAACTTGCATTATTGCATGACACATAGTGTGTTATATAAGCAACGTTATTAGCAAACCGTATACATATTTAGATTGAAATAAGTTGCATAAAAAGAGGCGGACCGAACACATTCCATTACTTTTACTGTTCAAACTTAAATTATTACTTATATCAGGTAATCCAAAAAAATGACAAGTGGTTTATGAAAAAATTACAAGTGACATGTTTTTCATGTAAATATACAGCGATAATATATATTATGCGAGTAATGAGCAAGTTAGTTAAAACAATATTTGAATTTCTCAATCATATATATATGTAATTTAAAATCATGTTGAAAATATAAGCGTGAGTAAATATTTCAGCTCCGCTGAGTACTGAATTATTATGACTAGCAGCTTAGTGGTACTAACATCCCAAGAAGAGTCATTAACATAATTTGAATACTCAATAAAAGCTTTTCAATGTTGTAACCCGGTATTAAAGTCACTCGAATCATGACGGAGCAGCTACTGTTTCAAATCCTGATCAAACTAAAATAATATTTGACGCGTTAATATTTAAGTCTATCATTAAAATACCAATGAGAAATTTAAGACAATGAGTTTTAAGACCGTTTAGAGACGGTGAAGATATCTCCAAATAGTTTTTTGTCTTATACAGAAGTACCATCCAAAAGGGTTTAAAAACAGGTCAAATAATTGTCGAAAAACATAAATATAAGTTCCCGTAATCATTACACAAAATATACTCATAGCCCGAAATATAATTAAATGATGGTGCGTAGTGGGCATCTCATCACACACAAGTTCCAAAATGTTTTCAGATTGTTTTGCACTAGTTTAAAATTATAGGCGCGAGACACATAATATTTTTGTGACTTTATATTTCACTTGTGAGGCAATAAATTAAAAAAAATCTAAAAATCTTGAATTTATAAACTTGAAAATAAAAGACCTTTTCGAAGATTCGCATTCGATTTCGTTTGCGGAAAAAAAAATTGACATCCGCTCTAAACGTATGGGAAGGTACATAATATATATATATATATATATATATATATATATATATATATATATTTATGTGTGCATGCCTATATATACACATACGTGTGACTTTAAGCGAAACAACTTTATGCAGATGAATTTAAAAATGCAGAGATTGTGAGGTGAAGAAAAATATTTTACGTAAGACTAAATATAATTATCTAAAAAGGAAGTAAAATCAACATGTCACAATACTATGTAATACATGTATACTAACGCAGAAACTTAAAATATTGCATAAAATTAATAATAAATATATTTACATGGAAAATTTAAAGGGAGCAAATGAAATACATGATTTTTTTATATTTCATGTTTTTTGTAGGAAATCGTTTGAAAGAATAGGTTTTAGGGATTTCAAAACTATTCTTCTCGTAGATTGAACTTAAAAGTGACTAAACAGTTATACAGAATAATAAGCATTTTGTCTGTATCTTAGGTTATAGAACATTTTCCAGCTAATAATCCAGAAAAAGAACTAAGCTAGTTTTGTTTCAATACGTGGAAGTGTTTCGAAAGTTATAAATTAATTTTCAGTATTAAACCGTACTAATATTTTAGGCAAGAAATAAAAGGCAGAAGGAAGAAGACAGGGGCGAGGAAGTCGCCCAGATATGTTTGTAACCGAGGGACGAAACTAACGATTGTTAAACCGGTTCAATGAATTTCACTAACGTAATAATATAGACGGGAAAACAATGCGGACACGTGCCGTCGGGTGATCGTCCGAGCACTTAGCGGTTAATTTATTATATCAGTTCATCATACAAATACTTTTTTCTCTGTACTTGCTTCTGAGTTTTCTGACATATTAATTATTCTATATTAATGAAAAAACGTTTTCCACTCAGTTTAATAATTTTATGCGATCTGGAGATATCTGAATATAACAAAGGGAAATATCAATAAGCAGATTGGAGTGTAATTATTTTATTATCTGACGTAATTAAAAATACTAACGAAGATTTTAAATTTATCCAGGATGTGGAAAACCAAGTAGCACTTGGACAGTGTATGCACATATGTTTAGATCGAACAAAAACTTTTCACGGTATCAATTTCCACGTTAATATTGATAAATATAAGCAATTTACCTTTTTTAATTATTTTTTGTATTATTAAAGACCAGCACTTTAATATGAGAATAAATATCTTTGTGCCCTACATAGAATGATAACCCAAAACAATTTATCGTGTTCTATAAATATTAAATAGCGAATACTATCATTATTTAACAGTTTTTGAATAAAGCATGGATTCTTGCTTCGGTTTTTTCCATGTCTTGTAGTTTCACGTTAATTTTTGTTTATATGTTTGTAATATGCACAAGTATTTGTAATATCAGTAAACTTTGACATCTTCACTAAAATAAACTTTAAAGAATAATTCAAATAAGTTAATTTTTAATGTGCCCAAGATCGCAAGGAAGATGGTTTTAAAGTTATTAAAATATTATAAGCTTCAAGAGTAGACAATTGCCATACCTCGCTGCTTTTGGACAGAATAAATGATTACTAAAACAGTTATCATGGAAATGTAAAGAATTAAGAAAGCATAGCCGAATATTTCTATAGAAAAAATGAAAAAGTAGGGTCGTTACACTATTTTGTTATCGCTGCAAAGTTCATCCTGGAAAGAGACGGCGTTACTGTTTATATCAATGTGCCGTTAGAAATTCTCTCTACAATTCTCTTTATATCGGGTATTCAGCTCGCGTTTGTTATTAGACCGTTCCTAACTCGCTCTTCCCACTCCGATTAACTATTTTGCGGCTAAGTTGTTTTCACAACTATTTTGCTCGCGAAGTCTTCCTAACTAAAATGTCTACAGTGTTTGTGGTGAGGGATTAACATATAAATGCAGATAAGTGTGACGAAATTGTTCAGAAGTGCTCAAGATAAAATAATTAGGGGAAAAAGTTTATTTATTAGAAATGAAAATAAATATTGGTCATAAAATGTTGATTTGCTGTAAAATTAATGTTTAGTAAACAAACGGCAAACTTTGATTTCTTATTGGGTGTGAAACAAAAAACAGATTTTATTTGTTTCTCTTTATTTTGAGATGAGTTAAAATTAACAAACGGATTTTGATACATTTTTACTTTTCGCTAATATATTATTACGTGTCATTCAATGTTTACCTTAACAATCGTTTTTTTTTGCATATCTGAGAAAAAAATTTAAAAATTATGAATTTTTTGCAAGTTTACAATGCAAAATCTAACACTATTTTTAGATCAAGTTTTGAAATATATATTTCTACATTCAAATATGTACAAACACATATATGTGTGGGTGTGTGTGTAGTAACTTTTACAGCTTTATTGGCTTGATAACAATTATTTATTACAAATGAATTTAATTTTTAAAAATTATACAGAAATCAGAAATGTATCAAAACTCGATGATGTTGACCAAAGGCGATACACATGTGTTCCTGATTATATTTACACTATAATGTCACTCATTTCTATTCACTTTCAGCCCGGTTTCAAAGCTGTACATAAACCGAACTGCGACTACTTAAAGATGTTTGAGTAACACGGAGACGGTATGCTCCTTAGTCTGCTTTCTAAAACTATTTATTGAAATACGTAAAAAGTAAAATTAAGGAAATGTTTGTTTGAATAAGTTCTATGTCCGTATAATAAGTATATAAATCCGACATGTATTATTAAATTAAAAGTAAATAAAATATATAAATACTCAAATAGTATATCATTGAGAAGAAATGTTTGTAATGGAGCCCAAACAAATACTAGTCTGAATTAAATATTAAATTTCAATCTATTTCCATGCTGTATGGCATAAGATCGTTATAAAATACCATTTTATATTACGTGCAGGTTCATAAATAATACAGAATGTATTCATAATGATCCCTTGCAAGTGTTGTAGTAGGGCCCAATACCTGCGAGGATCAGCATTAAAGGGAAAACTGGTTGACAGATTGACTTACGCCCATGCGTACCACACACGGTCAAGACTATTAGTCGGCCTTACTGACAGTTAAAAATATATTTCTGTTTTTCATTAACTCTTAGTTGAGTGAGTCGGAATAAAAGTCTCTTTCCCGAACGTACTCCATTCTATGGTCCGACTCCTAAAGTATCCATACTAAATACGTTTTTAACTGTCAGCAAATCCGACTGATAGCCCTGACCGTGTGTGGTGCAAAGCGAGGGATGAAACGTTTACTAAAACAATTCGTTAGAATTAGCTTACTGAAAACATTTAAAATATAAACGCTCACAATGCATAATTTAATATATTTAATACGATTTAATGGCATAATTAACATTATTTACGCAGAGTGCATTTTATGCTTAGCACGCCTGATTATTTTATTACTTCAGTAGTTTTTCTGATGACCTCCACAATCTATTATATATTAAAATATCCCTTGAGTTTTCCTTTCCATTCTTAACTAGTGATGGTGAAAGAAAAAATAATAATACTATTCATAATTTTGCCATAAATTAAGGATAAACACAAAACCCCACAAAACAGGTGCGTTAACGTTTCTTAAAGAATTGATATAGATATGCTTTTAATATTCGTTTCTTTCTCTCTCTCTCTGTTAGTGTGTTTAAAATAAATTATTAGTTTGTAACAAAACATTTTAGTTGTACGTGACGGAACTACCGTACTTGGGATCATTTTAATATCAAGTTATTGAGTGAGGGTTCAATATTTTAAATGCTAAAATGGAATCGTATTGTTATTTCCATAAAGCTGAAAAACCACTATAAATGTGCACGTTCAGTCACCCTTATATGTTCCAATTTACCGTGAGGTAAAAGAAAATAACTTATAAATATTACATTCAAAATATATTTTTTTTAAATTTTGTGGTAGTCTAAAGTAGCGTATTTGTCATTGAGAATGTGTCGGTTTACATTTTTGTGTGGCCTTAAAATTATATATATATATATATATATATATATATATATATATATATATATATATAATTTTAATTATATTGTAATTTTTAAGTAGATGATATTTTCGGTGACTTCTTGTAAGTAAATACTGCTACAATTTTTCATAATCATACATAATTTGGGGCAAGATTAATTATTGTTTACTCAGTAGAAAATATTTACAGGCGCGGAATCTTAACTAAACTATAAATTAATAGCTTTGATATTAAAGTTATATAATAAGAATATTGACATTGAAGTAATATTGTCTAAATATTAATATTTTTCAAGAAACTGTCAATCTTTACTCTTTAAAAGGGATAAGAAATATGCGGGAATATTAAAATATTCCTCCATATTTTTTAATACTATATTTCGCTATGTAAAAGTATAATGCAGTCAATTTTTCTGTAGTGCACTAAATTTATCTACTACTATGAGTCTAAGTTAGTCAGATAAAAGTGAAGCAGAATTACAAGTGTACAATAATTTTATGTCACTAACGTCTACGGCCATAATGTGAAATAAGATAAGCTTTATGGCGGAGTGTTCCAACATATTTTACCAGTTTTAAATTAAAAGTAAATTTAAAAACATGGTCACATTTTCTAAAGTCAAACATATGGAAATACTTATATTTTGAGAATATTATAATTTATTTAAATTTACTTAGAGTTAAGTCTTTTACATTTGTAGCGAAAGAAATCTCATATCACTAAACATCAGTTGTAATAAATATAAGAATGAAACTTTAGAAAGAAATCTATGGTTACTTAAATATAATAACTTGAGATATTATATCGTCATTGATTATTTGTTAGTGACAAATCCATTTTTAAACCTATTACGCAATGTGACGTACAAAAATGATGTAAAATGGAAAATGTTCTTTTGTTATTCTTTTTAATTTTTATTCTTTATTCTATTTACTAAGTAATTCAAGATCTTATAAAGTTTTGGAAATCAATTAAAATTTGAATGAAAATTATTTTAATATCTACTTTTAAAGATATCGGCTGTACATCATTTTCTTTTAAAGTTTTAAAACATTGCTCCAATTTCGTTGTCTTCTTAATTATCATTTTTTACATATCATACAAAATTTAATCAATATAATTAAATATAAAAACTTTATAAATGAAAAAAAAAATTTAAAAATCATTTGATTTATTAATTAATTCTATCGTATTATTTTACCTCTTTTTTGAACAGAACCCTTCCTGTACGTGATTCAACACTCACTTAACTTCGGCGAAGAGGTAAGGTTGTTAAAACTATTTCCTTTTATTTTGTCAATAAATATTACATGTCCATATTTAACAATATCGGTTTCGTCCGTAAACTCTTCAAGTTAGGTTGACTGATGTCAACTACGTGAAGAAAAGTTTAATATATCGCACATTGCGCATCGCGTATTAAAATCAGTCCAGTGATAGGATACGCCACGATGCTAGTGTGTCCTTTTAGATTACTCTGGCACTCAGCGGTACCTATTAGCTAATGAATCGGTTTAAGAGAATCCTACGGGTATTGATGGCTCTTTGTTATTCGGGGGCCCGTCGTGCTGCCCAGACTGATGGATTGGTGGCTCGGGAACAATAGTAGGACGAAATTGCTTTCAGCCCGATTACAATAGTAGTTTAATTCATTGATAGAAAAAATATTCATGCATTATCCATATTTTTATAATTTATTTTTAAATTTTCTTTTTTCTCAAATTATTCTTACTTCACAATTAATAAAGCTGAATATGACGTACATAACACATATTTTAATACGAATTGATTATTACATGAAATTAGGTGAGTGAAGTATCACGTATTGAAGGTTAAATACTCGTAATATAATACAAAGAACGAAAGCAACGAAGCTTTCGAAGTTGCCTGATAATAAACTATTTATATATAATGAAGACCCAAGTACTAAAAAATGATAAAAAAGAATGTAATATTTGAAAAATAATTAAGACAAGAATGTTAATATTTAGATAATTTTTAATTGCGTAAATTAATAATAAAATTTTAATATAAGAGTTTGTTTTCTCTGCAACTTGCCAGCTTATACAGTGAAGAAGAAAGTGGAGAGCAGAAGCATTTCAGGTAATCTGGTTCCTTGACAAAAATGCGGAGGAAATATTGCGGCTATAAAGTGCATATATCCCTACAGTAATCAGTTAATTTTTATATTAGAATATCTGAGGTTATTTTTTAAGCATGCTTAATTAACCTTACGAAGCCAAAACTTGCGTTCTCGCCCTATAATCCATCACCAAACTGCGTGTGCCCTAAGATCAATGGAAAGAAAATGGGTAAGAATAACATTGCACGACCGTAATAGAAACATATGGCTGAAACAATAAAGCAAACTCACCGTTGTCAATCGAATAGCGAAAACTTAAGTGGGAGTGGTCCGGTCACATATGAGTATCCTGCAAACGTGACTCCTCTTGTACGACAGTTGTCGAATGGAGATTATGGGGAGAAAAACGCCCTACAGGAAGGCCACAATCGCGTTGGCATAATGACATCAAAATAAGCTAATCCGAAGTAAATACAATTAACACAGAACCGTGAGGAATGGCATAGACTAAAGAAGACCTATGCGGAAATGGTAAAACTTGCATAAGAAAAAGGATGACTTGTCGATTCTTCTTAGATTAATTACACTATCTGACATTAATAGTTAGTATCGTAAATTCGAAATTAAATATATAGATATATGAAACAGAGGAGAAAATTAAAAGGATGGAAAAATTGGAAAAGATAAGACTTTTGTCTATTGGATAAAATAAGTTAAAATTAATCTACTTTCAATAAAATATTATCTGTGTAGTTTAGTCACAATTTTCCAAACTAAAATTAGATGCGATAACACTTATGAGATATTAAACATAGACATCGTCAAACAATTTTCTTTAAACAATTAACAACTTGCTTTAAAATCCTGCAATCTGTCAATCATGTTCATCTATATACACCGATGCAAAATGTATGTACATACACGAACGTGATTGATCGGCGAAAAAATCAGCGACACAAATGGTCATTTTTAATTTCCTTTTCCTTTTTTTTGTAAGTATTTGGTTAAACAAAGATAATGCATAAATCTAACGTATTTAGTGTTAAGAATTGAACAAATTGTTTAACATAAGTTTCAATGATTTCCATATCATATTATTAAAAAAAAACATTTATTATATTAAAATAATCATTCACTGACTTATTTATCATAACTATTTTGACCTAGTTTTAAAATAACTTATGAATCACTAACATAAATTGATCTCCCAAACGCGTTAAACATCCATATCCTAAATCAATTTATTACCTCGCAAGCTTTTATTGTAAGCGGATGTAATATAAATAATATAATTGTTACAATAAATTGACTGTCTCTAGTTAAGGTGATTGAACCGTGGTCACCAATGTAGCCGTGACAGTTTGTTACTTCACTAGTGGTAAAAAAATGAGTTTACGTCCTTTATACAATTCCACGTGATCGTATATATATATATATATATAAATATATATGTATATATATATATATATATATATATATATATATAAATTATATTAAATTTTATAACGATTAAATTTGGTCAGTTCAAACATTATAATCTTTTGCGAGCCGTTGCTTAATGACCCAAGTGTAAAATGTTACCTAGCAACTAAACTAAAACTTACTCTACTTTACTTAATTATTTTTTATGTTGGAAAATTTACGTAGGAAAAAAGGCGTTTGCTTTTCCCGTGATTTTAAATGGATGTGCCCGTAATTTGTAATGTATTTTAATATCACTTGAATTAAGTTAAATGAGCAAGGAATGTGTTCAGTACATTTATATATTTTACAAACTATTTTTAGTATTTGGAAACTATATTAAGTAATTATATGTCAATGTCTGTAGATATTTGTCAAGAATAATAATTTGATTCGGTATTTCGATGACTTCTAAGCTTCTTACTTCTATTCTAAAGATATTTCTATTAACTTTGGCTATTTACATTTGATGACCAACAATTTAGAAACTTACAAGTTTGTGGAAGTTTTCTCCAATAGATTCTTCAATAATGTGAGGACTTCAATCTTATATTCTTATTATAAGAATCCCTCAAGTGTGGAATATAAAATTGTTAGTACTTTTTACTAACAATGATTTCAAAATAATTTGGTAAAATAATTTTATTATTGGATACGATAAAGATATTTTAGATATTTTTCTTAGGTTTGTCGAAATTACTCGTATAATGAACTAAACACTGATCCTTTTCAAATAAATAAGCATATATATCACACCACTTCCGGCGAGTTAACGAAGACGCATCGTCTGGATTTTTACTAACATTTTGAAGTGAATTTATTAGTTATTCTCTGAAAATAGTATTCATTTTATTCCAATCTTAGTCTAAAAGATCCGATTACGTGGATGGAGGCTTTAAAAGAATTTTTCCATTCTACTATTTCGTTAGTTACGATTTCTTTATTGTAGTTTTTTCCGACATATCAAATGCTATGCACGAAAGCCACTTGGCAGCGGTTGGATAAAAAGCATAACGCGGATTTGAAGCATTTGGGTCAAACGCGTTTAGATGCTAGACGTAAATTGCAAAAATTAGGAAGTAATAGTTATCAAGAATATAGCTTGCTGCGTATAAGTTTCTAGAACACCTGAACATGCCAAGCCAACTAAATTTCCGAAATACTCCAAACATTTTAGAGCTACACAATCGATTTCAGATAGTTTAATAGATAATATATTGCTAGATATTGCCTCATCATCATCATCATCGTATACCGAGTGCTAGGGTGATGAATAACAAGCGCTGAGATTAGGTCTTCATAGGTCTCGATCTAAGCCATAGACAAGCCAGACCGAGAAAAAGATAATATTTTTATAGAATAATGCGTTGTCGAACTTCATAAGTTCCCCCTGTTATCACAAAGCGAGTTAGAGAAGATAAAAACTGCAAGCCTCCGGCAAATTTATAGAACAGATAACTCATCGAACAAAATTGGCTTGGATAGGGCAAAAGAACAAAAATATAAACGTGATGCAATGTGAAATATGTGATATTTCAGGAGTCATTATTTTATTGAATATTCAAAATTATCAAACAAAAGGTCGTATTTTTCTTAATGATGTCCTTAAATTGTCTTAAGCCTAACATGCAATAGGTTCAAATATATTCTTTAAAACCTTAACTTCAATAATAATTACCAAATTGACACTTTTCAAAAATACTTTAGTTTGTGAGAACATTATGGAGTAGCTAAAAGCAGGATTACCTATTATGGAGATTACATTACAAAAAGGTTTGGACATAAGATTTTCCTGTTTCGTTGATATATTTGTATCATACGCTCGTTCCAGGTAAAAAAAAAATTAACGTAAATGCTGATACTTAGTCACTGATTTCATTCAGACGACGCATTGCCAGGGTTTCTGTATAAAGCGTAAAATATTAAGCCCTTATCTAGTGCAAGATATGATAGAAGGAAACATTGACACGAAACGTGTTAACGTGTTGTTTTTTTTTGTTTTTGTCATAGACAATACAACGAAATTGTTCAACAATCACGAATTGTTTAAATTGGAAAAATGGTAATTAAAGGAAAAAGGTGTATCTTGTTTATATGTTTAATGTATCATTGATACTCTTAAAAAAGGGTTCTGTTTCAGAAAAGAAATCAATTAAATAAGTAAAAAAAAATTTGCAATCCGAATCACTATCTTGTGGCATAAACAACGTGTAAAAAACTAAAACTTTAGAAAGCTTTAAATTTATTTATTAAATTGATCTATTTTAATTTTTATGAATAGTGATCACTTTTGACATTGAAATGTTGGAGGAGAAAATACGGAATTATGGTATTTGGAATTTATGCTAACATTCAAAAGAAGGAAATAAGCACGTACCAAACAATCGTATAAAGAATGTACAAAAATGATGCTGTCTTTAGTAGTAAAAGAGATAGATCACCGATATAACTTAAAATGTGAAACAGAAAGTGAGATTCGTTTAAAAGGAATTCCTGTCATCTGTTAAAAATCACGAATTATGTTTAGAAATCGGATATTAAATTTTACAATTCAAATAAAATACAAATAAAATTGTTTTACGGTAAAGGAAATGTTGTGGCAGATTTCAAAGTTTGAACAAAATAGTTTCTGAACTCAACACATAAGAGGGGCGCGGGGGGCGTCGTTGGAAGCGGAAGCGGTGCCGATGTTTTAGTAGCCATGGAACAGTGGAGTGGAGAGCACCGCCTTTTTGCCGTCGAGGCATACATTTCGAGTGGATTTTCGCTGTCTGTAGCACGCCGTCGATTTAATAATCGTTACAGTATTCGTCGATTACGTGATGGACCATCGATCAACCTCATTCAGTCATGGGAAGCAAGGTTCAGAGCTACAGGACCAACATTAAATAGGCCCAGGCCAGGCCCTACACCATTGGTAGCCACAGATGAAAATGTCGAGCGTGTTATGATTTCTGTCGTTGAAAATCCCCGTTTATCACTGCGTACACGTTCATCGATATTGGGAATTCCGAAATCAACTTTACATGTAATAATGCGAAAAAAGCTCAAGTTCCATCCATATAAAATTCAAATTGTTCAAGATTTATACGATTCTGACTTTGAATTAAGAAAAACTTAAACGGAGGTGATGTTGTGGAGATTTCGTACTGCCACCCGGATGGGCAACATATTCTTTAGTGACGAAGCTCACTTTCACATTGGAGGATATGTGAATAAGCAGAACTTTCGTTACTGGGATGTCCACAACCCAAGACAAATGCATCAAGAGTCTTTACATAAGCCTAAAGTAACGGTCTGGTGTGCCATGTCTGCATCTGCAATTATAGGGCCTTATTACTTTGAAAATTAATGTGGCCAAACTGTAACTTTGAATTCGGAGAGATATGCCCAGATGTTAAATGACTTTTTCAGAGTAGAACTACAGAATAGTCCATCCTTCAACCAAAACACATGGTTCCAGCAGGACGGGGCCACAGCTCACACTGCTAATGTGTCCATGAATGCAGTGCGGCAGTTATTTCCAGAAAAAAACATATCCCGAAACGGTACCGTACCGTGACCACCTAGGTCACCCGATTTAAGCCCATGTGACTTTTTCTTATGGGGATACTTAAAATCCGTTGCATAAATCCGAAAACTGTGACACAACTTAAAGAAAATATTCGAGCCGAAGTTATCAGTAGGATACCCCAGTCGCTCTACAAACGCGTTTTTGAAAACATGCGTGCTAGACTCGAAGAGTGTGTCAGACTCGATGGCCGCCATTTGGAAAACGTGGTTTTTAAAAAATGAAATCCGCATTTGTTGTTATAAAGTTAAAATAAACCTACTTTGTATTAAAGGTGTAGTTTTTTTTACAATTTTTCAAACATTGAAATCTGCCACTCGACAGCCTGTATATTTAATTAAATATTTTTATGAAACTTCGAATAGATGCAACTATTTACGCTTATAAATAAAGGTTTATATATATAATAAAAGTTTTAGATATAATATGCACGCGAGTTTGTACAAATTTCTAACTCGTAATAAATAAAGAGTATATAAATACTTCCAGAAAGTATGTATATTATTCCGTCCACCGACAAAGTGACGGAGGCCGTTCGTTCCGCCCGGCTGAACATAATCAAGTATGCGAAGTAAAGTTTAATATATCATTCAAGCGGTACGTGTCAAAGGAGCTGTGATACGGTACAATCATGTTCTTCGAGATGACACCAGCTGTCGACAAATATCTATTAGCTAATTAATCGATCGAAGGGAATCCGTCGGTCACCGGCGCCTCTGTGTGGGCGGGCGGGGAATGGATTAACTGATATTATTAGATGTACGTTAAGGAAATACTATTTAGGGTCATCACTTTCCAAATGATTGCTTATTATTAAGAAATATGGTAAATATAATTTTTCTGACTTATAATTATTTAAAACGATATTTTAATGATAGTATTACAGAGTTCAAAAATGGGAAAATGCTCGATTTTTTTTTCAAATATAGCTCTTAAAACCATTTGTGTTTACGTTCAGTTAAAGAATAAAAGGTAGGATTTAGTAAAATAGGTAGATTTACAAAGGAAATTTAAAATTGTTATTAAATTCTAAGCGCACGTGTATCCATATTTCAAGCCATATTTCCAACTTCCATAACTGTTTTCTCCGCGGAAATAGAAACACGAAATGGACAGTTTATTAATAGTTATATCACAATTGTCCCGTGAATATTTCAAGCTTTTAGTTTTTAGAGGTATGACCTACGAAATTGTCTCCATTTGAAGACACTCTCTTATATAATTTTTAGCAAAATTAAAGGTGGCATACGGTTTTGGTTGAAATACACAAAAAATCCGTTAAGTTGAATGGTCTTAAATCTGTCTTAAATATACATGTTTACATAAACATATATATTTAAGACAGAAGTTTGTTAAATTTGTATACTCTAAAATTTACTGATTTTGTATTATTGTATACATTTTATTAGCTCTTTTCCATAATTAATTTTGTTAACCCTCCATCTCTCTCATTGTAGTAGTTTCCCCTCAAGGGTTAAACCTTCAAGATTAACGAGAAATACTACAGGGTATTTCTTTCTAACCCAGGAACGCAAAATTATAATTCCATTATTATAAATAAAGGGAAAACCTATCAAGTATGAGCAGAACACGCTCTACGATATTTCCGCACACATTTTTAAGCATTCAATTGTACATGGTATTTCTATCAAACTATTTAAAAAATTGTACTTTTTCAAAACTTAATATATTTAAGTTATTTTATCGTCGTAATGGTAGAACAATGTCGTATCTGTAATTTGGCAACTTTACAGGACAGCGTGTTAAATTTTTGAAATCGGTCTCTTGGTGAATATTAGGAAAGGGCTAATATTATCGGCTTGTAACTCGGGAACATTATTATGTTTGAGACAATTCTTAATATAACTTAATGATTACCTAAAATGCTTTGTTTTTCTAGAAAATTACATGTGTCAGTTTTCTGTAGATAATTAGGTATATCTATCTTAATCCTATCTTATTTTACGGATATTTTTGTCTAACAATTAAAGTACGCTACTTTTCGCTGATATTCTACGGAACCTTGATTTCATTTTACTGACGGATGTGAAATTAAACCACAGAAAATTGGAAAAAGTGGATTGATTGATTTTAGTGTATTTCTTAATACACTAAAATATTTTAACAACAGGAAAATTAGTAAATGAATTCGACAAAATTATGAATTTATAAAATTCAATGATATGTTAAATTTAAATGGCACTGTATTTACTAAAACATTGTTTTTACTTACAAAAGGTTGAAATTGGGTTGTCAGAAATCTACTCTCTATAATAATAATGATAATAAACCCCTTTATTCACCGATCTTAATATACAGTTTTAACTTATACTTTACATAGAATAAACAGTAATATTTCAGATCTTATGAGATAAAATGTTCGTCAGTATCCAGTTTATTGGTCAGGTTGTCCCTTGATATAGGCCTCCCCCATCGTCTTCCACTCATTTCTATTTGTAGATCATCCTCCCATCTTTTTATTTGACGTCCTTTTTGTCTTGTCCTATTTCTAGAATACCATTCCATTACCTCTTTCGCCCATTTTTCTCTGTTCGTTCTCATGATGTGACCAGTCCAGTTCTTCTTGAGTTTTCTTATTTTTTGTAAAACATCGCTCACCTTTGTTCTTTTCCTTATTTTTGAAGTCATCCATCTGTCCTGTAGCCTTATGTTTAGCATACTTCGTTCCATGTTGCGTTGGCAAATTGCAAGTTTTTGGTTGTTTTTGGTCGTAGCAGGCCTAGATTGACATCCATACGCAAGAAATGGGAGAATGCTTATGTCGTACAGTATGTTTTTCACTGACATTGGTATTGTTTCATTTTTAAACATCTCTTTCAGTGATCAATGTCGTTTCCAAGTGTTGCTTATTCTTCTGTCTATTTCTTTTGAGTATTGCTCCCCAATTGATATTAGATGTTCTAAATATATGTATTCATCTACATATTCGATAACCTCTTGTCCTATTTCCATGTTTTTCCTTAATGTGTTCGTCATTCTTTTAGTCTTTGTTGGATTCATAGGTAGACCTGCTTTTCTGCTTTCGTGATCTATTTATTGTAAGGTAGTTTGTAGTGTGTCTGGTTTCTCAGCAAATATCACATTGTCGTCTGCGAATCTTAGGTAATTTAGGTTTACTCCATTTACATTTATTCCAAACTCTTCTCAGTCTATATTTCCGAGTATATTTTCTAATACTGCCGTAAAAAATCTTGGGGAGAGTGGATTGCCCTGCCTAACGCTGAATATTAAATTCTTCTCCTTGTTGTTCAAGTGAGACGGTTGCTGTGGTATTTTTATAATTTTGTTTATAATTCTTATGTACTTACTGTGTGCTCCTAATTTTCCAGCGTTTTCCAAAGATATTTGTGACTCAGGGAATCAAAAGCTTTTTTGTAATCTACAAATGCCATATAATGGTGTTTTCCATATTCATTGAGTTTTTTGATGATCTGTTTCACAACATGAATGTGATATATAATAGAATAATCGGCGCTTTTTCTCTGGGTTGGTTTTCTTCCAGCTGTTTCGTTATTCGGCCAAGTATTTATTTTTGAAAATACTTTATATAGATTTGACATTAGACATATCAGTCTGTAGTTATTTAATTTTTATCTCCTTTTTTATGCACCAGGACAATGGAGGATTTTGTCCATTGAGTAGGTATTTGTTCAGTAACCATTATTTCGTTAAATTGGAAGAATCTACTCTCTACTCTCGATCTCTCTCTAAATAGAATAAATAATAGCAGTTAAGTATTAAATATCATCTCTAAAACAATCTCAATTACTGTGATGAAAAAATATTCAGGTACTTTAATTTGCAGTCTTTAATATGAACTGTTACATTTATCTATTAGTTTAATTCAAATTAATTCTAAACATATCCAAAAAAAATCACAATTATGTAACGGTTAAAAACCAACTCCATAAGAACTACAATTAACTATGGTATCTGAAACTTTACTAAGTACCTAAGTAAATATAGCTTCCAGTCTCAAAAGTTTCCCTTATTTTTTATTAGTTTGACTAAAAAACTTTAAAACATTCATAATTAACAACGTAACCATATCTTCAGGAAACATAACATTTCTAACCGTTACTTTTATATCTATTAGACTGATCCAAAAAACTTTAATCGTATTAAGTCATCACAGTTAAGTAGCAAAAAGTATCTGTAGAACAATCTTAATAAATTATATCTTTAAAACCATAACTTCTATTCTCAAACGTTTTACTTATTGTTTATTATATTCTCCCAATAAGGAGGTTCTTAATCTAACAATAACGACTGAATGAAACCTAAACATCAGAAATCGATTTTTCAAATGCTGGCCCACCGTGCGGCAATGAATAAAAAAAATTGCTAGATATGATTTATAAGACCTCTAAACTTCAGTCGAAGTAGGAACTGGTTCTGAATGAGCATTCTTTAGGATAACTTTGCTACGGCTTCTAGTTTTCTTGTTAATGACTAATGTCATAAAATTGCCCAAATTGTACTTATATTGTATTTTATGACTTTTTCCAACAAATACTGTTTACTTTATTCCATGTCGTTTTCTATTTGCTCTAACTTTCGTTCAATTTACTAATAATAATAGCTATAACGAGTAATCGTTAGTAGCTAATTGAAGTCGACCTGTTCTTGAGTAACATCTCTTACTTGGAAAGGTTTATTAATTGTCACAACCCATCGTATTAGTAATTTCCACTCTTCTGAAGTATATATCACTTTATGTTCCCCAGCTCTTTTAACAACGGAAATTATAAAGTCTCCTTTATTTTGGCTTTGATCCTTTAAAAACAAACCATAAGTTTTTGTGATTTCAAATTCTTCGGCCGCGAAATACACTCACATTGCATAGACAATCCAATTTATATTATAATCAGCACAGTTTTCTGACCAAAACCTGAATTCTTTAATACCTTTTAGCGAAAATGTTTTTATGAGATCATAAAGATATCTAGACACTTTGTTAGCGCCTTGTTTCACAACACGGTCATCCCACACGTAACAAAAGCCTTCTTTGGCAGCCATACACGGCAAAATTATAGCAAAATAGTTTGCGTTTATAATGTATAATGCTCATTTAACCGTGTGTACATGCTAATACTTTTTCAAAATCGAATCTTGGGCATACAATCGAATGTGTGTCTTCTTTGTCCATGTTGTTTTAAAAAAAACATTTTTGTTTTTTTTTTATTTTTGGCGTAGTCTGGTTTTAATTCATCAGACGGATTTTCAGTGTTCTAGAAAATGAGACATTTGTTACACGTATCTTTCTTTGGTATATGGAATGTAAGATCAAAATGAAAATTGACAATATCACGATAGTGGTGTAGAGTTTTTGCTCAAAATTTTCGAAATAAATAACAAACTTGTTGACGACTGACGACAATATTGCGATCCACAAAGGAGTTACCATAAGCGCACATATATTATCATTTCGTCGTCGACTACTTTCTTGTTTTCCAACACACCCTCGCAAGTATTTTTCTACTGATGAAGTCCCATCGTATTTTGCTATGCCGTTCTAGTCAACCTCTCACTGATATCCAGGATATTAAGAAATATATTTTTACATACGTCTATCTTAACGCTAACTGGTCTTCTTTCTTTGGAAAGAAATATGGATAAGTATACTTATCTTTTCACCCGTTCCGTCTTTCTGTCGAAATCTTTTCGTAGATGGTCCTGGATTTATGTTATTGTTTTGTTCAATGACCGACAAATTACTATTGTTTTTCCCCATCACCAAGACCACACATTTTAAAAAAAATTATTTTTGCCTTTGTTCATAAATGTTTTTTTTTAATTTCCAGCGACAGATAACGTATTACTTTCTTTTAAAAAGCACGGCTTCTCTTTGAAAAATAAATTTTACCTTGGTTCACATGGTTTTCCTTTTAATATCTCCCCAATTCACAGGGTTTCGAGAACCCTTTTTCCCTTTGTTCCTAACCAAGATTGCCGGGGCTAGGGATGGTTGGTTAGAGTTTATGCCAATTGTATCTACGGATGAAGGGGCAAAATCATTGTCTTCGTGTTGACAGTAAAATGGATCCTGACAATTCGTGTTATATCTATTTGATTCGATCTGATTATTAATTAATAAGCGAAGCTTGGGGCATGTCATTAAATATCGTTGCCAATGGTACAAGTGAATTGACGTGTTTAGGTAGCGAATTTATAAACTGCGAGCAAATAATCATATCCGGTCTAGGAGCGTTTGGAAGCATTAAGGCATCCTACTACAGGGTCAGGCCGATCTTTTTCAGCTCGATGGTTTTCAGTATCTGAGAAAATATTATCCCAAATCTAAATATTCTAAATAAAGGCGGCCTCTCGGTAGACGGCTGACGATGGACGGATGGACGGTATGGGTTACTTTATAGTAGATACTATGAGAGTATATATCTTCATATTTGGTATTAATTTGGACTGAAAATCTTAAGCCATTCATATGAAATGTATTTTGATGTACAGACCAAAAGTCAGACTGAAAACAAAGAATAACTTTTATAGGGTTGCTTTTTCCTTTATTCTGAGGCACGGAATCCAAAAAATAGGCTGTTTAAAATTAAAACATGTACCTTATTTTTAGAATTCTAATATATTTTTAATTTTAATACTGAACGAAGGCGTAATGAGAAACTCTTCATCGTACAACATTGGTTGTGCATATACAGCAGACGCAAATCCGTAAAACAAGGTTGGTTTGCAACGTACCTCAACAAAAGGTTCCTAGAACTGTGTCGGTTGTTAGTTTCCATCACCAAACAATAAATAACCATAATCAGAAATGTTTTTGTCCATGTTCATAATAGTAACCTTAATTGAATAAAAATGTTTCAAAAACAAAAAAACATTTTTCTATACTACCTAATACAATTACTGAAATGATGATCCGTCGCAATTTTCTCTCTTGACTCCCTAGTATAGCAGCGGGAATGCGGAACCGTAGTTATAAAGTACATAGACGTTAAGGAAGTAATTTATCTACAAAACAACTTCTCAAATTAACACAAATAAAATGAAACCTTACCTGAAGCACACAACGCCTATTTTTTTTTTTATCATTTATCCATATTATTTACGCATATTATTAGCTAAAGTATTGTTTTGATTCCTGTTCTCGTAATAAATTGATTCTCACTAAATCCAGTTTTCGTTTTGACGTTTTTGATGCCATTTTAACTTCATAAAGGAAACTTTATGTAAATAATAGCACAGTTTCCAATTTTTAATGGAAACGAATTAAAAATCTCGAGCAAACAACACTGCGCAACCTTGCGTAAAATTTGAACGAGACTAGCTACACGTCACGCGGAGAGAGGTCGCGGGGGTGAAGATCAACATTAGTACAATAGTACTAGAGCACACACGTGGTATTACGACGTTAAAAATCAGAACCACCGGTAATCAAATCTGTAACTTGATTGTTTTTAATAAATTCTAATCCTTTTTTCTTTTGGTGGCTGAAGACATTTTTTTAAAGAGTTTTAGGCAATAAGACTAATTTGGTAAAAAATCAGAACCGTCGTTGTATTACGATTTCTTTTGCAGATGTATATTTAAAACAAATGTGTAATTCCACATAGAATTACAAATTATTGATTTTTGGATGTTTACTTTTATTTAAACTATAAGACCATTATGCCAACTTTCAACATTACAGGTCGACAGGTCGACCAGAATTACCCTGTAAATTTTAATGTATAAAAAAGAAATATTGCCTATTATATCTTTCACAGACACATATTAAAAAAATGCATAGTTCCGTATGGAATTAGAAATCTTTGATTTTTAAAATTTTTTTCTTTACTGATTTAAAATATCTCCCATTAGGCCAACTTTCAAAGTGATGTGTCAACCGGAAATACTCTATAGGTTTTATTGATCAATGAGTAAGGTTACGATAAGAATAAGGAAAAAAATGGGGTGTGGCTGTGTCATGGACACGGCCGTGTGTTGTACGTGAATACGTCTATGAAACGGGTTATATTGAAACGTGCACTAGCTGCGGCCCAATGTGTCTTTATAATCGACGATCGAACACAATCTATGCCTATACAGTCCGTTGTCGATGTAGAAGCGATTTCATCATCCACTTGCATAATTTCAACCACCCCAGCTGCAGATGTACTGGCACCGTCGTTGATCCGCTCGGCCGCATTCATTTTTTACGATACGATCGTATACGATCTCTGTATTTGGTTTTGGCTTTTCGACGCATATTGGCAGACATTATATATTTTTGATAATATTTTTTTAATTCTAACACCTTATTATATTCCCTGTCACTACTTAAAACTAATGTTTACACACAATTGATACATTTTGATGACAGCTGTCGATTAAAACTTAAACGAATATCGTAACTTTTCCGAATCAAAAGTTATACTAATTGCAAATCTCGATACGTAGCAAAATAACCTCAAAATGGCGGAGCTTCCCCTTCCATCGCGCGCGATGCGTCACTGTTCTCGCTCATAATCAATTATGGTAATGAATTCTTTGATCTTTTAGCGATCCAATGGTATAATTTAATTTTTTACGTAGAGGATAGATTCGAAACTGCAACGTCAAACTGTATCCCCCGATTTTGTTATCATTAGGTTTTTTGGATTACCCCCGTATGGTAGCAAATTTAAAGACGTATTCACGTCAAAAATGGTTTACAGAGTTACATATTTTTGTTTCATGAAGCAGAAAATTGAATTTTTTACAGCAATCTCAGTATAAGATATTCAAGTCAACTTGATATCTCAAGCCATATCAAAGAAAAATGACTTTAAGAGACAGACGGGCAGACGGACGAACACAATCTATAAGTGTTCCGTTTTTTAATTTTTAAAAATACCTTTTATCAATTACCATGTATCCAATAGACACGCTATATCCAAGTATTAAAATATTAAGGAAAGTGGAAATTTTCTAAGAAAAACTTAATTTAATTTCAAAATTATATTTTTTTTAATTAAAATGAATTAGAAACCATTATATGCGGTATGTAATACGTAAGATAAGTCCCCTCTAAAGCAACCGTTTATGAAATTCTAATTTAAAATTACGAAATTAAAAAATGTTACGTGACTAAAATTTAAATTATTAATAGAATACAACTTGGTTGTCTTTTCAATATAAATTATTTTGTCGGTAAAGCGAATTAATATAGTATAGAAATTGGCTTCTTTTTTACATTACTTTTTTTTTATGTGATGTGACTGTTGCGGGAAGCGGGCGATCTAACGAAGGTAATCTTGATGAAATAAAATGTAACCAATATTTTTTCAAACACATGTACGTGAATAATAAGGGGAATATCATGTTTTCTAGTTTTGCTATCTATTTTTACAAACTTTTATTTATTTCTTGCTTCAAATATCTTCCCGGTTCAACATTTTAACTCAAATTTTCACGTAATTTTTATCAATCGATAGAGTTAAAATTTTGGATAAATACATATGTAGTTTCTATGACAATACAAATACTTTTTAAAATTCAAGATGGCGGCGCCAAAATGGCGTCTGAATTTTGGTATCAGGAGATTTTTAAAGTCACATAACAAATTTAGAGTCAAAATTCAGAAATTCAAATTGGCAGTTCCAGTATGACAGACAAATTTTAACTATTGTGATTCGATTCACATAGAAATGGTATATGTGAATATTGAAGATCAGAAATCATGAATTTTCTGTCAAAATTCAGGAATTCAAATTCGCGGCGCGAAAAACCTTGTAATTAAAGATATTTTTTTATTGAATTTCATTTCACTTTTGATCGACATGAGAAGAGAAGGAAGCAGTAAATTCGCCAAAATGTTGGATGGAGAGTATTACAAACGTCTTCAAACTTCTTTTTCTAAACTTAAACTTTAAAATATTTCCAGGAAAACATATTTTAAATTCGATTCACTCACAAAATGGCTCACTCAATGGTTTTATCCAAATTTCTACATTATAAGTCAAAAAATAGTTCATAAATCGTTTTTTAGAAAAAAAATTTGTTAGGAGACCTCTCGTACAAACTAAAATAAATTGCGCGCATTTGTTCAGCAAGACTAAGGAGTATAGCGCTATATTGATTAGTTCTTTATGAGTCTGGCAATGTAAATATGTTATAAGCTCAGAATAAAATAAAATAATAATATCGTGTTGCGACACTACAAAATAAAACCACCCAAAAGTGGGTTGGGATGCGTCACTAGGGTTCTACACTTACATTGTTTAAACTCAAATACATTGTGATAAAGAAGACAATTTTTTTAAAGCAAAGAACTTAATATGGATGTGTGATTTTGGTGATTCGGTACAAAAAATGCAGGTAACTATATTTAAAAATTGCAATTCTAACAGTCTCATATAGTGTTATTTTTCAATGAAAAAAATAAAAACAATTTTAAAACACCATTCAACGATATTCTACACAATTATGGAGACAAACATTTTTTTCGGATCCCATCTACCTTTGTATGTAAGGTATCAGCTTGAAATAAAATTTAATAAAATTTTTAATACTATTTTTGATCTTGAGTCAAAGTACTGCTATTTATTCCATTAAGGAGCTACAAGTTTTCAACGAAAGGGCGGGCACTATCTCCGATAACTAATCTCCACTGTAAGTAGAACGTAATCGGAGTAGTTCCAATAGTATTCACATGTTTAACCAATTTGATTATGTTGCAATTTGATATTACATAATTTTATAGCGAACAATACCATCACTTGACTTAATCGCTGCAGTTAAAAGAACAGTTTGGAATACCGTGCTGGTGAAGATGTTTCCTGTTTACGACAACGAGTTTCTTCCTTGTTTAGTTAAACGTAATTTTTTTAATAAGGTTATATTTATAGATACACCTGACTATGTGACCCATACAGTATTTCCATATTAACATGCAAATATATTATTTTTGTTAGTTTATATATTTTTACGTGATACCAAATATATACTAATCTCAGAGATTACTGGAGAAATGTTAATTAAACTTTAAAAAATTTGTTCATTACTTTTTATGTATCGTAACAGTATCTTCTGTAGTGATAAATCGAAGTCAATCATACGTCTGAATAAAGTTTTGGATGCTTTCAATAATTTCTTCATTCCTCTGTCCTGGTAAGTCATAAAAGAAAAAATACCATAGCCATATCTGTTTGTCCTGAAACAACAGACCTATGGGTATAACTTTTGTTGACCCACTTATTATACATACATAGTTAGATAGTGATAAACAAAAACGCACTACTTTTTACAAATCATACCGATGAAAGATTTAAAATTATACATGGCTATTCCCTGCTGTTGCCTAATTCCAATTGAGAAAATTAAATGCAAAATGATCTGGATTGTTCTTCTATTGATGTATGAACTTAGGTCCGAAAAAAATAATTTAACAAACGTTTATGTTCTTATTCATAATAAAAGTCATCACCTTAAAAGGTGGTAAATTAGAAAAAGGAACTTTCACTTAAGTTTTACATGCCCAGCCTACCCCATGTATGGAACACTTTAGAAAGCAAAATGAGATAATTGTAAGCTGTTGGCGATTTCGCGCAAATGTTTAAGGTCTGAAAACAAACAAACGCGAGCTTTCCTTAATTTATCAAAGTACATAATAATTAATTATTAGATCTACGAGTACGTTATAAGATCAATTTTAGGCTACATTAGCTCATTGAATGTTACCGAGGTTCAGAATCAAATGCCATATTTATTTATTGTATCTGTTTAATCAGAGATTGCTGTAAGAAGTATTAAATTCCAGAAACACTTTCCAAGTTATTCATTTTTAGAATTTGAACAAAACTCCTTATTCGTAATGTACTTAGCGATTTCATGGAGAAAAAACAAGTGGAGAAAAAAAAGCAACATAAATAGTATAATAAAAAAAAGAAATCATGGTTGAACCGTGTTATCCGTCTAAATATAAAACTTTTAAGTATTTAACATGAATCAAACATAAGCAAAATCAGTCGCTTTTTTTATACCCAACATTTTTAATAACATTTGTTCACTTAAAGAGTATTTTATTAATCAATATAATATTAAAGAGTATTTTATCAATCAATATAATATTAAAGGTATTTTATTAATAAAGATAATTTTTGTTTACTTAAAGAGTATTTTATTAATCATCCATCTTGAAATAATCTTCATAAGAACCTCGAGCATGACCATTGAGCATCTCTGCTTTAATTTTTTTTCTAGGGAATACAAAGAGAGGAGACGAATTTATATGTTTTATTTCACTATTTTCAACTGACTACATATTTTTTTGCAATTTTTTTTCCTTTTATGTAATAAACTTGCACTTATTCTGCGAAACAGTCAGAGAAGCCAGATAAATTGCATTTACTTCAATTCATTTCGGCGCAATCAAACTTTTGTTTTGTATATATGTACATACATATATATATATATATATATATATATATATATATATATATACTCATACATATATATATATATACATAAGAAAAAAGATTTTTGTAGTCTCTCAGAAACTAAATTTTGGATACGTGGTTGTTTTTTTCTTATTAAGGGTTGTATGTGGCACGCCACCGATGCTTTGTTATTTTAATTCCATTAATCTCATTTTCATAATTAATAAATACATACACAACTATAATAAAATTAGTTTTACCTTTGCTGACTTTGAGAAAGAATTTTACCATTTAGCTTTAGCGTATGAAACTTAACATCTAGGAAGGAAATGGAATTGTGCGAGAATTATATGAAAAGTATTGCTTATCGGTGTACGAACTGGATCAACAAGCAACTAAGAAAGTAAAATCTTTACTTTATGGTAGTGAAGCTTTCGTTAGTTCTACCGCCGGTTAGGTATCTTTTTCAATTTACAAATGAAAATTGTTGTAAATAAATTAAAGGAGCACATATGCTCTTTACTAATGGAAGGGACTTTAGCAGTATTTTTATTCTATCCACATATGATGCAGTCTTATTAACATCGCATTATATACCTTTTTTACATATATGTTATATTGGAATTACTCTACGTAAAGGCATATATTAACTTAATTGCTGATAAATATAAAGTTATTGTCATTTAAAAGAATTAACTCCAAATAAAATGTGAAGTTTAGACGGTAATGTGGTTTGGACCAAGTGTATTAATTCATATATTCAGAAAGTTTATTATTCACCATCTGCAATAAAAAAAGATGGTCTGAAACGAATACTACATATAAGTAATTTAGAATGAACATAGATCGAAAGCGATCGATACATCGAAAGCGTTAAATTAGAACATTTTGAAATATGTGCGGAAAAAATAATATGTTGCGGAAAAACACTTTCATTATATAAGAATGCCCATATTCGGTAAAAGTGATTATGAAAATACTGATAAAAATACTGAAACGTTTTAGGCATATTATTTGTAGAAAAGGACAGACAAAAGTTTCATATGTTACAAATTGGAAAAGAAAACATAGACGACCGAGAAAATGTAATCACATTGAGAAAGTTTTGGTTCCTTTAAGACTTAAAAGATGGTTATGGAAACCGCCATAAAAATAAATTTTCTTATGAAAGGATGTGTAAATAAAAAGAATGTGTGTTAGAACAAAAGAATATGGCGTTCCATAATCACTTATGCGGCTTCAGTAAACAACAGCGTGTAGATAGAAATAGGTAGGTATTATTTCGAAATAATGATCCTTTTTAGCGCTCTCATTTTATTTTAAATATTCTTCACTTTATCCTATTAATTTGAAATACTTTTATGTCGATACAATACATCAGTAAATACTGTCGTTAAAGTTATATATTCCCAATTGTGTTCTGAATATATTAACTTATTTAAATAAAAGAAAAGGCGATATTCCCAACTGAGAGTGCTAAGCAACGCAATGTAGCATCTAAGCGGCCTCAAAGAGACCAACCCCCCTCCCCCCTCCCCCAAATAATAAGGCGTCATTGACACCAAACGTTCACCTCGAAACCGATTCATCGTGCGCCGTATCTTGTCGTATCTAGGATATCGATTATATGGAGACATTGCTCAGTTAATACTTCTCGTACGTGGCTCTAGTTGGTCGGGTTGAATGAGTCGCATGTGTTAGTGAGGTAAGGATAGTTTATTGCTTCACCAGCAAAAGGTAAAATCGTTAAATTAACCTTTTAATTACACTCGTGTGGGGGAATGTACTAATTATATGAAGTTATGTACTCATCAGCATTTACATCCATTTGAATTGAATTAGAATTTCTTACTCATCTTTACCTAAAGGGTCAAGTATTTGAATATTTACGCACATGATTGTTGTCATTAAGGTCGGTAAATATGACGTAAGATAAGACAAAACTAGAAAAATCCTGTCAGGTACGAGTATAATTTGCACTGCAGGGTTTCAGTACAGTTTAAAGCACCTATAAATATTTAAGGGTACATACTTTCATTCATCTATATACAAATATTAATTTTTCACAACGTAAATATATCGCCTCCTATCTTTCTCACAAAACTTAAAACATGGTGCATATTTTAAGAATTATGGGATCTAGGATAATAGTTATTGTTTTCCTGTAATTTTTTTAGTTGAATTTTACCTACCCTGAATTGTTTAATATTTTTCGGTTAGTATTTTCCGAAATAAGGAGAGAGTGCTCTATTTTCCTATATCTTTCAGGATATCATTAATTATCCAATTCAAAATTATTAAAAAAATATTTTCGCTTTCTTCATTATTAACCCTTTCAAATGATATGCGAAATTAAGAACAAAATGGGTACATATTTTTTTTAGCCTCGCTTTAATTCTGAAATAAATATTTTAAAAATGTTAGTTAGCAAAATACATGGGTCAATTAGATGTTTCTTGATCTGTTTGATGAATCCCAAATTTAAAATTTTCGCCTCGCATCATTTCTGAGATAATCGCCTGTGACAGGGGGACTAATAGACGCCCAAGGGATCTTATAAGTGTACTGTTTTTCTGTTTGGGACATGGAACCCTATATGTATATATATATATATATATATATATATATATATATATATATATATACATACATATATATATATATATATATATATATATATATATTTGCAAGTTAAAAAAGGATTAATCTCACTGTGCGAAGGATAACCGAGATATGCGAAAACACAGTATCACGCAGGGCACAAGTGTTGAATATAAATCGGGAAAGCGTCTAGGCTTTATTATCACTTCTTATTTTCCAAGAACATTGAACGAATATATACGTTTATAAACAGTATTCCTTTATACATTATTAAGTTATTTCCAGACTGACACAATATATGGATCGGTTGGCAACGAATAAACTAGCCAATTTTGCAAACGATTTCTGGAAAGTTACATAAAATTTTCGTAGGTCTATGGCAGGGTATATAGACAGAGCCGAGTTTGATCTTCTTTTCAGTTGGCAATTGAGATTCAGATAGTTAAAAATAAACGGGAAATAGAAATATCACAAAGAGAGCATTAACTGTTCTTGCTTATCGAATTCTATTTAGAGTGAAATAGAAGCGAAACACGCGCACAATGACGGTTGAAGTTATATTCTACTATGACAAGCCAAGCATTGGTTTTAAAGATACGAAGAAGAAAATGTAGATCTCTCCAGTAATCTTCCTATGAAAAAGAAATATCTCCTTCTTTTTTCTGATAATTATTTCTAAATTTGATGTAGAAAGTCAACTTAAAACCAAATTTAAAATGTTTATTGATGCAGACCCCACAGTACGTTCTGGTCTGATCTGGCAGAATTACTTTCACGTGCTCATGCAGTCTGGAAATAACTTAATAATATATAACGGCATACTGTTTATAAACGTATATATGTATTCTTTCAGCGTTCTTGGAAAATAAAAAGACTGCAATAGAAAAACAATTTTGGAAAAGAAGTGAAAATATTATGTTTGGCCACTACATGAGCTCATGCCGATAAACTGACATAGAGGATTATTTAGTTGCCAGTCAAATATATTAAAACAGAGCTCGTAATTTTCTATACGTATATTATACGTATATTTTTTGATAGTTTCTTTTATATTCTTTGCACATGGGGTGCATGGAAATAACTTAATAATGTATAAAGGAATACTGTTTATAAACGTATATATTCGTTCAATGTTCTTGGAAAATAAGAAGTGATAATAAAGCCTAGACGCTTTCCCGATTTATATTCAACACTTGTGCCCTGCGTGATACTGTGTTTTCGCATATCTCGGTTATCCTTCGCACAGTGAGATTAATCCTTTTTTAACTTGCAAATATATATATATATATATATATATATATATATATATATATATATGTATATATATATATATATATATATATATATGTATATATGTATATATATATATATACATATAGGGTTCCGTGTCTCAAACAGAAAAACAGTACACTTATAAGATCCCTTGGGCGTCTATTAGTCCCCCTGTCACAGGCGATTATCTCAGAAATGATGCGAGGCGAAAATTTTAAATTTGGGATTCATCAAACAGATCAAGAAACATCTAATTGACCCATGTATTTTGCTAACTAACATTTTTAAAATATTTATATCAGAATTAAAGCGAGGCTAAAAAAAATATGTACCCATTTTGTTCTTAATTTCGCATATCATTTGAAAGGGTTAATAATGAAGAAAGCGAAAATATTTTTTTAATAATTTTGAATTGGATAATTAATGATATCCTGAAAGATATAGGAAAATAGAGCACTCTCTCCTTATTTCGGAAAATACTAACCGAAAAATATTAAACAATTCAGGGTAGGTAAAATTCAACTAAAAAAATTACAGGAAAACAATAACTATTATCCTAGATCCCATAATTCTTAAAATATGCACCATGTTTTAAGTTTTGTGAGAAAGATAGGAGGCGATATATTTACGTTGTGAAAAATTAATATTTGTATATAGATGAATGAAAGTATGTACCCTTAAATATTTATAGGTGCTTTAAACTGTACTGAAACCCTGCAGTGCAAATTATACTCGTACCTGACAGGATTTTTCTAGTTTTGTCTTATCTTACGTCATATTTACCGACCTTAATGACAACAATCATGTGCGTAAATATTCAAATACTTGACCCTTTAGGTAAAGATGAGTAAGAAATTCTAATTCAATTCAAATGGATGTAAATGCTGATGAGTACATAACTTCATATAATTAGTACATTCCCCCACACGAGTGTAATTAAAAGGTTAATTTAACGATTTTACCTTTTGCTGGTGAAGCAATAAACTATCCTTACCTCACTAACACATGCGACTCATTCAACCCGACCAACTAGAGCCACGTGCGAGTAGTATTAACTGAGCAATGTCTCCATATAATCGATATCCTAGATACGACAAGATACGGTGCACGATGAATCGGTTTCGAGGTGAACGTTTGGTGTCAATGACGCCTTATTATTTGGGGGAGGGGGGAGGGGGGTTGGTCTCTTTGAGGCCGCTTAGTTGCTACATTGCGTTGCTCAGCACTCTCAGTTGGGAATATCGCCTTTTCTTTTATTTAAATAAGTTAATATATTCAGAACACAATTGGGAATATATAACTTTAACGACTCTATACGTATATTATACGTATATTTTTTGATAGTTTCTTTTATATTCTTTGCACATGGGGTGCATGAAAATTTGCAAATTAGATATTTCGTAAGGAGATTTAAAATAATATGGTGCAAAATATGAAAAATCGAGTGTGCTATTAACATGTGAAGCGGAAACAAAAAAAAATTTCGCTCATCACGTCGGGAAGTATCAATGTGATTTGTATATGGTGAAAATCGGGATACCGGTTATTGGAAAGCAACTGGTAGCTCATAGCTAAGCAAAGAATTAGTTTATTTACACTATCTATAACAAAATGGTACATATGTAATGAATATATTGTAATATTCTTTCATATTATTCGATTTTAATTCAAATATCCATATGGACTACATTTCTTTAAGTACTTGGAAATATTCAGGGAAAAGGATCACTTGATTGGGTAACATCGATTCATCTTTAACATAAAAGGCTCTCGGAAGAATTGAGATTGGTAAAGTCACGAAATAAATAGTACATTATTCCTGTAATTTTCGTTCTTTTATCCTGGAGAATACCTTCTTAACTTTTATCTTTAATATCTTCCTCTTCACAAGTACTCTTCATAATCAATAAATGCCGTATAGAAACCTTAATAATTCTACACAGGTTTTGAAAGGTTTTACTGCCACTGACATTTTAATAATAAAAGATATTAGTTTTCCAAAATTACTTTTCGGTATAAAAGACGTAGTTTAGTCTGCAGGTACAAAGCTTAAGTTTATTTTACTGCATAGAAAAACCTTCATAAAAATGTAGATTAAAACCATAAAGATAGTCTTGTGCTTTACTTGTCATTTACGGTAGCAGATATCATAATCTATGTAACGATAAGTTTTTTCCAGGTAAATAAATTTATAAATTTTTGGAGTAATACTTGTTTAGATGTGTTATAAGTTACATGAGATATGAGAGTGATATTTTACGAATGCAATAAAAAATAATCAGAATGGTTGCTCACTGTGTAACAAAATCTATAGGAAATCAATAGGATGTAGTCGCTTATTAAACATTCTGAGGCGCGTACATAAGCATATAAGCACACATTTTTTTACAGATCAAAAGTTTTAATATGTAATATGCAATAATTTTTTATATTACATATGCAAATGATACAGAATCTAAGCGCGTGAGTCAGTTCTTGATAGCCATGCGCGCACTATTTTATGTATTTTCACAAAATATTTCGAGCGACTTTTGACACCTCTATAACACAAGACCTGTTTGGTTTACATGAAAGAGGCATAAAGACGATAAATAGAATAGGTCTATAGTCTCAGGAAAAATAAAAATGATATTAACATTTTATTAATATAGTTTTTATATTTTCTGAGACCAGAAGAATTTGTGGAGAAAAAATTGTGGCACTGACTAATTCACTCATCATACAACATCTGACCGTCCAATCTACTTAGTGAATTTAACTTTTGTATGAAGATTGAGCGTTACTTACACTTAATAGAAAAAGTCAGAAATCGGTCAAGAATAAGTGAGATTCTTTGACAAGGTACAGTGAAACGCAAAACGTTTTTCATGAAATTTGCTTAATCAAGAAGAAAATTTAAATAATGTTCATTTGGGCTTACAAGTTTATGTAGATTATATTTATAGCTATTTTGCATTTTACATAATTTTATTAATAAATGCTGATTTTCATTATGCAGTACATAAACAAAATCTACAAATAAATACATTTCATTTCACCCGTAAACAAAATTACGCAGTCAATGACATTTTATTGAAAAAAAATGCTTCTAATCATTTTCAGTCACTGCCAATCTTGATTTTCTTACTTGTACTTTTCGTCTCATTTGTATTGTGTTACATTGCAAACTTTAGCACACCGCCACATAACGTTATATTGACTTACAACATTTCGATATTGATTACATATATGAAAACAATTTCGAGGACTTAGGTTTATTCTATTACAAGGATCATTAATTCATCAATTGGATGTTGAACTGAAACTCGAGGGTTATTTTGATTTCAATTATTTTTTTAACTCACATGATGGTCTAAAGAGAACTTACCACATTTTTCAAGTTTATTAATAAAGTTTACTGACAAGTCTCCGACCCGTGCTGTATATGACGAATGAAAATAAAAATAAATATTATTATTTCTCAATATAGTGCACGTATTTGAATCAAATCTCATAATACTTTATAAACGTGTCTATTCCTTGATGAAAAAAAAGGTTTGAAACATTTTCTTCAAAACGCTCTAAAACTATCAATTCATGTTAAATTTCTTTCTTCTTAAATCATATTTCAATTTGGAGAACAAATAATAATCAATCGGTGTTATACTCTAGGGCTCTAGAGTGAGTAATAGAGTACTATAAAACTATGTCCCTTAATAGCAAATTTAATAACAATAGACGTATTCTCCACCTAATTATCGTACTGCAACGTGATTGTACGAGAAACGTATGGAGCAAATTAAATAGCTTAGCATGATATAGTCCTTTACTTAGCAAAGAAAAACTCCCCAAACTGAAATGAGTGATATGGGTGTCATATCTGAATGTCATCGCCTTAGTCAATCCATGATTTATAAGGGACATTATCTTTTAAACATAACAGAAAGTCAGAGGAAAACCCTCGCCCAGGAAGATCAGCTGAGACTTTGAAGCACACATATCGGAAAAGTAGAGAAATACGAAGATGCCCATTTAAAGAAAAAGAAAAGGTTTTGGAAAGTAGGATCAGTAGGGTTTATTATTAACCTATCCAAATCAGTTACGAAAAGTAAATGAAAGGTGGATATAAAAAATGCACAAAAACAACATCGAATCGAAATATCAAAGCACTTTTTGGTTACGTGACCAGAATTCTACTACTATTTGGGAACGAATTTGAAACTCAGGTTCATAATTTGGAACTTGGATGTAAGAAATAGTAGATGAAATAGAAAAAGAAAGGTACACCACCTCAAAGTAATTTAAGGTGTCAGATATGCGTATATGTATCATTTCAAATGCTATTAACTTATATAAATCTGTACATATTCCTTGCCACATTTCATTGATGACACGGATAATTAAATTGTTTTACACGTACTTGCCAACAGGTCTCGATACAAAAAAACCTTATTTTGTAACCAAAAATAACATATTTTGAATTCTTTAGTACAGTAGCCTAACAAAACTTAACACAAGTACATAATACAGTGTGCTTTATAACAAAAAAAAAAATTTTCACGTCACTGTATTCGACCCATATCTTCAGTGTTATCTGAATTCACCTAACTTATATATGGTAAATATTCCCAAGCGGTTTTTAAGCTTTTTACTTGAACCAAGGAAACATATGTCAATGTGTCTAATAAATCGAATAAAAAGACGTTAGAATAATAAGATATAAAAGATGAGGTGCTCCACATGGAACTCTGAATAATATTGGGAAATTCTTTGAATAATTCGATTAGTAGTATTTGAAACTGATATCATGGAATAATAATGAACCTTGAGGATTTTTTTCACACGAACGCACAAATATAAAGAAACGGAATTATCTGAATTAAGCGTGAAAATTTAAGAATATTTTAAAATAATATGGCGAAGCTCACGTTGAGGTTCATTAGTGTAGCCTAAAGAGAAAAGAAGTTGCCAAAAAATGTAAAATAGTTACTTTTTCTTATTTTACCCCATAAAAAAGTCAACTCAAATTAAACCTACACTTTAAGTGTGTGGTACGAATCCTAAGTAGATATACTATCCTAGAGACGGCTGCATAAAAATAAGTGAGGAAGAATATTCAATAAAAAAAGAACTTAATATTTTTCACTTAAGATTCATAGCAATAACCACTAGATAAATTTTGCAAAACGGCCACGACATAAAAGTCTACTAAATAAATTTCACACGAAATAAAGTTTCCAATACGTACATAAAATAGATATTAAAACCCTTTAAAATAATTTCTGTTATAACTTGCCAGGAAAATGCCAGCTATCATTCTTGTATTTGAACGAATTTCTTGAAGTTTATGATGAACTTATCCTATCTAAAACAAATTGTTTTAATATATATCACCTAGTAAAACATATATATAACATGTAATACATAATTTTTTTTCTATTCGTGATTTTCGAGCTTAAGTGAGTTTTTTCTCATTTTCGAACAGCCATATTTTATTTTTTCCGTTTAATGTTATTGATATCACGTTTTAATGTTATTGATATTGCGCGAAATTATACTGTATGAACATTCCTTACTCGGGATATCGTGAAGAATTTTATGTAAGATCTCCCCTACCTATCTATAGATAACACGACGACCCGCTTTTAATAATAACTCAGGTTTCACTGCGCTTTCTGAACTAGTTGTGTCTACAGGATAATCCGATTTTTGATCGTTACCATTCCTGAAATTACCGCTGTCAATTTCACGATCACGATCGGTAGATAATTGTGCTATGAGAACACTTTCTTTGAGTATAGATGTCATCTTCTTAACGCGTTCATCTATGAACAAACCTTGTACAAAGTTGTAGCGAATAATTACGCGTAACTCATCTCTCGAACATTCGGACATATTTTATGTTTTAAAAATTTGTTGCTCTGCGAATAAATAATTCACACTAACTAGTTATGGGTAAAATTTTGTAGGAAAACTATTTTCAACTACACTCTGTTTATAGCATCTCTGTATTGCAGAAATAATATAGTAACCTTCGTATTTCATAATTACTTCGGTGAAAAAATAAATCGTCCAAGTAAAGTTTTTAAGAATACAGGCAACTTTCCCTTTTCCATAGTATTTCAATATCAAAAATATATTCTTATAGGTTTAATAGTGGAAAAGGAGATTGCTTTATTTTACTAGATGGTGGAGTTTATCTCAAAGGTACAATCAAGATAATAAATGATAACTCAATTTTCAAAACGAGCGGGTGCGTGTAGCGTGCGTGTGCGTGTGCGTGTGTGTGTGTGTGCGTGTGCATGTGTGTGCGTGTACGCGTATGTGCGTGCGCGCATGCGTGCCAGCTTGCGCGGTTGCGTGCATCCATGCATGCGTGCATGCGTGTGCGTATGCGTGCGTGTGTGCTTATGTGTATAAAACTTCACTGTATTTGTGTTCTCACTACCTACTAGCTTGTAGCTTGGACCATATCTTTTCTTTGTTTTATGAGAGTATAATAAAGTGTTTATTTCATATAACGTATTTGGAACCCCTTACAATTAATTGCGTCATTCCAGTTTAGGAGGTATAGCCTGATCACTTCAATTATCCTATTCCCTATTAAATATCATATAGACATTGAGCATGACTATATAGGCTGACTGTCCTTTAAACTCATTTTTTATCAGTTCACCTTCAAACGTAATATACGCATATGTTGACCCCCAACCCTAGGTGATAAAGACCATTTTTATGGAAATAAGTTGAGATAATTGGTGATCACAGAGTACCTATTTAATACCGCGTTACCATCAGAAATCATTTAGTCGCTAGCAACCTCACCTAACACTTTAGCTAAGGTTGTTGGTGTCTTCACGGCCTAATGGGAATCTATTTCTGAGGTCGCGGACACACTCATGGTATTCATTGTGTTATAGAGTAAGAGTAATCTATATGGATTACTCTAAAATAAAAGCTAGTAGTAGCGTGAGACAAAAAATAAAATATGTGGGCAAGATTAAATCACTAACCATTTAAAAGCCAGGAAAGAGAACAATTGGGAGAATGACATTTCAAGCAACCTGATGTTTCTTGCATTTGAGAAAAGAAGCACTAATATCATGCTGCAGGTCAAAATAAGAGATTTGGGAGTATTATATTTGTCGACAAAACCTTTTAATATATTATCGTGAATCATGTACAGACAGAGTGATGACACCACCGTTAGTTACACATAATTTAAAATATTTTATGCTGCAAAAGACATGTATCGGTACCTCTTTCAAAAGATCAAATAACACTTTAAATAAATAACTAGCTATGTGAAAACGTGTCTCTATATGCAGTTACGAGGTTTCTTAATCTCGTCACGCAGTTAAGTTTCATAAATAAATGTATAAAATATAATTGTTTATAACGTGATAAACCCTTCCGTTAATGAATTATTTACTGTATCAGAATATTTTCATTCAGATTTATAAAATATCATATTGATTATACCTCCCTTTCCCGTATTTCGAATGCCCGATACAGGCAGTGAGAAGTGAATCGTGAAAAATGTTTATAAAAATGTATAACATGTTTCATCTAATATGATCTTAAGCGATACTAAAATAGGTATTTGTTAATATAAAAATGTATAACATGTTTAATCTTATAAGATCTTAAGCGATACTAAAATAGGTATTTATTATACCTTAGTAAGAGAATAAGTTAATTCAAAATTTTTTGCCAACGTGGTTCTTAATTTATTCACATACATATAATGCAGAATTAGATTAGTAATAATATGTTGTCAAATAATTTTAAGGTAAAAGTGGAGAAAATATTTTTGTCCTAAAAATATGACATTTGAAAACTGAATACGATGTACTTTTTATCTAAAGCAACAAAACGAATTATCTTTTATTTTGGTAATACAATAGAATTCGCTTATAATGACATCGAAGGTTAATGACAATTAGATCATACTAAGCTGACGTCATACAAAGCATAAAGCATTATTCTTACAAAATAAACACATTATGTTTTATTATTTCGTTTGATAGACAGAAAAAGGACTGCATACATTTGTATGTATTTGTATATTGTTAATTTAATAAGAAATAGGAACTCACAAACTTACAGAGAATAATATCGAATTAAGGAATGGAATTAGATATATTTTTAACTTTTGATATTAGAAATCAATAACTTTTGTCAGTTTTTCATTTTGTTTACATTGTAATAACAGTATTGATATTGCGCTTTTAATATCGTTATTCTTGTGAATAAATAGGGATAACAAGTCTGCAGCTTTTAAAGCCTGGGCTGCGCTGGGTGTTAATTATTCCTCGACTTCTTCCTCTTCCTCATCACTTTCGTGTTGTTCATTAACAATATTCTGTACGATGTTCTCACCTGTGGGTTCTCGGATGTGAGGACGGCATTATCAATGTCAGTCTAATAGTCCTATGCGAATGGTGATTCCAATTAATCTGCATTTAGATTTCTCAACGATAAAGATAACGGCACGTCATCTTCATCATAACATTTGGACTTAGAAACATTTTGTGCATTTTCCTGAGGTGATGAAGCGTCATGGTTTACAACGAATCCTGCGAGTCTATAACAGTTGTGAATCGTGCTTTGTAAAATTTTGTGTTAAGCGTTATAACCCATGAGAATCGCAGTTAGAACTATTATTTTTGTAGAAGGATGGTTCTGGTTAGAATCTAAGCACTCAATAATTTTAAGCACAAGATTCTCCCTGAAATTGCTTTTGATTGCCTGTATTTTTTCCTGATCCATTAGCTGCAAGACTGATGTAGTATTTTGGAGAAGAAAATCAATTGTTATAGATTTCAACGCTGTAACTCTTGAATGCGCCGGGCAGTTATCAACCAGAAATGAAATCTCTTTCTTCTTTTTCACCAAATCGCGATCTCAATCTCGAACCCATTTTTCGAAAAGTTCTGACGTCATCCATGCTTGCGGTTGTGTGCATAATCGACCGGTAACGTTTTAACACCACTGAAATATCTTGATCTTTAAGATTTTCCTATAATTAGTATTTTTTTTTACTACGCCGTTCATATTTGCTACCACCATTACGGTGAGTCTATTTTTGATGGTATCCCCGCTACAATTCTCACCTTTAAATTTCAGAGCTATGTCAGGCATCAATTTGTAAAAAAAAACAGTTTCATATGCATTTAATATTTCATCGTTAGAAAATTGTCTTCTTAGATTTAGCCACAAGAAACAATTTATCCAGCTCGCAGAACACTTGAAATTTACTTCAAATGATGATCCAAAAAATTTGCCTTTTCTTGTAATATAGGGCCGCTGATAAGTGTTCCTCTTTTTTCGTAGACTTAAACCACTAAATCAAAGCTTGCTCAACCTATTCCTGTGTTGATTTCCGAAGTTTCTTTGGTTTGAATCAAAGGATTCCATCAAATTCCAGTGCCAGAGATGAGTTTGATTCCCATTTTTGAGTCTGAATATAATTGCACCTTTTTCTTCAATAGTAAATGCTTTTCGGTGTTACGAAGTCATTATGTACTTACGAATGCACAACACACACTAAAGATTAAAACAAAAACAGATCACGCACCGGGGAAGGGTGGGAGGGGCCAACGGTGGGAGGGGCCCGATATTGAACGGAAGTAGAAAAAACTAAAATAAATACAGTCGGTCACTATGACCGGACATATTTTCTTAAAAATAGGTCATTGTAAACGATATGCCACTATAAGCGAAGTCATTATAACCGAACTTTATTCCATAGAAGCTTGTATGAAAACCAAACTTCGCACTGCAAATACGTCATAATAAACAGGTGGTCAATTTAGGCGGAGTCATATTAAACGTATTATACTGTATATTCACATGCATTTCACAGGCTTTAATGAAATACTGCGACAATATATACATATATATTATATATATATATATATATATATATATATATATATATATATATATATATATATATATGTGTGTGTGTGTGTGTGTGCGCGTGCGTGTGTGTGTGTATGTGCGTGCGTGTGTGTGTGCGTGTGTGTGTGTATGCATGTATGTGCGTGTGGTTACCATCATGACCGTGCACTAGTGGAGGTAATTAAGCCATAGAACTTTAGATAAAAGCAAAATGACAAGGAAACTACGGAAATGGCGATCGGTCACTCACAACATACTACGTGACAGACTATCGAAAGATATGAATACAAGATATCTACTAGGATGTAAGCGGAGATCGGATACAGTGGAGAAAACTGGAAAAGGTTTATGTTCAGAAATAGACAATTAATATTCTTTTATA
This sequence comes from Druceiella hillmani, assembly GCA_039881145.1. Classification (NCBI taxonomy): domain Eukaryota; kingdom Metazoa; phylum Arthropoda; class Insecta; order Lepidoptera; family Hepialidae; genus Druceiella; species Druceiella hillmani. Next base: position 4,304,057 of record JAYKKI010000020.1, read on the forward strand.
TTTATTATTATAACAATATTATTTTCGAATTAAATCTGTAACTTCATAAAAAACGATTAAAATTATGGAAGAGACTACAACGAATTCCTTGATACAAGTATCCATTAACCTTTTAAGTCTTTAAATCAATTTTTAACCCCTTTATATTCCGGCGAACGATCTTCCCCTAATTTGATTTCGTCCATTCCCCACCCAATGAGTCTCGTTAGTGACCGCTGATTCCTTAAATCTAGTTAAAGTATGTTTGTGGGTAGTTATGCGTTATTTCGAAGGACAGGGTTGTGATATGTTCTACCACAGGTCCTTTGGTATGTACAACCGCGTCCTAACGATATATTAAAGTTTCCTTCGTGAACTTGGTTGTAACCGGTGGGGCGGAACAAACAACTTATGTTAATGAATCTCAAATAAGCGGCCGTTTACGTATTTTCTAGAAGATATTATTTTATTTTTTTCACGTATTATAGACTCGAGAAGTGTACTATTCGTATAGTATTATTTCTTAATTTTATTTCTTAGCATTCTTGAACCCTAATTTGAGTCTAATATTTTACTCATTATGAAAATTATTTATGATAATATTGAAAGATATCGTATAAAATTGAGTTATCATATTATTATTTTTATTGTGCCTTTGAGATAAACCCCACCATATATTAAAATAAAGCAATCTTCTCCTCCATTACTAAGAATATAAGGATATATTTTTGATATTGAAATACTATGGAAAAGGGAAAGTTGCCTGTATTCTTAAAAACTTTACTTGGATAAATTTATATTTTCACCGAAGTGATTATGAAATACGAAGGTTACTATATTATTTCTGCAATACAGAGATACTATAGATAGAATGTAGGTGAAAATAGTTTTCTTACAAAATTTTACTTATAACTAGTTGGTGTGAATTATTTCTTGGCAGAGCAACAATTTTTTAAAACATAAAATATGTCTGAATGTTCGAAAGATGAGTTACACATAATTATTCGTTACAGCTCTATGCCAGGTTTGTTCGTAGATGAACGCGTTAATAAGATGATACCTATGCTCAAAGAAAGTGTTCTCATAGCACAATTATCTACCAATCGTGATCGTGAAGTTGACAGCGGTAATTTCAGTAATGGTAATGCTCAAAAATCAGATTATCCTGTAGACACAACTACTTCGGAAACCGTGGTGAAACTTGAGTTATTATTAATAGCGGATAGTCGTGTCATCTCTAGATTAGTAGGGAAGACCTTACATAAAATTCTTCACGATATCCCGAGTAAGGAATGCTCATACACTAGAACTTCGCGAAACATCAATAATATTAAAACAGACGACAAAACCCAACTATACTATTTTTATATAACCCTAAAAAATAAAAATAAAATATAGCTCTTTGAAAATGAGGAAATGCTCACTTAAGCTCGAAAATCACGAACAGAAAAAAATATATATACAACTAGGTGATATATATATTAAAACAAACGTATAGTAACGGCCACTTGGTTTGCTCAAAGTTCATCAAAAACTTCAAGAAATTTGTTCAAATACAAGAATGATAGCTGGCATTTTCACCACTACAACGATTCTGTCCATCGAGCTGTTCCAATTGTGAAGGGACAGTTGAAAGGTCGGAACGAAATTTTGGACAACTGATTTTTACGCATCAATAAGTGTATAAGTTACAACAGAAATTATTTTAAAGGACTTTAATATATATTTTATGGCTGTATTCAAAATTTTATACGGTGTGAAATTATTTAGTAGTTACCCACAAGCTCACGCGCACTCACACTCACACTCACACACTCACACTCTCACTCACATTCACACACTCACACTCACATACTCACATTCACACACTCACACTCACATTCAAACACTCGCACTCACATTCACACTATTTCAAAAAGTATTAATAATTTTAAAGTCAACTCAAAGTATCATAATATTATTAAATAGGTGTATATTGACGTAGTAACTTAAAATTTAGTACGTAGTTAGTAATAAATAATATTTATATGGGACATTTAAATATAAAATATATGATATTTTTTTTAATTTCATTTATCGGGTAGTATGTTACTGAAAAGAATAAATTTTAGGGTTTTCAATGCAAGTTTTTCAGAACTTCAATATTTTAACAGAAATACGTTATACCTTTTGGTGAAACTCACACGTACGACTTTCCAACGACATTAAAACGACAAAAAAGTGGTCGCCTGCAAATTAATATGGAAACCTGTTGCCGAAACAGCCGATAATGAGTCGCACGTACGCGTTTCCATAGTAATTTGCAGACGACAACTTTTTGTCGTTTTGATGTCTTTGAGAAATCTTACGCATGAGATGCGCCTTCATATTTATATGCGCCTAAATGATAATGGTACCGTCGTAGTGAGAGTTTCACCCGTTCTTCATAGGTTTTATTTCTCTAGTTTCAATGGAACAAAGAATAAAAGGTATTTTTAGTATAATTAAAATTTTATAACTTAGCAAACAGCTAGCTGGGTTTTTTGTCCGCAGACAAAAAAAAACAAAACATTCACAATATCTAAGGCTATAAGAACACTTTCCAGCTATTGAAATAGAACCTGTCTACTGTTTTGTTCCAATACCAGAAAGTTTTCTGAAGTTATAAAGCAATTTCCAGTATTTTTCATGATCATATTTTAGGTAGAAGATACACGGGAGAGGAGAGCAGATATGGGCGAGGAATCCCCCAAATATGAATGTAACCAAAGGACCAAGCTGACAAATGTGCGTAATAGTGTAAATAGGAAAACAATGTGGAAACGTCCCGTCGACTGATTGTGCGGGCACGTCGCTATTAATTTATTATCTGTTCTTGATTTAAATATTTTCTTTCTTTCGTTTGATATGCACTTGCTTCCAAGGTTTCAGGCATATTGCTAATGATTCTGTGTGAATGAAAAACACTTTCGATAGAGTTTACAACTTCCTGTGATCTCGATTCAATAGAGTTTCACAATTAACTCCAACTCGAGATTGATATCAATGTATAAAAGAGGGAAATATCGACAAGCAACCTGATTTATGGTTATTTTATAAAGATCACTCTTTAAAATTGTCTGTAACGTAAATTGAAAATGAAGACTATTGTAAATATATCAAGGAAGTTGAAAACTAAATTTTACCTAGACAACGAACACAAATGTGTTTATTGTCATAAGAGACCTTGGTATTTTATCACCTTCGACATGCATATGTGAGAAACTTTAGTAATTTACTTTTTTCTCCTCATTAATAAGAAAAAAAGACTATACCTTTCAACGAAAATGCTAGAAAACTTATTGTACTCTATAAACATTAAATGCGAATAATACTGTTATTAATTGCTCGTTGATCGATTCTTGTTGGGCCTTTTTAATATCTTTTAGTTTCACGTTAATTTTTGTTAACATTTTTATTAAATACGCAAATATTCCACTAAGATAAATTTTAAAAACTTATTAAAATTTCTTTATTTTTAAAGGAGACATTAAAAAAAGAAATCAAGTGTACCAATCTTTAAGGTTTCAGTTAAATATTGTTGCAAAGTTTATTTATTCTTAATTTTTCTGTGTTAATGATGATGAGAGTACTGCATACGATTTTTTTACATACATTTTATATTCGTGTCTCTATTGCACTTGATAGACCTATGACATATGAGTGAAAATGTGTTAAAATATTATAAGCTTTTATTATAGACGACTGTCGCACCTCTCTGCTTTGGGAAAAGCATGGCCATGTAGATAAATAATTACCGAAAGCAAATAACATGAAGACGTAAAGAATGAAAAATAATATGAGCTGTAAATAATTTGTTTACCGCTACTAAATTCATACTGGCAAGACACGGCGTTACATTTTATATCAATAGACCGTTAGAATCCACTTCAAATCGAATATTCAGCTCGCGCTTGTTGCTAAGGCCACTTCTAAACCGCTTTTCCCACTTCGATTAACTATTTTGCGGCTAAGTTGTTTTCACAACTATTTTCCTCGCAAAGTTTCTCTAACTAAAGTGTCCTCAGTATTTGTGATGAGGAATTGATACATAAATGTGGCTAAATGTGAAATAATTATAGCCATATAAAATTATAAGTAACACTCAACGCTAAAATAATTGGCGTAAAAATTTGTATTTATGGAAAAAGAAAAAATGAATGAACAAATCATGGTTTACAATGAACGAATCAGAGGGAAACATGTATATAATACGCTCATTTAAATTAAACATACGGCATACAGCCGTCGATGTACAACAGAAAAAAAACGTTATTTAAAATTTTTGGGTATATTTTCATTTCGATATGATTTAAAAATGAGCAAGCAAATTTCAATATATTTTTACTGTTATGTAATAATATATTATTATACACTACTAATTTTTTGCTGTCTGTTAAGATAATTTTTTATGGACTCGCGAGTATCCGAAACCCAAAACTCAAAACCCACTCCCGAAAGTTGGCGCGTCATTTATGTGCATTGATTCGCAGTTTGTGCACCTTTTGAGCGTCAATTTTTCGAAAATCGTTAGTCGTATCAAGGAATAAATTTGTTATTTGAAATTTATCCTGTTTTAATTTCTATTTCGTATACCTGGGAAAGAATGTAAACGTAATGAAATGATTTTTTGCAAATTTGGAGTGGAAAATCAATTACTAGTTTTCAATCCAGATTGAAAAAAAAAAAAAAAAGAAAATAAGTATATATATATATATATATATATATATATATATATATATATATATATAATATTACACACAAAAATGTAATTAAAAAAATTTGACTTTGAGCATGTTATATATAATCGAGTAAATATTTATAAATTAAAAATAAGTAATAATAAACTAAATTCTCGAATAAATTAATGGAAGTCAATGAAAGATCAATCTTAAATAAATATTAAATTTCCTATTATCGTAGATTACGGGACACCACTCTCCATATCTCTAGCAAGATCATCAATAATACAGTGTGTGTTCACAATACTCTCTTAGCACAATTAAATAAAACTACGTGATGTAGTATTATTTCTACTTTCTTTAAGTTCTTTACCACGACCTAGGTTACGTTATATTACAACATCTTCAGGTGGGATATTAGCAAAGATAATAATATTTTTTAACTCCCTTAGCAGTTTTTAAAAATCTTAATGAGTGTACCTGCGAGGCAATCAACGTTAGAGAGGAGGCTGCGAGGAAGATTGACAACGGGGTGCGCACGACGCCAAAGTTTAGGCACAATTTGAAGTTTAAGTAAGATTTAATGGATTACAATTTACATTCCTTATACTGAACACATTCTATCCTTAACACGTGTGATTATTTTATTACTTTAACGGGATCCTGATAATTCCCAATTTATTATTAAAATATCGCTTTAACCATCTTTTCTGCTCTTTATATGGTGAGATGGTGAAATTGAAAGTAGTAATGTTACTTATAATTTCACAAAATTAAGGAAACCGAAAAACACCAGCGAACCACATGCATTAACGCTTTTTAAAGAGCAGATATAGATATTTAAACTACCATTTTTTTTGTTTTCTGTTAAAGTGTAAGTGTTTCCATTCTAATTATACGTGACGGCTTCGTGCCTGAAATTAGCCTACTTGCAATAATTTTAGCATAAATTAATTAAGTTATATTAAAAATACTAAAACGTAGGCGTTTTTTATTTCTATGAAGCTGAAAAACCGCTTATGAATGTTTACTTTTCCCTACTTTTATATATTTGAAAATACCATGAACTAAAAAAGTAATTATAAATAATATGGCAATAATTGCTATTTTAAAAATATCCTGAAATAACACATTTGTCCCTTAAGTTCCGTATGCGTTCGTATATAGGTTGGTTTACATTTTCGTGTAGCTATTGAAAATTGGCAGATTTATATATGGTTTTCACCAAATCGTTCCGCAAAAGCGATACTTTTATTATGAAAAAGTAAAAAAAAATATTGTTATTTTGAAGTAAATGACATTTCACCATTATTTATTTTAAATAAATATACTTCAACTATACTTCGTTTATTATTATATATAATTTAATACGAGAGTAAATATTGTTTAATAAGTAAAAAATAATAAAGTTAAATTAACAGAATTATGAAAGAATCATTTTTTCATTATGAAAAAGTAAGATGTATACAGTATGAAGAAATATATTGAAAGTGTTCCATTCAATATTCCATTCTTTGCTAATTGCCCAGATGAAGATGTTTAATTTAACGAAACTTAAGTAGGGGTAAAGAACTTAAAGAAAATACAAATAATATTACATCATGTAGTTTCATTTAATTTTGAATAATGAATTTCTACAAAATGAACGGCAAATATATTCAATATTGAAATTATTTTAAATTAATAATAAAAGAATGCGTAAAATTATATCTAATAATACGAGTCTAAGTTAGATAGGAAAAATAAAAGTAAAGCAGAAATGAAAAATACAATGATTTAATGCACTAATAGTTGCGTATATGTGGTGCTACCATTATATGACTTATCATAATATGGAATTAAGGTAAGTCATATAATGATAGTGGTTTTTCAAAATATCTCCCCGTTCATACAATTAATTTTCAAGTAAAGTTAAAAATGTGGTTACTTTTCCTAAGATCAAACATATAGCGAATGCTTGTATTTCGAAAATATTGTAATTTATTTAAATTGACTTAAACCAGTATTTCACATTTATACAGAAAGAAATAGTAGTATCACTGAACGTCAGTTGCAATAAGTATAAGTGAGAAATTTTATAAAAAAGTCTGTGATTACTAAAATATGATAGCCTGAGATTTTATGTTATCATCGATTACTTGTTAGTGGGAAACCATTTTTAAGTTTACGACGCAGTACGGCAAAAGATAAATGATGTAAAAAATCACACTGAATTTAAAAGGGAATAGAATGACAGTTATATTTAAGTATATAGGTATCTGTATTTATATATGTATATATATATATATATATATATATATATACATATATATATATATATATATATATATATATATATATACAAATTCAGAACAGAGTGGTATTACAAAGATATTCCATATCTACTATTATAAACTTATTACGATCAATTTATTTTATTAATACATTTCCAATTTGTATTGCACAAATTCGATTTATATATAAATAATGATACCATTTACCGAGCCTTTTATGTTGTTATATTTGTAAAACAAATTTAAAAAATGAAATTGTCTAAATATAACAATGAAATTTATATCGAATGCTAAGTCGTTTCAAAAACTCATCGGAAGTATATTAACAAATCTTCACATTATAATAACTACCACAATATTCTCTGGTAGCACCATTTCGGTGTCACGTAAAACTATAACTGCTGCCATCAAGTTGGTATCATGTTGAAACTCTTGGAGAAATGAGGTTAAGACCATTGAAAATTATCCCGAATTTCATGTTTTATTAAAATATTTTACGATCTCTCGGAAAGCATCGGTGACAGGCGGCGGGATTTATACGAGACCAACGAGCATCAGACAAATGAATCTTGCTCACATGTGCGGATGTCAAAGTGTTAAATATTAAGTGGATTTGGGTAAAATAAATTGAAGATAGATACACTCTTATCCTATATACACTTTTTGCTTGACATTGCGCGATCGATTATTTTTGCTTTGATTTTGATACTGATATTTGCTTAGATAGTGGTATGTAATAAATCACTAAGAAAAGAACAAGTAATTGCTCATTCGGGAATAAATTATTTAATTTGGCTACAACCAGAAACTAATTTATGAAATATATGGTCTAAGAAACCGCACTTTGATTACCTTTGATTATTTACAGATGGCCTCAGAGTTCTTGTCTTAAGGGGCTCAGAGATCTAGCGCCAGCACTAGTCATTCGTCTCCTGAAGATTAAATTAACAACCAATCCAACAATTTCGTATCCGGTTACATTACTCATATAAATGAATAAAAAATTACAAAGAAATAAAAATAATTAAAATTATTTAATATATCACCAAAGACAATTATTTCTTTTACTCCATCTCAATAATTAGTGTAATGACGTATAAAGTTCCGGTGATAAACTAAAATTTGAATTAAAACTAATTTAATAATTAAATTTAAAATATTTTGTTAGAATTTATTTCTACTAAAAATTATTCGGTAATTCTTAAAATAGACTCGTAACAGACATAAATGAGGATTAAGAATCGAACCGCGATTTCGTTCGCCTGTGGACCTTTAGAAAATATTGATAAATTAACTGCAAGATTTTAAGGCACATGTTAATGCACATTTATGATTAATTATTAAAGAAAACTTTTTAAAGTAAGTAAACTTGTATCCAAATGTCAAATTGTTATATGGTCCTTTCAGTTAATTAATTTCTAAAAAGTAATATGTCAAGTCTAATATATAGGCACATATATTGAATAAAAAATATATGTGCTTATAGGTTACCCCAAACCTAACTGAGTTCACCGGTAAAATCTTTAGCGCAATCTTTTCAATTATTTGTGAGTGAAACACGAACAAATAAACAGACTCAAGGCAAATGAAAAATTAAAAAACAATATTTTTGTATTTTAATAGTTTTCTTATGCTCCTGTAAATCATTTTTTCGTAAATATTTTCAATGTACAGAAACGCCAATTGTACTTGTAATTTATTATAGTGGCAGGTTTATTACGAGGTTGTATAAATTTGGTTTGATCCGTATTTCATTGTTCACATAAGTCATTCAAATTTATAATAACTTTATATTTAAATTTATAATACATATATACACTTTAGAATTGCCCTATCTGTTCTTTGAAGCAATTTATGAAACAAAAATAAGGCCAATACAACAAAAGTAACAGGAAACAAAAGTATTGTTTTTGAAATGTTTGCCAATTTCCATGCTAATATATTTATATTATTGGATTCTATTAAATCTGGGGTAATATAGAAGCTATGTTTCTGTGTTGGGTTATGTTGGGTTGAGTTATGCCGTATTGGGTTATGTTGGGTTACGCTAGATTAAGTTGAATTATATTAGGATGGTTTATGTTAGGTTAGGATTATGGGTGGGATTATGTTAGGTTATTTGGGTTAGGTAGGATATTGTTGAAATAGTTTGGATTTTGTCCATTATGTTGCGTAAGATTGAGTAGTTTAATTGGGTTAAGTTGGGTTGGATTGTGTTACGTCTGGTCATATTGGGTTGGTTCGGGTTATATTGAGTTAGATTGGATTATGTTGGGTTGGATTATGATGAATTATGTGGGGTTGGGTTATATCGGGTTATGTTGTGTTGGAGTAATTGAGTTTTGTTTGATTGGACTGTTAGGCTATGTTGGGTTGGGTTATGTTGAATTGGGTTGAGTTACATCAGGTTATGTTGGTTTTGGTTGAGTTATGTTGAATCCGGCTGGGTTATGTTTTGGTTGTGTTGAGTTATATTGAGTTATTTTTGTTAGGTTGTCAGGTTACGTTTGATGGGGTTAGGTTGGCTTGTGTTGGGTTATGTTAGGTTGTGCTATATTGGGTTATGCTGGGCTATTTTGGGTCATCTTGGGTTGAGTTAAGCTGGGTTATGTTGGATGGGGTTATGTTTGGTTGTGTTTAGATATGTTGGGCTATCTTGGATTGTGTTATACTGAGTTATGTTGAATGGAGTTGTGTTTTGTTTTTTTTTGGTTATCTCTAATTATGTTGGTTTGCTTTATTTTGTGTTTGATTGGATTATGACTGTTAGTGTTGTGATTAGATTATGACTGTTATTGTGGGGTTATTTTAGATTGGGTTTGACTATGTTGGTTTATGCTGAATTGGGTTGGGTTGTGCTTAGTTGGGGTGGGTTATGTTGAGTTGGGTTGGGCTATATTGGGTTATGTTAGACTATATTGTATTGAGTTAGGTTATGTTGGGTTGGCTTATGTTGAGCTTGTTGGGTAGGACTGGGTTATGTTATTTTATGTTATATTATTTTAGGTTGCTTTGATTATGTTGTTAGGTTATATTGCGTTGGGTTTGGTTATGTAGGGTTGTCTTGGGTTATGTTGAGTTGAGTTGGGTTATGTCGGGCTATGTTGGATTGGGTTAAGTTAACGTAATATCTTCTATTGGCGTACGTAGATAGATACGCTATACATTTGTTCATTAACTACGAGTTAGCGTCGAGTAGCTAGGCAAGTCTTTGTGTTTTATTACTTATATTATGTCTACCTGATATGTGTGTGTGTGTACGTGTGCGTGTGCGTGTTCGTATGCGTGTGCTTGTGCGTGTGCAGATGCTGAAGTGGTAAGGCTGATAACTTCTTTTTTTGTCAATAAATATTACCCATATTCATCAATTCGACTTTCAAACTCTTTATATCCGGCTGACTGTTGTCAACTACATAAGGAAAAGTTTAATATATCGGCTGTGCATCTCGTGTTACAATCACCCCCAGCGGCAGGACAGGGCATGACGCAGGTATATCTTTTAAAGTTATTTGGTTTTCATACCTGTTAGCTAATGAATCGGTATAAGAAAATCCTTCGAGTATGGGGGACTCGATATTATTCGAGGGCCTGTCATGCTTCTCAAACTAATGGATAGGTCGCTCAGGGACAATAGTGAGACTGAATTGCTTTCAGCACGATTGCAATAGTAGTTTAATTCATTGACATAGCAAGTATGCCATATTCTAAAACTACCCTTTTTTTAAATTTTATGCTTTTTAAAATCTGTCCGTGTTTAACCAATGTTAAAGTTTTATTTGTATGTTATGTATGCAATACATATTACGTCGTGAATTTATTAATGCGTGAGAACAGTTATCTCATTCAGTTAATTGAAATATTATAATTTGAAAGTTTAGTAATGTTCTGTAAATAAAAAGAACGAAAATAACAAAGTTTTAGATCTTGCCTGGTAATAAATTATTTATTGATAATGAAGACCGAGGAAATAAAAGTGATAAAAAAGATGTAATATTGGAAAGGAAATAAGGTAATAACATTAATATTCAGATAACCCTTAAGTGCCTAAATTAATGATATAATTTGAATATCAGAGTATATTTTTCCTTCATCTAATGGATATAGTGAAAGAGAAAGTGGTACCATTTTTTTGCTATAAGAAAAGTGAACCAGAACTGCGAACTTACAATAAATTATGCCACTAAATGTTAATGTGGAAATACGATAAGACTTACGGTGGTAGTTTTCCAAAATATTTCGACTGTTATACAACTTTGTTTCAAGACGTTTGGATAAATGGTAACGTTTTCTAAAATCAAATATCTAGGGAACACTTATAGTATGTTTTTAAAATATTCTGATTTATTAAAATTCATTTGGACCCAAGTCTTTTAACTCTGTAGAGAAAGGAACGGCAGCACCATTGAACGTCAATTGTAATAATAATGGAACTAGATTATGACAAAATTTTAGAAAGAAGTATATGGTTAGTAATTACTAATAACTAAACACATTATACTATAAAACCAATGAAAAAAGTTTTGAAGTCCACTAAGCAATGGGAATTTATTTTTATAAATGTTGAATGTCAAAAATTAAATCACAAGTGTATACTCGTAGATTTGAAACGTTTTATTCAATCTGCAGAAATATGTATGATTAATTTCGCTTTTACAAGATTTTGGCAAAAATATGTCCAGATTCTTGCAGGTTATAAGTTAAAAGTAAATTTATGTATTAAAAGTTATCATTTATGTTGATGTTGATTTTTTAATTCTTAAATATATTTTGGTTGTATAAACACAACATACTTTTTCTATATTTATATCTAGCAGTTTCACGGTTAGGGTAGTGTGTAACTCAAATAGGTGAAATGGCTAATAATTACAGATTTACTAAGGACCTTTTTAAGTGAGTCTGTTGCCTTAGTAAAAAATTCTTGTTTTGTGTTTTGGGTTTTTTATGCTTAGACTCAGGTTTCGGCTTTCAAACTCAACTCGATTAATCAACTCCTTCACTTCTTCTTATATTGATGGATATGATATGGTGTTGTTAATATAGTGCAATACCTTATCTTTATGCTGTCAATACTAACTCCTACCTCCCGATCTATAAGGGCTTTTCTCTTAATATATTTGCCCAAGTCGTTGAAGGGATTGAGGAAAAGATCACGCTTAAAGCCAGTATAATTTTCATTGGTACAACCATGTAGATTATGTAGCAGGAATATTAATTGTGTACGATATTGAGATAGCTGTGGGCTCGTATGGCTCGCATTTCTTAGTAGTATTTTTCGTGTAATGGAACTTGAACACAGTAGTCATTGAGCCACTTAATTTTCTGCAGACCTGTTTGCATAGCGACAGAATGAGTCTGGCTTCTTTAATACCCAAATATTTTAGTTCCCCTGTCAGAATGCTATCACTATCCCGAGATTTGTGAAATATATGTTTTTGGCTGAATCTTTTTCTTGTTCTTGACTGTTCATATTTAAGAATATGTGATTCTATCACTTGGCGTTATAGAGGGGGTGGTAATTTCTACCGAATAGGTAATTTTAACCCTATAGAAACGTTCACCATAGGTCTTCCAACTATTTATTATTTCGTCTATGTCCGATAAGAATTGCCCCTTTCTATCTTGAATTTTAAAAATTATGAAGGATTCTAATTTTTAAAATTGACTTCGTAGTAGCTGCTGTTGAGATATTTCGACGTATTAATCTTTGTAAAAATTACTGCAATTTTACGAAATATCCCACGTAATTCTCGTTAAAAATATTTATTTCCGGTTCTTTACGGCCTTTCTTTCAGCTATAGTAGCCCATGTTGTCAGTCATCTAGGTCTATCGTTTAGTTTCTATCTTCTTTATTCAGTTTCTTTTTGACATAAAATTATTTTCTTTCAGCATAAAAGTGGAGTTACCTAGGTCTTATGATCTTCAAGCGTTATTCGCCTCGATATGTTAGTTTCGGGAATAAATTGGGGTTTTTCTTCAAAAATACTTCAATTTCACACGTATTTATGCAAGTAGAAGAAGGATGGTTGCTCCTGCGATCTGCTCCAGGGCAGGTTTTGGTATTGATGATCGATGACCTCCACTTTTTTATACCAAAATGAGATTGCATTTTGTTTCTATATCTATCACCAAGAAACATTCATGTATAAATGCTTTTTTCATGGTGTTGGAAGGAAATATTTATTATGCCCAAGGTATTACTAATGCTACACTTTGTAATTCGTTCTCTATTTCCTTTTTTTATTTTTAAGCAATACTTCTCCACTGTGTTTATGTCAAGAGTCGATAATAATGTTCAATATAATTGTATGGTAATATTATAAATACAAATCATGTATGCCTATTTTTTATCTAATAGCTCTACAATCATGCAACACTGTTATCATATATTTAAATGTTACATTTAATATACATATATTTCATGTATTAGAATAAGGTATAGCAAAATTATTACGTTTCAATAGTCAGGTGTTTTATATCAATTGTTTGTTAAATCAGACATTCGATAGACATTCTTAGAACTGGTCAAAGCCATTGGTAATATCCACTTCAATTTTATACTAACATCATACAATTATGTTTGACAACTCTACCATCTAGCAACGTTATGGATTGGTATCAAATTTGACATATAGTTTATTTAGTGGAGTAATACCTGGGATATTACCCATGGCCGTGCTCGTGAAAAATTCTAAGACTATGAAAGTATATTTTTATTTGTTACTAAATCATTCCTAAATGGCTCGACATATTTTCATGAAACTCTCACAGAATATATATATAACTCATGAATTTTAATTAACATGTATATAGGCTACATTAATTTTTAAATTGAAAAATAATGTAGTTCCTTTTTGTATATTTCACTCAATAAATTATTTTTTTTATTTATTTCACAGAATCCTAGCTCATATTACAGCTTGTTGCCAATGCAGAATAAAAAACAATAAAAATATTATGTGACCTAAATACGTTAAAGCTATTTTAAAATATTATAAATCAAGCAAATATTAAACAAAGTGAATATAAAGTGCTAATTGTGAACTACTCATTCCTCAACTATAATCTAGATAAAGTCGAACAAGACACGTTGAGATGGTGAAACGTCTCCAATTATCGCGCTAACGTAAATTGCCGGCGCGTGCACGCAAAATATGGAATAATGGGTTCTTCAAACTGATGATCAAATACCGCTGTCCTAATAAAAAGTCCTGATTGGACGAAACGCCGTGCAAAAACCAATAAATTAAATATGCATAAAATTCCGAAAACTGATGGATGCAGTTTGAATGATGGGTGGAATTTGAAAGAATAAAGAGACAATTTTGAGAATTCTGTATTGATTTAAATTCAGGGAACCATTTGTCAAGTAGGGAGTTTGCTTACAAAATATTTCATATTTCCATGAATTTAAAGCAATTTATATTACTTGGCTTTCCTACTTTAACATATTCAGAGTATTAAAATATATAGTTTGCCAAGATATCACCGTAACGAAAGATTTTGTCGCGATGCCTATAGCATTATGCACTTCAGCCAGTTTAGGATAATGATCGGACCTTGGAATCTGGGTTAACAGAATAAACTAAGTCTGATGTGATTTTAGTGCATGTCACGACGTCGGATGATAAAAACAGTTAATAATATTTGAAAAGGAAACGTTTTCAAATGTAACAGATCCTTTCAAAGATCTTTTGTTTGCTAAGTCCAGTAAATAATTTGTCTTGATTCGGTTGAAATACAATAAACAGTTCTTTAATTTAGTGTTCTAGACTTCGATCACCTAGCTATCTACTGCTATATTAAGGGATATGTCTTGACTGATTTTCAACGCAGATTCAAAATTACTGAACAGTAAGTTAATTTAAAAATAAGTTTATTTTATCATGTTGCGACTGAGTCGCAAGAAAGAATTTTTTTTAAATTCAGTCCCTCCAGAGGTGAAGCGGGGTGTCAAAATTTGTATGGGAAAAGACAAACGTGCTTTACGATTCAACGATCGACTATGACGACGACTAACAATTTTATGAATCAAGCAATTAAATATTAATTTCATCGATTGTCGAAATTTAAAACCTAAGGTGGTGAAAACGCACATCAAAATTTTATATGGGAAATATAATATAACGCACCAAATGACCTGAAGTAGTGGACCCTTAAAATACAAATAGGGCTAAATAATTAGACTGTGTTTTTTTAGAACGAATTAACTAAAATGCCACTAAAATTGTATCTCGAGACACTCTTACTGAGCACCTTCTTAAATTTTACTCCGTTTGCTATGTGCGAAGCCGTGGATAAAACTAGAAATATATAAAACTACTTCGGTTGAAATAAGGTTGCTAATTTCAAATATACGCGAGTGCTTTCGATGGAGACCAAAATGCAGTATAATATCCATAAAAGAACCGTAATATACATTTCTTTTCAATTATCAGAACGTAATTAATCTTAATATTTTTTAACACAAAATATTGCTTTATTGGTCCGAGTTAACTGTACGTAGAAATGAAGTTAACGACGTATACTTGCAATTAATAATATTAATTTCTTAAGTTTATTTAAAACGAGGCAAGAAATTACCTACTTTTAATAAAACATTACTTGTTCCGGACATAAACCCGATTCATCTCCCCCGTTCGTAATATGGTCACTGTATCTTTTGAATAGTTAAAAATATAAGATTCAGAATTGTACACTGAGCGTTTATACATGACTAGATAAAATGAATATGGAACCTACATTCCAATATTTGACCTTCAACAAAATATCAAAGCACATTTTCACAAATATACGAATGAATACTACATGCTGTCGTTATCTACACCCGTGAGAATCGCACGCAGCCTCCCGGCTGTGACGTGCGGAACATATTCGGACGAAACGAATGGAGTAATCCACTTTTTCGAGTACATTCGCCGGAACATACAAAGTAGACGCGGCGCGTATCATTTATGCTCTATAAAATATGAATCGATGTGTTGAAGTCATGGATGAATGTTACGGATTATATAACAGTTTAATATTATTTTGTATAACTCTAATATACTCAAATACAGCGCCGGTCTATTTAATTTCATACATTACGTTCTCGTATCATTTTAATCTACAGTCAGTTTTAATCTACATCAGAACTGGTTATTGTATATTAATGAACGTATTTCAACCACTCATATTACATTTTATTTATTTATTCAAACATTTTGATCAGCTCACAATATCAATCAATTGTATATAACAATTATCTAATCGTATATTGTTCTACGTAATATTACAGAGTAAAAATATAGATAAGCAAATGAAATATTATATCAAATTGTATTTATTGTCTTCTAGTTCATAAACTACGTGAAAATGCTATGGTATTCCTGGGGCTGTCAATAAATGCGAATAGTTTTGAAATCCGGGAAATGGCTTTACATGAGAAAGTCGCAAAATGTTGATTTGTGTTTAAGTGACATAAAACGGTAAACGCCCTCAAAATTTAATATAAGATTCATATGTATATACAACGAAATTAACCCAAATACTGAAGGTTTTACTGGTATAATTAATGAGCAACATTATAAAGTATCTGATAAATGCTAACAAACTGAACAGTAAGGTACTTATTAAATGTAATATTACGTAAACATTTGTCTAAATAAATATTTTCTTTGCTTTAAACAATTACTATGCAAAGAAAAAGGTAAAGATTTAAAAAGAGCAATTTGAAATTAATTATTATCGTATTTAGAGGTCATAGGATCAAGTGCCGAAGTGTTCGATTCATTTCGCTTCTCTTTTTCCATATGTAGAAAGTTAGTAAGAGTAAAGATTCAAAATTTTGTGTATCATACATAATTAGATAAAATTAAAAATAATTCTTAGCTTATTGATACATTTTTGGTTATAGTTTAGTAGGTTCCTGGTAATTACCTTTCTTAGTAGAACTTTTCTTATGTAATGAAACTAAAACATATTCTCCTATAGTCCTTACAGTATTGTACCACTTAAACTTTCTCCAGACCTGTTTACATAACGATAGAATGAATTCTGTTCCTTCATCACTCGATGTTTCAGCGCTACTACTACAGTACTCTCACTGCCTGGAGATTTGTGACATTCCTGTTTTTTGACGAAGCCTTCAATTTCAGATTTAATAATTTCTGTTTCCATTTCTTATCAAATATTTTAACCAAATATTCATTCTATTTGTTTTTTATTGAGCCTATCTTCGATAAAAGTTACATTATATTGGAAGGAAGTATTTATTATGCTTAATTTATTTCTCCCAATTTTATTACTTCTTTCTAAGCCATATTTCACCGCTTTATCTTCTAGTTGATTCCATCTCGATATTAATGTCTCTAATTATTAAAGTAAACTCTTGAACATCTTGAACATCTTCATAATATGTTATATTAGATCAGATGTAACAGATGTAGGGTGAGATACCTGAATTCTATTCAGCTATACTTCGGTTTTAAAGTTTTTATAATGACGCTTTCCGGGTTATTTCCCAGGACTAGGACGAGAAAATGATCATCCTACTTTCAATCCTACTTTCGTTCTAAAGGTCAAAACTAGATTTCCTCCGAGGCCGCGTATATTAATCTTATACATATACTAATCTCTCTGTCTATGATTTATGTTCTTCGCCAACTATATCCATATACTTTCCAGGTTGCCAGTCTACGTATATTTTTTTCTTTTTGTGGGTACTCGCTGGATATCACCTACTTTTCCCCGGGCTTGATGAATTACAAATGACCTGGACTGACGCTGACGCTTATAGGTACTGTTTTATTTACCATATTACACTTCCGTGATATATTTTTAAAGAAATATAGTACAGTGATTTTCCCGTTTCATCTGCATTGAAACCTGTGGTATCATGATCTGTGAGTAATATAGCGGTGAGGACTATTGGTTTTATCTTTGAAGTATATGCATAGCATGTTCTGCTGACACAAGCTGCATCAGTACACATGGATCCTCACCTACCCCTCTTTCCCATTGGTTGTTCAACCTGTGTCTCTGCAGGTTGGTTACTGCAATCTTAAAGACAAAATGCTTGCCGTAACAGAGTTAATCACGATTGGTAGGAGTTGAGTTGGTGAGGTGAGGCTATGTAATTGTTTTTTGTTATGCAACCATAAATTGCGCTTCCTTCTTCCTTAAACCCATAGACATTCACGCTTTCAGGGGTTGTGAAAATTTGTTTTATTTGAAAACCATTTCAATCTTTATTCCATGTGAGCGAAGCCATAGAGAAAAGTTATATACTAACTGTAAAATTTCAAAGAAGTGCTTTCTCTTAAATCCCACATTATTGAATATTAAGTCCAAATAAGCTCATGACCGCTTCATACCCGTGAAATAAACTGAATACACATTATTTAAGTCTCAGTGGAAGCGAAGGTTTTCTATATCTTAATATTTTACATATTTGTCTTAAAGTATTATTACTATTTCGTAAAGATATTTAAATAAAATATATGTTTCTAGTCTAATTAAAATTTGTAAACTTTTCCATAATAATGCAAGTATTCATTTATAAACCATTTGTGTTTTACAACTACTCGTCACATGAAAGCAACCATAAATTATTTTAATGAAAGTTTGGCACTTAAGCATCATCATTTTTTATGAAAGATGTCAGTGTCCAGTATCCGTTTACTCATTTAAAAACAATGAAGGAATGCCATATTTATTTTAGGTGAGACTCTTCACTTTTTTATTTCAGGGTATATATCGCAGCTGATATACATATAATTAAAATTAAATATAACCCGATCATTTCTTCCTCAATTACAATAAAATGATAAATAAACAAAATGATTTCTTTACCGTTATGAGAT
Organism: Druceiella hillmani; assembly: GCA_039881145.1. Lineage (NCBI taxonomy): Eukaryota > Metazoa > Arthropoda > Insecta > Lepidoptera > Hepialidae > Druceiella > Druceiella hillmani. The sequence goes on from JAYKKI010000020.1 coordinate 4,322,850, forward strand.
TTGAATTTATTTTTATCTGATTACAATGCAATCACAGTCACTTCTGAATATTAAATAAAAAAATTAAGTACTTTTACTCTCGTGACAAGATACCTTGTTACTTACAGAAAACTTGTGTCTTAGACGAAGACTTGTTTTAGAACTGGTGGTTTAGTTTTTATGAAACCGTCAACCCAGTGAACTTAGATCTTCCCAACTTCATAAGGAAGTATTTAAGAGAATATTAATTATTTGTGTTCAGTTTGAAATAAAATTTAATTTTTTTACACTTTTTCAACACGTCAATTTGCTTCGACAAACCTTTAGAAAAAAAGGAATAAAATAATGCGAAAAACGAAGCTGCAAAACCGACCATGTGTCAAAATTACTACAGAATTATGTTGAATCCTCTGACACTACAACACATTTAATTTTCAAAACCAAACATATATCTCTTAAATACTTCTGACATTTACTTTTATCTTTTCTGACAAACTCAACTGAATAAAAGTAATAAAACAAAAGCTATTTTTTTTTAAATGCCATTCGAATGTTAATATATATGTTGCTATTACACCTTTAATATAACTTGCCTGTATCTCTTAATAACCACTTTTATAAATAGGTACTATGGCAAAATAGACGATAATATTTTCATCGTCATGTCTGTTTCCTGTTTTCCAATTCATTCAATAATTTTGTTTATTCCAAAATATTTTAATTTCTTTAATGTAACAAAAATAATAGATAATTATTTAACTATTTTTTTCCAATGTGCTCCGATGACTTTCTTGAGTAAATATTGCTTACTTCTTTACGACATGTAATGCAACAAGTTCTTTTTTTCTGCATCAATATTATCAAGATATTCTTTATAATTATTTTGGACTAGTATCTTATTTTATTTATTCGTAATACTTACATTATAAATATATCTGTATAACTTAATCTATAATTTTGTTTTAACTTACTACTTAATCTATAATTTTATTTTAACTTATGTTACTTAAATTTAAAATTTGGCAAAGAGATGACTTTCTTAATCATTAGTTTTCGATTTTTATATAACATTAACAATATTGTAACTTTTACAATTTTAATTTTTTTGTGTGTTATTCAGGAACACATAATGACTAAAACTATACGTTCCCCCACATTAAGCCCTTTATCATATTCTCGCACATCAATAGTCTATAACTTCGTGATATCACACCGCATTATCTCGTTAAACATCAAACAGGCACAACAGGACGGTGATAATCTCTACAATGGCATTATTACGACAGTACGCGAACGGCGTGCCGCGTCTACTCGCAATGAGAGGTTCGGTCACCATCTTCCAGAAGCTGTAATCAGTTTACTCATTAGACAATCAGCGTGAATGTTAATAGTAAGTGGGGAAATTAAATCTTATATTTTTGTAATGGTATGCGTTCAGTTTTTAATAATATATTTGATTCCAAGTATCTACCTGAATATGTTACCATATTATATAATTTAATACTTCATACATTAGTTTTAAAGCATATTTGATATTTTTTTATATCTCACTGAGACCATTATATAATATTTACACAAAACTCTTAATCCTTAGAAACGTCACCAATTTTATGTAAATGTCTTCACTGCCTTTAGAGAAAAACCTCACTAAGAGCTGTTTTTTTCATGAAAACAAACAATAAATTTAACTGTAACATATTTGGACGTGCTGCAGTGATTAGGTTATAATTGTAATTTTTTTTTAATTTTGTAGAAAAATTATTTTGATTTTCTGAAAGTAAATGTTCATTTTTGTGCTTACTGCTTAGCGAGACAAACAATTATTTATTATTAAATAATATGTTTAATAAGGAATATTGCTTTTAGTTTATAATTTTCGGTTTTCAAGATAGTACATCTTTTTACGTAGTGTGTATCATACTTTATACTCCTCGCCTTGTATAATCTTTAAAACATTTTAATAAATAGCAAAGTGTTATACATTTTTATGTAATAAAAATTATCTACGTATTGAATGTCAGACACTAAACACGTAACCTTTAAATTTCCTTATATTCGTAAACATCATGTCATAGATGAAATTCATAAATTTTGTAAATCAGAAATCACTGAGTAATTAAACAAAACAGTGCACATGTAACATGAAAATGGTAATTCAATGATAGTTTCCTAATTGCGACAATAATTTTGCCATGGTTGAATACATATTATAACATTCGCATTAAGATTTATTATACGGGGATTTTGTGATGATCAAAATATCGTAAAGGTCTCACATCGAGCACAATGTAATGGACCACAACGGAAAGTAATCCTAACAGAGTAATAGTTAGTTACTTACGATATCCGTTCGAATGGTGACGAAATATCAAACGTATACATAGACCGTATTTAACTGAACTTAATACAGTAGCGCTATCCGCACGCGTGAATTGGGATATAAAAGCCCACGCTCATCGCGACTGTGTCGTATAATCCGGAACTATTCTGAATATGTTCACATGAAACGAATAGTCAAATAGGGTGATTAAGTTTGAAAGTATTGTATAGTCAGCGTAGTATAATAAAGTTCATACTTATTGACTGTGTTTCAAAGTGAAACTTCTTTCGTATTAACGTGTAAAACGTCGATGTGTGCTTCTTTAACAATTCACTGACATTTGACGCTATCCTAACGCTATTTATCGATCAATAATAGAACAATTTTAAAAACAAACCTTCATTTACACTTAATGTGTTTACGCACGAAAAGTTTATTTCGAAATTTACGTTGCTTATTGCGTAAAATATTAATTTATCCACTTGTTTTACAAATGATTTTTAATGTTGTCTCCGGTACACTATGACAGTAACTGGGAAATAATAATCTTCGGTCAACACCCCTTTTCTGAGGGTAAATTTAAAATAATTTTTGAACTAAAATTTCTTGACTCACTGTGTAAATTTGTTGAAATCGTATTATCAAACGATTTTTTAGGACAAGTGAATTTTTGTATCCTTAAAATAATATCACCAATTTTCTTTTTAATACACCAGAATAAATGCCAACAAAATCTACGAATTGAATGTTATAAACAAAACCGCGGTTGATTATTGATTCAATTATATACATTCTCCTGAATGTGCCCTGCGAGCGCAAAGAAAATAGGGTTGACAATAACCAGAAGGCGATGGTGGAAGCGTATGTTTTTTAAATGGGAGCTGAGCCTTTAATGTAATATCAGCAAAATGAACCTCAAAAAATCGACGCTCTGTGAGTTTTACAAAGATCATCGAGAAACACGGGTCGAAGATTTTCTTGAATTGCCATGAAACATGGACTTTCTTGAATTGACTTGAAATAATTCTAAGTTACTGAATTCCTGCCTACAACACAATTATTTTCTAAATTTTTCATCATGATAATTTACATGTATAAGCAAAATATTTCATAATAGTTCATATGAATAAGCAGAATAGTATCAGTAGAAGCTCATGACAACTGTCATGGTCAATATTTACCGTTACAGCTTCCTGCGATTTGGCACGACAGTTACTGCAAATGCTGACTTAGTACTGTCGGATGCAAACAATGTCCTAATATATAAATTAATAAAGTTTCATCATATACTCGACTAATGACCTCTACCGCGCTACAGACAACATAACTAACCATCTTAATGTGCAGAGCTATAGTTAAATAGCCTCACAAACCCTTTAATACAGCCGGAAACTCCATTTTTTATGTTTTCGTAGCCGAATGGTGAAAAGTGTAAACCATATAATTTCGTCATGTCTCTCCGTCCGTCTGTCAGCTCCTGTGTCACGACAGTATAACTATTTTGATTTAAGTCCGATGGTAATAAAATGTTATAAAAAACTATAAGTTATTTACGCCAATACTAAACATAAAGAAATTATAATTTTAATGAACTTCCCCTTACATTAAATTTAGGGATAAAAAATTTTTTTCACGGACATTTTTATAGAAAAAGTCTTTTTAAATACAATAAAAATTGTCATTAGACTTTTTTTGTTACAGTGTATCCTTCATGAAATATAAAACCCCAAAACGTCAAAAAGCTATTCATTAATAATACATTAAAGAGATATAGGTAATAGAATATTTTTTTATGCCTGTGAAATAAAAATCAGGCAATATATTGATATAAAAATAATAATATATCTTTATGTAATCTTCTTCTTCTTGGTTACATACAACCTATTACAGGTCAAGGCTGTTTCGACAAGCTTTCTCCAGTGGATCCGGTCAGCTGCAACGGCCCGCCAGCGTTGAATTTTTAAAAGTTTAAAATCATTCTCGAGACAATCGATCCATCTTTTACGAGGTCTTCCTCTTTTCTGGTGCCCTCCACATTGGCAAAGGTCACTTTCTTTACCGGGTTGTTATCTTCAAATCTAAAAATGTGCCCAAACCACCTGATACGAAATTATTTAATGACTTGGACAATATTTGGTTGTTTAAATTTTCTGCAAATTTCATAATTAAACAAAATTCTCCATTTGTTAATTTTTTTGACAGGGCCCAATATTTTACCAAGTATTTTTCTTTCAAAAATAAGAAGTCTATTTTGGTAAAGGCCAACATTCATTGCCATACAGAATTATTGGTTCAATAAGAGCAGTATAAATATTAATTTTTGTGTCCGGTTTTAAAAGTTTAGACTTCAGAAAATTCCTTTGACTGAAGTAACACACCTATTAGCCATATACAATCTTTTGTCAATTTCAGACTTGATATGGTTTCTATTAGTAATGACAGTATCAACGATAAGGTTTCTATTAGTAATGACAGTGTAAGACGGTCAACACATTCGAAAACATAAGAATTTATCTCTATGTGTAATAGTGCGGAATGCTCGTAGTGCGTATTCTACTCGTAATTAACAGATATATTTTATTATTTAAATCAGTTCAAATCACATTCTTAAAAAAGCACAACTTTATATTCAACGGATGTCCGTGACCACTTTTACTAATTATTTTTTGTAGTCTTCACTTCCCTTCTTCATCCTGCACATCGCTGGACGGATTCAGATGAAAATATGATAGGATAGTTTGATAATATTATAAAATATAAATAATCATTTACGTAAGGACGTGTACACTATAACGACCATGAAAATATCATAAAAAGCTTCGCGTAGAAGACGGCGTAATGGATCGCAACAAAAGGTGATCCTGAAGCGGAAACCGTTAGGCGCTTTAGTGCAACCGCCTTTCGACCTATGAAAATGTATCAAAACATACTTTCCCGCAATACCTGTAAGAATATTATACGGCACGCTATCGGCCTTCGTGAAATGGGACGTAAAATCCTACATAACATTACGATTGCGATGGTATGTCTTGCTCCACTTCAATGGAACTCTCCTGTTATTTAATTCAATTACTTTTTATCACAGTTAAAACAACATCCAGGTGTTTCCTCCACACAAATTCGCTACACGTTGTATAATAACATTTTTATAATTTATATCTGCTTCATATATAATAAAACATTATATCAAGAAGAAAATTAGTATGGAACAATAAAACAAATAAATTCATATTTAATAGACTTACGTATCCATTCATTTCACCCTGTTTTAATTTAAGAAAGGGGTTTTAAAAAATTTTGTACATGTACCAATTTTCGACTGAACAATTTTGTTCTTTACTGCCGGAAAGTTTCAATGGAACCAAACAAATTTCTAAGGCAGAATTAGCCAAGGAAATCGAGAGCATTTACAGAACCACGGACCTATGGACATCACGAGTGACGCAAATTGACGTCATAGCCCATTACTTGACACAAAAAATAAAATTTGAAACCATTTTATTGCGATGTCTCTATTTTATCTGCAACCACATAGTTGCAAACATTTCGTCTGAAATCAATGTTAATTTTGCTGTAAGTGATAAAGCGTTGAAAGAAATGTTAAAGTTAAATTATTTTGGATATTTTGCAAATACCGAAATTTTTTTATTGGATAATGCATCCAAATTGTTTCAAGCATTAACAGATAAAATGAAGAGGAGTGTGGCACATTTCAAAGCAAGTTCCTTATCTTCTGAAAGACTTTAAAACATCACATTAACTAAATCAACAACCAAAAAGCTTGATCTGATATGTAGAAAATAAACGAAATTCTATGTTTCATATGTTAAAAAAATGTGAAAAATATAAGAAGGGGTGCGATTGAGTGAAAATTAACGTTAATATTTACAAATAGTATAATGGAAACTATTGTCTTACGAAATGTTTCAATTATTATATGTACGGAACAAATGTAGTGCGGCTCCTACTCCTAATTTGTAACTTTATTTTTAAATTGTGATATGTTCATATCGCGCCACTAAGACGGTTACGACGGTTTAATCTTTAGAAGGTATGTGCTAATGCAGTAACGTATACGTCGCCGTGGTGGGATGATCACAAGGCATACGGTCTTTGATGGCGCGGCACACCGCGGGGACCCGGGTTCAATTCCCGGCCGCTCGTCGAGCGGAGCTGGATTGGTTGGATGTAAGAGATTGCTCTCGTTGAATAAGGCTACCATATGTGTCAATTAGATACATTAAAGTAGACAAATAATATAAAATAAAATATAAATAGCTTCTTTTAATAGATTATATTCTTTACGGGCGGTGATCGTCTTTGCTTGAAATCTACACAATAAATGTATTCCTCCATGTCGTATATAATTTCAGCATGTTGTTAAATATGAGAGATATCTTGTGAAAACACACTATATGGAAACATGATGGATAGATGGGCTTCGGAGCGAAAGTAAATCGAGCTGTGAGATAACAAACATATTTATAGGTCAAATTTGTAAGACGCATAAAACGTCTATCAAAAAATGATTTGGTACAGATATATTAGATGGGTTATTATTTACTTAAAACAAATGTAAATTGAACATCATCTGTGAAAAAATCAAATTTCATTTCGACACCATCACCCATTGATATTTGGAAATCTTGTACTCAATATTTCATTTTTATTTACCAAGACAACCGTATAACACAACCAATATAATATCATTCAGCCATCCAGGGTCTAGCATACACATACATTAACAGTGCAAACACACGATCTGGACACACGAATATTTGATTAATATTTTCTCTCTTGAGTGACCGCTTATATGTACTTGAACGATACTTCCGACTTAAAGTAAACTTAC